>WWET01000240.1:750151-761341 GCA_011038615.1 Limnodynastes dumerilii | reverse complement strand
CTATGGTGCGCATGTGCAGTGCGTACAAAACAGCGATTTTACGTCTCAGCCACGCGTAAATTCGCTCCGAGGCGTAGTTCTGGATCAGGCCCATTGCCTTCACCCGCCTTCCCAGCTAATCTAAATCCCTCCCCCCTCCCACTTCTACCCACCCCGAGGCTGTATTACGCTGCCTCTTTCTACTTAAAATATTCCGTACAGTCTTTAGAGACCGCATGGACGCAATCTACACCCTGACCTGGCACGTAGATAGCGTAAATGACCTACTACGCATGCATAGTAGGTCATTTCGGCGAAATACGCACTTAAGAAGCACAACTTATTAAGTGTGAATCAGGCCCTATATGTGGATAATTTATTTAGCTCTTCAAAAGTAGGCCCGTATTCAGAATACCGGACGTCTGAAAGACCGCATTTACGCAATCCACGTAAGAAAAAGATACGTAGATTGCATTAAAAAATCACTACACATGCGCAGTAGTAAAAATCGCTAAGCACCGGACGTATATGTTATACGTCTGGTACTCTGAATACCGTAATGGCCGTAGTGAGTGAGCCCTTCATAGCTTCTTTTCATGTATATTGTGCAGAGTATGTAATAATGTTAAAAAGGTAAGTTCACATAATTCCACATGGAAAAACAAACTGTTCTTTATTTGTTGGACCTGTTCTATGCTGGATATGTATTCCAGGAACAAAGTACAAAGGAAATAGATTTTTGCAGCACTTTCTGGCAATGCAATATGTATCTGCCAAGGAATTTCATGTACTAGGGTGCGTCACAGAATTTCATGGCTCAGTATGAATCATCTGCAGGAATTACAAGGTCCAGAGGCCACCAGGCTCTTTACACTGAAATAATATAATACATTTCTGATAATACTAATGTGCACATGACCATGATATTTATTCATATAGTAAACTTACCAATCATTTGTGCAATTGTCTGTTCATATTCAGCAACGATTTTTCTGCAAACAAAAACCAAGCAGCAGAGATCATTAAAACTGTGAGAGAGTATGAAGAATAATAAGACGTTCTAATAAAATATGTCATTAGCTTTTAATAGAGTTGAAACTATTTAGTGTTATAATTCCATCTGCACTAATTTTTTCCATTTCAAGGAGCATAAAACTAGCTGTCAGTCACCACACTGCTCATATAATCATTGTAGGGTGCATAGGAATATAACACTCCGTAGCCAATGTGATCATCACAGATCTTGAGACAGAGATCATGTGACTACATCAAGAATAAGCACAAAAGGAAAGTTGATCTAAGGAGGATTCTCCTAGGTATTTATTATTTATTTAATATCAGATCATGTAGCGCTTTACAGAGAATATACACATACATATATATATACACACACACACACACACACACACAGACTAAGGCTAATTTATTCAGCATTCATTAACCTACCAGCATGTTTTTGGAGTGTGGGAGCACCCGGAGGAAACCCACACAGACACAGGGAGAACATACAAACTCCACACAGATAAGGCCTAGTCTGGGAAACAACCCCCTCAGTGTTTATAAGAATTTCAAAGCCCTGAGTCAGCTCATATTCGTTTCTTAAATCTGAACATTTTTACTTATTGCTAAAAAAAAATAGCTAATAAAAAATACCAAGATAAAAATTCTGAAGCTCTGTAACTTTTAAAATTAAATTCTATGCTGCACTTTTCTGCTACTTCCCTTTTGTAGTAAAATAGTGAAACTCCCATATTGCATCTGTTATCAGCATATACTGAACCTATGATACTAAAAGAACAGAAAATGAGCATTACAGCAGGAAGGAAACTGTTGCCCTATCAGTATTATAGAAACAAGCATTAGAAAATCTGTCTGCAATCCAGGGGGAGGGTTGTCACTTTGTATTAATCTAATTGCCATATGGAAAGGGGGTTTAGCACTAAGGATTTGTAAGGCCGTCTGAGGTATAAAAAGCAGGATTACAGAATGTAGCGAGCGGATCTGCTGCTTTATTTAAGTCAACTCAGGCTCCAAAACCTATTATTATTAATAAAACCTAAATACCAGATTTATTGTACTTGTGTATTTTATAACTTCCCATAATTTGCATCTTGCATACACACCCCCACCAATCCACGTTGTAACTCCCCATACCACCCTCTGGACGAAAGGTGGTGAATGTCCACATCATAGACGGAAGTACCGGAGACAATGGAAGCGCTGAGGTCCGGGTGCTGGCCCAGAGGTGGGCAGTTCTCCATTGTCCACCCCCTCGGCAGTCTTGTGTCCAGTGTCCCCGAGTGCCCCCGAGTAAGTCTCTGTGTCCTCCACAGATCACTGGGCAGCTGGGCTTAAGCAGAGGGAGGCTACATACAGACAGGCCACCACCTGTACTCTCCTATCCGCTCCCTCACATAAACCGTTGGGCGTGACACTGTGACGTCATTACATGCCTCTGGCGCAACGCCGTGACGTAATTACATGACTCCGGGGGCGCGATGCCGTGACGTCATTACATTACTCCGGGGGCGCGATGCCGTGACGTCATTACATGCCTCTGGGTGCCTGGGTAGAACTTACACCACTGGTCCACATGTGTACAGCTCATCACACACGCTTGCAAGCGCATTTTTTCCTTTGCATGCCCAGTGCTAAGAAAAAAGTTGCATATGCTAGAAACTCCTATGTGCCATAAACTTTACCTACTGGATGCAGAACCCTGCACGCTTTCCATAACTGCGGGGGTCTGAACGGCTGCATGGAAGAGGGGAGTGAACTCCCCTGTTATCCCCCCTCCTCTCATGCAGACTTGAGGGCAGATACGCTACCATAGGTCAGCCTTAAAAGTGACGTGCGAATTAGCGATCCGTATGATCCGAGCGAAAGTCCTAAACCAAGCCCACACATCTAGAGCTCGCATGAGCCCTTCCCTCCAGACACCCAACTTACGCACTTCGCGTGCATAACTAGGGTGTCGGACGGAGATATGGAAGCGGCCCTACATGAGGCCCTGTGTGCAGTGCATTGTTACAGTGAGAGCATGATCTTTACTAGACCTCCAGGACACACAGACAGACTGACAATCACAAACCAAGTGCCTGCGTGTCAGGGAATATTGATTGTAAGCTCCGCTAGGGCAGGATGACTGTGAATGACTAAATAATATCCGTACAGTGCAGGGTAATATGCAGGCTCCATAAACTTCTAATCATAACAATAATAAGAACTCACCTCATTTCTACCACCTCACAGCGACTCTCTTCATACTTCTTCTTCCATTCTGTTGCCTCTCTCTCTTTTTCTACAATCTTAGGATAAACAAGATAAAGATGCTCAATGTCAGCAGAGAAGAACAGGTCAACTAGGTCTGAGGACTAGAGAGGACATTTCAGGCCGTGTTCAGAGAACCATTTTCGCAGGGAGCTGCGCCTGTATTTTTAGGATCAGATCAACTGCGCATGCGTAGTAACTTTAATTACGTAAGTTACGTTGAATATACACACGTAAGTGCTTTAGGCACGGGCATGTGAATTGTACTTGGGGACATACGTGCGGATGGGCGGCGTAGAAATCAGTACCTACAAATTTACATAAAAGTGGGTGGGGGGAGGTATTTAAATGAACACATGGAGGCGTGGTTATAAAGAATCGCACGGACGGACTAGAGGGGTCTATGGACTGAAGTCCCCAACAGCACATCTGGGAGAGGGGGATTGTCGGGGTTGTTGGTGGGCGTTTCCTTGCGCCATCTGTGCGTATAATTGCGTACATAAAAAAAAACGGTTCTCTGAATACGGCCCTTCATCTGTTGATTGGTGATGTTTCCTAGCTTAAGTATAAATACAGCTGGTCGGCATCGGTGTGCTCCCAAGCTGAAAACACACGATATAATGATATATGACCCAATACAGGGATTCTTACTATTAGAGTTAGGATCACCACAGCAGAAAGGCCTTGATAGTGGCTGGTGGCTTATCATATATCTGCAAATGTGTGCTCAATGTATGTCCCCATTGTACATCATCGGCTACAGCGCTGCCTGTTTAATATGATCTGTAGCTATGTAGCTATGGTATGGAGGAGACTATGGCAGAACTGGTTTAAGGGGCTTGAACCATGAATATGTTTTAGATGAAGTTCTTTTCTTATACAGGAACCTTTGATGTCCATAACCTGGCAAATAAGACAAATTAGACATCTTGGCAGATTTGGCGCAGGACAGTAAATATGGTAGATAGCTCTTAACTACCCTATTATACATTTTATGTACACTACAAATACAAATTCAAATCTTGTTTTAAAATGCCAAATAGGAGCAAAATAAATGTATTGGGCCAGATCCAGAACAACGCTTTTAATTTCTTTGCCCATACATGAATATCATGGTCCGGATTTACAATTACGTAGTTTTCGTCTTACGTACGTTGTTTTAAGAATTGAGCTACTACGCATGCGTAGTAGCTTATTGCGCTTACGCAATCTATGTACAGAAAAGGTACGTAGAAAGTGTAAATAAGCTAGTACACATGTGTAGTAACTCAATTCTTAAAACAACTTACATAAGACAAAAAGTATGTAACTGTGAATCCGGAACCATGCTCTTAATGGTCCTGATCCAGACCTACGCTCATGAAACGCTCATGTGCGTAGCATATTTACACCAGCGTACCTCCGATGCACTCCCCTCGGCACTCCCCTTGGTCGTACTTACTCTTGGCATCTTACGCCCAGCAAACCCTTCCCTAACTTTTCTGATCGTAACCGCGGGCAGCCGTAAGCTCCTTGCGTAGTTACGGCGCTTAGCACGCCTATACTGTACGATTTAAATGCATCACCCAACCCTCAGTGCGTAATTCCAAAAATCGGATGCCAGGCACGCCCCTTCGACCGTATTTATGAAGGTGGAACGCTCAAGCGTAAGATGAGTGTAACATCTGCCCCACGCATGCGCAGTAAGTACAAATGGGCATTTTTTCACGTACGAACACCGTAAAAACGCACCCGAGCGTAGGTCTGGATCAGGTCCCATATTTACTCAGAACGCTGAGAAAATCCTGTGCAACAGTGACACCCAGTGGCTGAATGCTGCATTCTACATCCACATCAACAGGCTATGCAAATACATGCATCTTTTTCAGACTTTATATTCCACATGAGAGGTTCCCAGCACCTTTGCAATAAGTGTGGATAGTAAGCATGGACCGTTACCTCTTCCCTGGCTAGCTGAAGTGCTGTGTCAAAGCCCGGCTGCTGGTAGGTATGTAACAGGCCACCTCCAGTTGTGTCCATAACCACCGCACGAGAGTAAAGTGACTTATGCGAAAGCCCAACATCAGGTGACTCCAACCCCTCAGACTGTAGGTGAAAAAAAGAATTAGTTAGAACCCCCCTGAATGACTTAGGTCTGTTCACTATATCATTACCATGCAAGAGGAAGGCACACACAGGTAAGGTCACACAGCCTATGTGACAGTGTAGGTCACAGCACACAGCGAGCAGCTCCTCCTTGTGTTCTTACTGCTGCTCTCTACAACAGATTACTAGACTGCATTTACAAGACACTGTATAACTCTTCACTTCTCCACAACTGAAATGCTGGCCAAGGGTTGTCTACCTAAAGGGCAAACTGACCCCTAGTGTTTAGTTAATCAACAACCTGGTTCAGTCACAGAACAGGATAAACAGCTTTTACAGTCTCACAGCTGACTTCTCTCTTATTATAACATATAATACATTCAGCAAACATGAAACAACTATATAAAAATCATTCAGAGAAAGGCACTTTTTAAAAAATAATAAAAGTAATTGGGCTGGATCCAGACTTAAGTAAGTGCTTGAAAGTAGTTACTCCATGGTTGCCTACTTTTGCAAATGAATATCAGGGAGATTGTAAGAGCACTATCAAGGTGCTGCACCAAAGGGGTGTGTCCTGTAGCACCAAAGAGGTGTGTCCTGTGAATAGCTCCACCCATAGGTGTATCTAGCACTGCCAGGAAAACTATTTTACAATAAAAATGTCAGTATTTATTGATTATTAAATTGTCAGTGAATACTTTCATTACTATCTTTATAGAAAAGCTAAAAGTGACGCTGCAGCTGATTAACAAGATTCTTTCATTACATCTTGGCCTCCATGAAATTGGTCATCTCCATAGACCTCAATGGATGAAATTAGAATCAGGGAGATTACCAAACACTTCAGGGAGTCAGGGAGATCACCCAATCTTCAGGGAGTCTCCCTGATATTCAGGGAGAGTAGGCAACTATGACTTAAATCTGGATCTACCCCATTGTGCATACGTAGAACAAACAAGTGACTGTAGAAAGTGGTCACCGCTTCGCGTTTGCTCACTTTACGGTCGCACAGCACATACGCTGAATAAAAGGGGTGTGGCTCGCCACATCCAATCCAAACGTCTGCTAACGCCATTGCTATGAGGTTTCACTTTGTTTTCTTTGCATGCAGGGATATATCTTTGAATTGCTTACTGCACACAGATACTGACCAGCTTTACTATCATACTGTTATTTAGACTTGGGATAGGAAACATCACCTCTCAACTCTAATACTGTTTACAACAGATGAAATATGACTCCCCTGCAATCACCATGGTTTAGCCCAGGAACAACTCATTTCAAGCACTTACTTAAGCCTGGATTCAGCCCATTGGGCCAGATCCTGAACTACAGACAAGCGCTGTGCGTGAATACGATCAGCGTAAATACAATGCACCCTCCCTCTCTGCCTTACGCCCGCTGAACCCTACCCTAACTTTTGCAACCGTATCTACGGCAGGCCGTAACTACGCGATGATCGTAACTCTGTAACCCAGCCCATACTGTACAATTTAAATGCCTCCCCCGCCTACATTCCGTAACTGGAGCGCACTTACGGCAACTGTAATATAGGCACGTCCCATTCAGCCATAATTACGCAAATGCTACGGGCGACCTATTTTCAATTACGGACGCCATGAGTTACGACAGGAAACATCTGCTGGGCGCATGCACAGAAAGTCCTTACAGCCGAGGTTATGCTTACGACCGGCGTAAATACGCCTGTAGGCATAGTTCTGGATCTGGCCCATAGTGTTTAACTGGGTGAGAAGCGCTTAGAGTTTAAAGACATACAGTAGGTAAGGCAAGAACATTAACTTTACTTTTGGGATCCTAATCACTCAAACCTCATTCTCCATCACCCCCTTTATAAATGACATTCACAATCATTAACTTGGCTTTTTTTGATGAGTCAAAATCAAATATCATTATGGTCCAGCCTATAAGAACACATTCAGGGTCAGTTCCGAATTTTCTTGCGCGTGGATCCCGAAACAAAATACTTTGATGGATACACACGGTAGGATGCCTTATCCAGACTATCAGTGTTATCGGATTTTACGCACTCACATGTACGTACGACAGCCAAGAGCTGCTATAACTTTTCATGGATGTACGGAAGCCTGGATCACTGCGCAATAAGAAGGAATGTCCATACTGTAACCTGACTAGTAGCCCCTCCAGTCCATCTGCCAAAAGTACAATCCCTCACATGTCTGAATGGATTGGTCAGCTCAGAGTTGCATGCGGGAGCAGTATGGAAGAAGAGCCCACACTCCATTCCAAAGACAGGCAAAATGCTAAAGTTTGGCCATTTCATTGTAAGAACAACTGCATTTAATAAACGCCCCTATTTATTTGTCTATATTTAAACATCTGCTTTCTAAATTTAGACCAATGCAGCAACCAATGACCTTTCAAGGCTGCTCGATAGGGTGATGTCTTATCTCTACAGCTCCATTGTTGCAGATTTTGCCTTGGAAATAAATTTGCCTATGTAACCTAATCTATGACCTTATGTTTTATTGAACATTTACATATCAGCACACTATATACACTAAGGGCCTGATTTAATTAGCCTCGTATCCGCGTATTTTGCGGTGTAAAGCTAATTGTGCAATTTTTTGGGGTGGATTTTTATTCACGTCTTATAAAGACACGCATAAAATTCAGCTACCGTAATAGATGGAGAAATGCGCACCGCAAACTTTTAACCGTCTATTGCGGTGCGAATTTGTAATTGAATCAGGCCCTATATTTTCCAATAATGTACTGAGGATATAGGGTTTCTCAACTGGTGCTGCTAGAACCAGTTGTAGTAGTAGAATATTTTGCTTTTTGCACACAGTTACTGACCAGCTTTACTTGTATACTGCTACTTAGACCTGTACTAGGAAACATAACCTCTCAAATCTAATACTGTTTGCAACAAATTAAGTTAGCTTTCCCTGCAATCCCACATGGTTTTGGCCAGGTGTAAATTTTTCTCAGTTCTCTCTTACTTTTAATCTCTGGATCCGATCCTATGTGTATACATGATGTGAAAAGTGGTACTTCATCTGATTACACATTCCATAGTGGATAACTTGTACTCCCCAAAAAAAGGTAAAGAACCACTGGTTCATAGAGTTTTAACATCTATATGATGTAGATTATACAAATTCAGCAACACGTGCATCAGTCAAACTACACATGCACAGAGAACAACACATACAGATTAGGAGGTAGACTTGAGCATAATGATGATTTGGAGAGTATACAAACACTAAGTAGACTGCCATTTATCCACTTGTTGAAAATACCATACAAATATCAGACCTAAATAAAAAACAGCCCACTGATGTTCTCTTAGCAATCATATTATACCCCATTGTTTGCATGATTTGTTTATTGTTGCTAAAATTCAATAAAATAAATAAATTATATATAAATATACACTGGTTAATGCAGAGTGCTGGGGTGATATTGGGCCAGATCCTTGACTCAAGCTGACAGGGGATTTACACAAGTCATTCCAGGGAACAGCTAAGCATGGCTAGACCTAGTCGGAAAAAAGTTAAGGTAGGAATCTGGACACGTAAGTCCACTCCCCACTACGGGAGCTTACCTAAGGACGCCTGCACACACGTAAAGCGTGCAGAGGTCAGGATCTTACCCATTGTTTGAATCTATGTAGATTTCTCCATACCTTGCAGCACCTTCTCTAGATTAATTTATAAAATGATTTGAGCAAGCACCATGTTGTGTGTGTTTGTTTTAAAGCGTGTCTGGGATTGCAGCTGACAGGGGGCGCTGTCTCAGAGTTGCTGTTTTGGAGACTTGGGGACCTCTGCGATAAGTTTTGCTCTCATTTTAAAAATACTAAATATATGACCCAAAGTTGGGACTCTGACAGTATTAGAGTTAGGACCAAAACAGAGAAGCCTGGTGGCTGGTGGTTTATCACATACTGTATATAACAAATCTGACTTTTATTTTAAAGAGAGAATGTCATGGTTACTTACTGGTTAACGCTAAAGAGTGCTGGGGTGACTTTGTTTGTATCAATGAAATTTCTATATATAATATTTAATTTAAAATGGGACAAAAACGTAGTTTCATGTGTGCATAGATATATTTTATCCACAGAATTCACTATGAACATGTTTCACCATTAAATGTGATATTATGTAGCTGTGATTTATACATTGTTGGGTCACAATGTTGGGTCAGTAGAAAGTGACTCTCCATGTGAGATCCTACTCAGCCCCAAACTTTGTGACTCACAGAAATATGTGTAAGCGGGTATATAGGCAGCGGCCTAACTCCTGTAGAGGTCTCACAATGTTGAGATCATGAGCCTGATTCCCAAACAGGGTATTTTCTGTGTGCAGTTTGCTAGTAATTGGCTGCTGAATAATAATAGCTATAGGCTGAGTGTGTTAGGGAATTTATACTGTAGGCTCCAGTGGGACAAGGGACTGATGTGAATGGATGCTTAAACATTGTTAAGCGCTATGTAACATGATGGCGCTGTATAAAAACCTGTTGATAAAATAAATATACAAAAACATAATTAAAGTGTAAAACAGAACAAATGCCTAAAACCACCCACAACACAAGACAATTTTTCAATGAGTATTTTGTGTTAAACTGTTGGTTACAACATGCAAAATGGGGGACTTTCTATGAAAAAACATCTATGTAAAAGAACAGAATTAAATTTGAACTTAATAATAAAAATCAGTGTTGCTTTATCTGAGCAAACATCCATTTTGACACAATGCAATACAGTATCGTGATATGCTGCATTATAAGTCTTACTTATGGCAAAAAATGAATGGGCCAGATCCTGGCCTCCGTACGATGGGAATTACATACGGCATGTACATAATTGTACATGCGCACAACCTTAGTATGGTTGCGTAACTGTCATGTGTACGTAACGCAAGTTACGCACGACAAATGTTACGTAAAATGGGCTGTTCCCTTATTTACGACCGTCATAGAGGCGGAGATAGACATGTAAATAAAGGGTCTTGGCGGGGGAAAGCCCCGTTACGACAAGGTATGAGGCCATGAGGCCGCAGACCTGGTCGTATATTGAAAGGTAGGAATGTGGACATGTAAGGAGTGCAGGGGGCGTGCGTAGGTCAGGATCTGCCCCAATGACAGGAGCTTATTTTTTCTGCTGCCATTTTTGAAGTCAATAAAAATATATTGAGCTTCAGCAAAGCTTATAATCACAGGGACAGCATAAATAGTGGCAGGCAGAGGTAGGACAAACAGGACACTGTGGGAGACAAAGGACACACACTAGCAAATGGTTGCAAAGAAATGTCCACTGCACAACGCACCCCAGATACCTCTGTATACTGGGAAGCCTGGGATATTTGCCTGGCTAACGTCAAAGCCTCACTTCGCATGGCTTCAAACTCTAATTCCTCCTGCTCCGGGAAGAGGACAAGCCAGAGAGAAAAGTATGTCATAATCGTCTGCTTATGCTGGACACCATCATGAAAAACAAAGGCGAGACCTCACAGACAGAGCAAGACCACTGGCAGGAAGATAATCGTCAGCAGAATAACAAGGCTGGCCAGGAATAATAAGAGGTTATAACAAGGAGAAAAAGGGAAGGAAGTCAGGGGATTCAGGAAAATAGAGGATAAGCTTTATGTGGAAAGCAAATACAAATAAGTTACGCAACAACAAGCCCTCTGGCTATGGCTAAACTATAAGTCACATGATGCTCAGACTGCAGCTGGATTACTAGGCATCATGGGAAATATGGCTCTGCTACACACATGGGCCCGAATTCAGAGTACCGGACGTATAACATATACGTCCGGTGTTTAGCGATTTTTACTAATGCGCATGCGTAGTCATTTTTTTACG
>WWET01000240.1:716030-730783 GCA_011038615.1 Limnodynastes dumerilii | reverse complement strand
CAGCGCTACTGAGGCTATTACCCAGTGCCTGAAGTATCGTGAGAACGTGATTTCAGGCACTATAGTCTCGTCTCTCACTAGCGCCGGTCACCTCCTGCTAGCAGGAGGTGATTTGCGGCGTTAATAGAGAGATTTTTTTTTTCTCTGGTTATTTTTTTACCGCTGCCTGCTGTTTTAGCGCAGCACTTTTTGAAAACTTGCAATTGAATTCAGCGCTACTGAGGCTATTACCCAGTGCCTGAAGTATCGTGAGAACGTGATTTCAGGCACTGGGTAATAGTCTCTCACTAGCGCCGGTCACCTCCTGCTAGCAGGAGGTGATTTGCGGCGTTAATAGAGAGATTTTTTTTTTCTCTGGTTATTTTTTTACCGCTGCCTGCTGTTTTAGCGCAGCACTTTTTGAAAACTTCGCCGGCAATTGAATCGGACCCAAAGAGAGGGAGACAACAGAGAGAGAGAGACAAAGAGAGAGAGAGAGAAAGATAAAAAGAGAAAGAGAGAGACCCGATCATGATATAAGCGGTTATGAAACATAAACAGCACAAGAAAGCACATATGTTCTAGGCTGGTGGACTTATATCAGTATTTTCTAGCAGTGTCACCAGTTATACAATATGCATGACACAGATAATCACACAGGAACCACATACACACACGTGTTTAGCAGAAGACCAAGTTAATATACAGCTGATGAGACAATTTGTAGAACTCCCTAATAGAACATTATAGGGTAATGCTCCTTGTTAGCTATTTGCAGATCTCTGGGTAATTTCATGGTTTTCTTCAACCTATTACTTAGTTCATAAGGAAAAGCAATAATTCAACCATCCCCATGATAATCTGGCCTAGCATGTTCTATAAGAAGAGAATATAATAAATAGCATTGATTTCAATGTAGCGTTTGCAGTATAAACTCGCGTCTGTAGAAAGGCACTGGAAATTAATCTTTCTGAAATTGCATTACACCTGTAAAATTACCATTCCCTGTCCTGCATCACCCGAAGAAATCACAAGAATTAAACCTTAATTGGTAATCCTATTAAAGCAAATGGATGTGACTAATCACTTAATATTGATGCCTCATGATGAAAGCATCAAAGGTTATGCCGCACTGAAAAAGAGATTAAAAGTCACCTGTGCAACCCATTGGGCAACATAGTTTCCATGGTTTCAGCCCAATAAAAGTGTTCTGCACAGGCTTAAAATGACCTGATTACCTGAGTTAAATGCACAAGCAGGGGCGTTTTAAGAAATGAGGGGGCCCTTGTGCAGGAATTGCACATGGCCCCCCCCCTTCCCTTACCAAAGGACTGTCGTGGGCCGAAAAAGGAGTGGGCATTTTCGGCCTACAAATCGGGACAGTCCCACCGCAGGGAAGGGGGACTAATTTGGCATCTATTTCTTCCCTCCGGCAGATCTTGGAGGAAAGAAATGGCCCCACAATGGCCCGACTTCCCCTGCCAACCCAGGGTGCAGGATACATGCCACAGGGCTCCCTGTTCTGAGGGGCCTATGTGCACTGCACACCCTGCACCCATTATAGATATGCCTATGTGCACAATCGTTGTACATCCTGTGCAGAACCACGCAGCTCATAGGAAGTAGGAAAAAGGGGCAGAGGTCACCACCGAAACCGGAGACATATTCCTATGAATTTAAAAAGGTTTTTTTTCATGCCTGCATTTTCAGCATTTAAAAACCAATTAAATGCTTTTATTCAGGTACATTAATGCCAGAGCATAGTAGCGGCATTCACCGCCTCGAAAATTCAAATTTTGAAATACACACAGCCGAAAGCTAATTTTTGGCTGTTTCTATTTCTATGTTTCTGTTTCATATCAAAAATGGTACTGATTAGAAACTTTATTCATTTATGAATGAATGAGTAAGTATACTGAATGTATTTTTCAACATATTTATCCATTCATTAATTTGGAAACCGCCGCTGAAGATTCAGAAACCGCTGCAGACCAGTCTCACCGCCGAAGACCTGCTGCAGACCGGTGAGTATTACAGGGGAGTCTTAAGTTTAGGCTGTGTTGAAGGAATCTTAGGGGCAGGCTGGGTAGAAGGGAGTCTTAGGGTCAGGCTGCGGGGAATGGGCGTGCCAAGCGTCGTTAATACGCATTGAACGTACGCACGGCCGCGGGTACAAACACAAAAAAGTTAGGGTAGGGTTTGCCGAGCGTATGGAAGCTAAACTAGGTACGAGCAAGGGGAGTGCCTATTGCCGTGCACCGGTGGTACGTTCGGCGTAAATACGCTACGCACAGGAGCGTAGGTCTGGATCAGGCCCAACATGTTTAAAAAAAAATTCAAAACAGAATTTATTTTTAACCTTTTTTTTTATTATTTTTTAGACCATGGCTCGATTTACTATTGATCTGTACCTATTACTTACACCATTCCTGATGGTGAACGCTTTTCAAGGATATACAGGCGCCATTAACTGCTACTGCGCCTATTTAAATAAATAAAAAAACACCCCCTTTCTCATTTCCCGTACCGCAGATCAGTCGGATGAAGACACAGGAGGATGGGCAGCTTTCATCCATCTTTCTGAGTGTGCTTCTGTTCTGGGCATGCAAAGTGCAAATTCACGCTGCTGAATGAGGTCCAGAGTGTGGTTATTGCACAAGAAGGACCATCATGATTATCCTTTATCTATCAGTCATTTAACAGTAAGTACCCTTTCTGGATTCATTGTGCATTGATGTATTCAATAGAAAAATAAATAACAAAATATTTGCCTGTGCAAATGACTCTTTAATCTGAGCAGAGTTGAGAACAATGTATACATAGGGTGAATAATAATAGCATACATACATACCCTGGGTCTGAGTCATTTCCTGTACGACAGAAAATTTCACATATAATTCCATATGGCACAGAATCCCATACAGGGATAGGAAAACATTTATAAGACAGTAATCACTTAAAAAAAAATTTTTTGTGCCACAAATAAAAAAAAGTCATTGTTGATCATTCATAAAAAATTGTAAGTGCTAAATTGTATCCAGTCTCTGTAATATCTTACAATTGTTTATTTAAAACATAATACAATTTGCAAGATAAAAATAGAGGGTGTATCACTTTAAAAGCACCTATAAAACTGCAGCAGACCTCTCCCCAAAAGCCCCCTGCCCCAAATAGGTAAAGGTAGAAATGGAGAGTATGGGGGGAGGTACAGCGCTGTCTCGTGTGAATAAAGGATAAGAATAACAAGGACATCCCACACTCTTTACAGTATATAGATAATGTACACTGCCTAGCGGCATACAAATGGTCTATGCGTTAGTTAGTTTTTTAGGGTCTCACAGTACAAGGTATGTGTGGACTGGATGTAATTCAGACAGTTCCTATTTGATAAATAATCTACTGTCCCAACTGTATATTCTTGGTGGAAGTTAATCCTCCTCATAGGCATCCATTACATAGAAGAAGAAGAAAAACAAATTATAATCCTTTTGAAAAAGGGCAGGGCCCGAAACGCGTCAAGTGACAGCTAGTAGGAGGATCTCTGGACCGCCAGCTTCCGTCTCCTGTCTCCAGCGTGGGCGATCGGACTGTTAGGATCACATCCCACCGCCTGTTAGGATGTCCCGGCGGATGCTAACTACGGACCATCTGATCACTTCACTCACAGACTCTAGGGGTACGCGAACTGTGTTTGCTCCAGGATCGTATTTTATGTCATGCTTTATGTAATGTTTTGTCACACTTCATCCCAGTAAATGTGAATTTCTAGTCTAAATGGTGTGGAAAAGGTTTTATTCCCCACCACGTGTGACGATTAAGCAAGTGATTATAATTTGTTTTTCTTCTTCTTCTATGTAATGGATGCCTATGAGGCATCCACCAAGAATATATACCAAGAATATACAGTTGGGACAGTAGATTATTTATCAAATAGGAACTGTCTGAATTACATCCAGTCCACACATACCTTGTACTGTGAGACCCTAAAGAACTATCTAACGCATAGACCATTTGTATGCCACTTTAGAGATAGGAAGTGTACATTATATATATACTGTAAAGTGCATGGGTTGTCATTGTTATTTTTATCCTTTATTCACACGATACAGCGCTGTACCTCCTCCCATACTATCCATTTCTATAATACAATTTGCATTTTAGGACAATTGGTTAGTAGTATATTGGCCTCTTTCTCTCCTAGGGATCACTAATTAAACAAACAAAGTTTTAACCCAATTCAATAGCAATGATGATATTTTTGGTGCTTTGGCGTCGCACAAAGTCTCACAACACGTTTGTATTAATGAAACCGGAAACTGACATTTCAAACATGTGAGGATTGATAGCTACTGCATAGAGTTAAATATCTCCAGCCAGCCCAGCATACACCAGATAACAGGAGCTCTCAGCCCTGCGAATAACTAGTGCCTGGGGAAACCACTGTCAGTGTGCTCTCCCTGTACTAATGACTGCTAATTAAATATGAACATAGGGCATGTGTGCACTGGGGGGATTGATTAATAACTAAGTAATAGGTTCAAGAACAAGGATTAAGGGGCTGATCCAGAGCTACGCCCACTGTAGTAACTACAGCAGGCGTAGCGCAAGATCGGCTGAAAAGCCGATCTACGCATGCGCCAGGCAGATGTTGCCCGGCGTAACTACGCCAACACCCGATCGTGGATCGGGAGTCTGTAGCACCAGCGTAGTAACGCTGAAGGGGCCGTCCCCCGGCATTACTACGGTCTAGTTAATGCAGGGAGGCGGTGGGAGGGTGGGTAATGAGGTTGGGAGGGCGGTGTTATCGTACTAACGCCCCGTCCCAGCGTAGTTGTCCTTGCTTACGCCGGCTGAAGTTAGAGTAGCCTTCAGCCGGCGTAAGCGGCGTAGTAACGCTGAAGGGGCCGTCCCCCAGCGTTACTATGCTCTAGTTAGTGCAGGGAGGCGGGGGAGGGAGGGTAATGAGGTTGGGAGGGTGACGTTATCGTACTAACGCCGCCGTCCCAGCGTAGTTACCCTTGCTTAGAGTAGCCTTCAGACGGCATAAGCGAGGGTAGCTATGCTGGGGCAGGGGGAGTGTCAGGGGGAGTCCCACGATGTAACGCTGAGCGTTAGTACGCTCAGCGCTACATCGTAGGTCTTGATCAGGCCCTAAGTTTCAAATCATTATTATACAAAGACGTTTCTGTCCATTGGCTGTAAGTGGCCATGTCCTCTTCTGTGACTCTCATCAAGTAAGAAAATAACGTCTAGGTTAATGGTCTTTTGTAGAAACACTTTTGGGGACTGATTCAGGCCTGGATTCAGAGTCCTATGCACCTTTGAACTGCCCGTTCCAAAAAACGGACACTAATTAGGAAACCCGCCGTCAGAGCCGAAATGGCTTCGGCCGTGGGCTATCATGGCGCAGCCTAAACAAAGTTTAGGCTTTTTTTTTGTAAATAAAAATAAATATTAAACATACTAACCCCCCACCGCAATAAATAAAATCAATAAGTAATATCGGCCCTACAGGGCATGCTGATGCTTGTAGTGCTGCAATCACCAGCAAGCCCCAAGGATGCCAGGCTGGCCGTGGGAACTGACAGCGGGTATAAATATAACCCAATGACAGTAGAACTGTCATTAGCACTGGAATGTGCTGCTAGTAGAACATGTTTTTCATTGTCTCACTATGGATTTATTTTGGCAAAGACTCCCCAAGATTCCAAACTTATTTACTGTGTGGGACATTAACATGGCATTTATATATGTCTGGGCGGTTTTTTTTTTTACTAATTAACTTTATTTTTTTTTATTTTTACTTACACTTACACCATCCCCTGGGACAGACAGCACTGCACCTAATATTTAAATAAGAAAAACACTCTTTTTCTCATTTAAATATCGTGGAGCTCCCAGTATTGGCTGTATCATTGAAAATTTTAACCCTGAAAAATATTGGTTATAAGTTCGGCATAGTCCCACTACCAGTACCATGGTTCAACTACTTAAAGTCTACTTTAAAACAATGTCAATAGTCTAAAAAATTTAATAAAAATTTACTTCATACCTTGACCCTACACCTGCTCCTGGCCCTCTCCCAGCTGTGTCCTCCACACCTGGAATTCCCGTTGCTCCTGTGTGCTTCTCCAATCTGTCTATGCTGCTCCCAGCTCTTTCCTCTGCTTCTTTGCTTACCTTGACCCCGCTCCCAGCTCTCTCCCTGATCTGTCAGCTCCTCCACTCTGTCCTGTCAGTTGTTCTGCTCTCTCCCTTACTTTTAGTCTTCTTTTTTACTCTCTGTATCTTGTCTCATCTTCCTCTCCCGTGACCACCGCTGGACCTTAATCAAAGGTAAGTATATAGTAATAAAGTTTAGGATTAGTATATGGGGTTTGGATTAGGCTTGGTTTTAGGTTTATTGTAATGCCTAACACAAGAAATATTGGCATTACAATATTCCATCTGACGTGTAGATTTAATGACCCTGTTAATTAGAATAATGCTAAAGCGCTATGTAATCTGATAGCACTGTATAAAAACCTGTTAATAAATAAATAAAATTATTTAACCCTGTTACGCTTTGTCCTGTACATCCTGAATATCTGGTGATGTGGCACATTCAGGAGGATGCAAATGGATGCGATTGATAACCACTTAAGCATTGAGATCTTGTGACCAATGGAGCTGTAATGGGTAGTTAGGGGTGTTGAAACATTGGGCTAAGTACAGTATGGTTTGTTTATGCAACTTATACCCAGGGCTGAAAGAGACACAATTAAGTCAGCGTTTTGCATGTTGATACTGAGGATAAGGATAAATCCACACACACAATAGAAGCTATGAATACTTTTTTAAAAGATGTGTAAATGTTGGTTTGTTTGTTTTTTGTGCGTTTTCTTTTAAACGCCAGCTAAGTAATGCAAAACTCTAAATCTGAGCCTTTATCTCTGACAGTAGAAGTATTACTAGTACTAAATGTCTCATGTTTCTCTCACGCTCTTTCTCCTGCCCTAATATCAAGTAATGCCAAAGGAAAAACATATGGGGTAGATCCAGAAGTAAGCGTACGCCAGCTCCCGTAGTGTATCTCTGTGTGATTTCTGTGACCGCAACTGCACATCATTCACATCACAGCGCAAACTGAATGTCGGTAGTTCATGTTCTGAGGGCTGTGTTGAGAGAGGGAAGGAGCACGTGGTCAATGTCCAGATCACAATGCAGACAGGTCTGTTTACGTTAAAACACTTCCACCTACTACCATTACAGGTCCAGAGGGCTCACCTTCTGCGACCCATTTCAGACCACTGTGTTAAGATGAAACACATAAAACACATTACAAAGTGTCAGAATTCGCTGGCGATGTATTGTTCATGTGCTATATCATTGCTACAGAAAGAAAAAATAATTGTTCCATATTTTTATTACAAACAAAAATTATTATTTGCAAAAATTTTGTGACATTTACAATCACACAGAGAGTTTGCAATAATCAGAGCCTCAGTCAGTACATTGCCACAGCGTATTTGGGCACGTAGCATCATTGCGCTTAGCTGCTGTGTGCCTGTATGCTACTTGCCCTGAGCTTTAGGGTCAAGCACAGTCCGCCCCTCTTTTACAAACGCAACTATTGCAGGCAAGATGCATGTGGATTTGCACTCAGATCTGGATCGGCCCCGCGGTGAGTAACCTGATATTTCTTTTAAAATGCTAAATAGTTTGTGCGTTAAAAGAATCCCTAAAACTTTAAATATTAATTTGTGATCTAAAAATAGAATCTTATAATACAAAGGAAATCATAACATATACAATTCTTATAGTTTTATTTGAACTGCACCTATTGTCAGCACAAAATGGAGACAACTCTTTTTTGGGATTGAATCAATATCCATTAAGAGATTATTACACTAATGACACTTATTTGTTTTGTGTCTCATCAGCGGTACTGGTTTTAGAAAGTTGTAGTGATAAGCTGCATAGTAATAAATATTAGATGAATCTAAAAGGTCACATACATGTAGGCAACAGAGTAACTTAAAAAGTCAATGTAGGAAGGCCATAGGGAAACTTAAAAAGTCAATGGGACCAAAACAAAGATTTGCCGCTTGCAGAGATTTTCTAACCTGTCCCCCCCCAAAGCGTAGACCAATCATTTCATGCAGGTATGTGCACAATACCCCTCTCACCCTCTTTCAAGGATGAAAAATCCTTACTTTGTCCATTTGGCACTTAATGTCCCCTAACCTACCCCCATGTTTCCCTCCTACCAAATCTGTTATTAAATTATCTCCAGGGATTACCCACTACCTCTCTCCCCAAACTGTCATCATCATTATTCCAATAGTATAGGTTATGAGTCACACACCTCACTACTCCTTATTAATGGACTTAGATACAGTATTCATATGTGGATGGTTTGATTTGTCATGTTTTCACTAGGTTTCGTGTTTCTTTCTTCAAAACACAAACAACAAGCTGTTTATAAATAAAGTTATTTAATAAAAAAAAAAACTATCATAATATGTCCTATTTCCTTCCAAAGCCAAACTAGTAAACAAAAACGCACAACCCGAAAAACTATAACAAGTGGTATATTGTTTTTTTCATACCCATAATATGCAAGAACAACTGGAGAAAAAGAAGTGATATAAGATATATTCTATTATATAGCGCTCTACTCCAACAATAGAATGTTAAATTGGTTTAACAAAACAACATTTTGTGAAAGATCTGCCTAGATCCCAATGTTCTCTCGCAGGTGCATCGTCATTTCTCTCTGGAGATGCTGTAATATCAGCCACCAAGGCTCATACAGTGTCATTCCTTGCCATTACCAGTCAGTAGAGACACACATTCCTCAGCATGACAGCAGCACTGTGTGTGGTGTCTCTGAACAGGCTAATTTTGCTTGAAAGGATTCTTAGGTAGAACAGCGAAGTGCTGCTGGGCAGCAATGAGATGTACTGGCACATAATGCACACAGGGAAATGACCCAGGACACAGCAGAGCTATACTGGCATAAAGCCACCTCGGGCAGCTGTTTGACACTACGCAGTGCTGCGCAATAGCTGAATGGGTGTTTTTTTTTTAGAGACAACAAATAGTTGTCCACGTTTGATTTGCAAGGCAATGGCACATACGCTTAGCATGGAGGCATAAACACATCTATTCATATATTTTTTTATTTATTTTTTATAAACGGATTTCTATTGACAGATAACAGTACACAATGAAAAAGACTTTAGAACAGTCATAAACACATTTTTGACTTAATATTGCAATACAAATTTTTTTTTTAAGAAATCCACTGAAACCATTAATGAAAAGTGACGTACAGAAGATTATGTGAAGTCATCCAATCAAATAATGTTGTGACAATAATCTAATGTGTATATTATAATGTAAACTAGTGTTTTACACTTTCTGCACTATAGTGTAAGTTCATTAAAGGATGTGGGTTTAAGTCATCCCATCAAATAGTGTTGTGACAATAATCTCGTGTGTGTATCATAGTGGAGGTGAAACTAGTGTTTCACACTGTCTGCTGGAGCACTGTCTATACATCAGCTCCAGTAAAGGCTTGTGGGCTGTTGGTGCTGTGCGCTAGATGTCGCAGCCCACTAGACACTGGGGATTAATAGACGCATAGACATTGCAATGGTTAGAGATGTGGAGCGCTCAGGTGTTTTGGATAAATGACATTGCACTTATGGTTCAAAGGTTAATGTCATGATACACTGGTAATGTCATATTTATCAGGCATGGGTCCATGTCATGATGAGTTGCAGGAGACAGACTGATGATGACCTGCCTGACATGATTTCCAATTAGCACAGAGTTAGCAAATTGTATCCAGTCTCTTTTTTAAGAAATCCACTGAAACCATTAATGAAAAGTGACGTACAGAAGATTATGTGAAGTCATCCAATCAAATAATGTTGTGACAATAATCTAATGTGTATATTATAATGTAAACTAGTGTTTTACACTTTCTGCACTATAGTGTAAGTTCATTAAAGGATGTGGGTTTAAGTCATCCCATCAAATAGTGTTGTGACAATAATCTCGTGTGTGTATCATAGTGGAGGTGTAAACTAGTGTTTCACACCGTCTGCTGGAGCACTGTCTATACATCAGCTCCAGTAAAGGCTTGTGGGCTGTTGGTGCTGTGCACTAGATGTCGCAGCCCACTAGAGACTGGGGATTAATAGACGCATAGACATTGCAATGGTTAGAGATGTGGAGCGCTCAGGTATTTTGGATAAATGACATTGCACTTATGGTTCAGAGGTTAATGTCATGAAGCACTGGTAATGTCTTATTTATCAGGCATGGGTCCATGTCATGATGAGTTGCAGGAGATAGACTGATGATGACCTGCCTGACATGATTTCCAATTAGCACAGAGTTAGCACTGAGGAATAGATCCATCAAAGCAAATGTGCAATTACTTACATATTTTCGGAGGGTTCACCCGCCAGGCTTGTGGCCTGTCCCTGCTGCAGTGCTGACTCAGTCGCTCCCATCCTCAGCGGGCTGCAGGTCGGCTCCAAGCCTCCTGCACTGCCCAAACAGCAGTGCCTGACCCAGAGCAGCACCGGAGCCTGCAGCGCGGAGCCGAGCAGCGACCTGCTGTCAGCGGCAATATCCAGCCCGAGGTGATGACACCAGAGATCAGCGGCGGTAATTCCTTCTCCTGCCACAATCCACTGTCACACAGTGCAGCAGCGGTGCCACTGGAGGAGCTGCGATGGGCACCCTTGGCTCACACAATACCCATGATTACATCCATTCCCTTTGCAGAACGGGATCCATTGGCTTCAGCACAGCACGGTGACAATGTCATCAGAGTGATCAGTTCAGTCACAGCTCAGAGACTGGCTGAATGAAAATGGCTGGAGCACACAGGGTGATGATGGTTGTCTGCTCAGACAGCACAATAAAAATGCAAGCAAGAAGGGGGAGGGGGAGGCAGGAGGATTGCAACGCTCCTCAATAAAAGAGGAATATTGGAAATACTTGTCCCTTGCTGTCAGATCCCTTTTGTGGAAGAGATTTATTTGATGGGGAGAGGGGATGAACGGTCAATGCATGTGTGAAATGCAAGAGCATAGATGGGAAAGCAGAGCCAGCATCAGCAGCACAGGATCAAGAAACAGCAGAGGAGGGGGAGTAATGGCTTCTATTTTAACTCTTCTATGTCTGGTATTTATACTAGCTGCCCTCTAATTGGTGGTGGGATGCTCACAAATGGGTGCTAAAATAAAAATCCTATGTTGTATACATTTATAAATGAAGATATATGCTGCTACCTGTACAACATCATACCTGGCAACAGACAAAAGTCAGTTTTTCATCATACAACAGCAGAGATGAATACATTACACAGCTCAGACCCGTACAGACATCTACATGTTACGTGCTTTAGGGAGAATGGAAAAGAGGGAGTCCTATAGTAAAATGAAAGCTGAGCTGATCCTTGCTGGTGAAACTGTTAAAAGCTCAGACAAAGCGATGGCTGATTCTTCCCATTCATTGGAAACCGGGCTCCATATCACTTTCTCCCTCCCGCTGAGATATTAGTGTCACTAATTCCCATAGAACAAGCAATAGAAGCATATGTCTCTCAGCATTAGTCAGATAGCAGGTCACTGTGACTTCTGTCTTCCCTATTGTGTTACATGCACTAAGTATTGGTACTGGACAAGATCTCATCCATTGCATTTTACAGAAAAATAATATAATGTCATATAATATGGATGGACTTCCGATATCCAAGACCTAAATTTTTCTTTGTGAACCATTCCGAACACCAAAATATATGGACAAAATGGATCTCTGGATCTGGCTCATTCTTTTTAAAAACAAGGATCTATTTCAGATTTTAGCCATCGTGCAAATAGGTAATGATGCCTCATAACATCATTGATGCCCCACAGCAGCCCAACCCATATATTCTGCCGCCCACATCCACCCACTCTGAAACAAGCCAGTAACACAATTGTATTACTATGGACGTATAGATCCTAATTGGAGCATACACAAACTAACATTGCTTATTGGCTATTTATTGCAATGTAAAAGTTGAGAAAACAAGAACATTCCTATGACCAATACAAATCACTTCAACCACAAAAAGCACTAAAATCTGCTGCCTAAAAAAAACCATTTTAAGAGTTCCCCAAACATATATTAAAAGCAAACTTTACTTCCAGAGGCAGAACTAGCGAGTTGTGGGCCCAGGTGCAAAAAATATGCTTTGGTAACCCGGTGGGGAGCTTCAGTGGTGCGGTGATGACGGCTGTGGGGCCCTTGTATCAGCATGGTGCCGCTGCACCTGTTGCACCAATGGTAGTTCCCCCCTTGTTTACTTCTACAATAAAAAAAAAATGCAAATAAGAAAATATTACATTCCTCAGGAAAAGGTTCCTCACACCAGGGTGCAGAATGAAGTCACTGGTCAGACCAATGGAGCACTAAAAAAGCCCAGGCAGAACTGATGGATTACATCAGTGAAGACAGCCAGTCCCATGGTAGAAGTCCAATACCAGAGGGAAGCAGGAGCCACAACGCGTTTCGAGCTGGATTCTCTTCTTCAAGTGATGCATCACTTGAAAAAGTTTCTGTCTTTGATGTAAGGATTTAGGAGAAGTCATGTCACTTCTGCCCTATGATGCTTAGCCACTATGAGGGGGGTCTCCACCCATGTTCCCCTCCTCCCATTATTGAGTATATGCCGCTCTTTTATACATTTCCATGTTTGTTGTTTTTGAAGTACATGCCAATGCCTAGGATCATTAGTTGGGTGTAATCTGCGAATAAAGCGGAGTACACAGTTGTCCAATTCTCTTCAGATCCAACTCCGCAGCAGACCGTGTACACAATCCCACAGCAGACCAAGGTCGCAGATACACACTTTTTCAATTTTACAAAAGAGCCCTGACCTGCATGTGCTGAAACAGTCTGCTGAAAGGATTGCATCACTGTACACACTCTTCCAATCTTTGCCAGACCATCCTCAAAAGGTGGTGCTGCATGACCTCAGAATCGGGAGAAGGAATGGACAAAGCTTGTAAAATGGGTCCAGTGATTGGCAGTTAGATCTGATTTTTAAGCAGATTTAAAACATATTTGATCCAACCAGGAGACCAGAATTGAAAGTAGAAAGCGGTCATGTGAACATACACACTTATTCAAAGTCTGACCAACTGGACTGTCTGGGGTTGAATTGGATGGGAATTGGATATGTGTGTAACCAGCTTTAGAGTGCAAATAAGACAGCTTCATACAACTGTTACCTGATCCAAAGTTGTAAAAATTGTAATTGTGTCTGCATTATGCACATCTATTTGCACCTACCTGACCACTGCTGTAACCTTCATTTATGCTCATACTACAGATGGCAAATTAGTTTTTTGCTTTTAACCTCCAATTGGAACTAAATTACTCATCACTTATAAATGACCATGACCTACAATGGGAAAAACACCACTTTTAAGGTTAATTGCTGTTTACATCATGTATGTGACAGGTTAGAGTCTTCAGCATTCATCAGAGGATTTAATAAGCTTTTGTAAGCATCAGATATATGCTGCTCCTAAAATGCAGGTGTGAAACCAGACTTTGCATAATATGCAATTCTATAATAATATCACTGCCTTTTCTCTTCCAGCTGTGCCACATCTGTGCACAGACGCATAAATTCAATCCAGCTGTCAAGTTCAATTTAATCTGGTTACACTGCAGCATCCATTGACCTTCCGTTAAATGCTGGTGTATCCACAGCTATGAATCTGTGAGGGCTTCAAGCGTGGACTGCTTGCCAGAGAGGAATTAGGAGGTGTCAGTGAGGGATGGTACAGATGGGGACATCATACAATGCTCACATTACACAACCATCTGTCGAGTGATAAGTATGATCATAGCGCTATTACAAGGCCATGCAATGCTTCTGAACAGGGGAAAAAGTACCACAAAGTCAGGTGATAATTGTGTTTCTATGTGTGCTATGTAGTTTAGAATTCTGGGAATACACTGGAAGAAGTTATTGAGCCTACTATGCACTATGTCTAGTGACACACCACATGATGGAGACAATATTTATTAACTGCATTGAATACATGTCCCAGCTTGTCCAGTGCAGTTGAGCTATTTTAGTATGTAAAGTGTAAAACTTGCATTAATCATTTTCCAAAGTTTAGTTATATTAAAGTTAAATAAGTTGTTGACTGTTATTAGAGTTAGGAGCAAAACCAACAAAATATCAGCAAATCTACCCCTGGACAAACCCAGTAACAATGTGAGGGGTGCAAAATAATTAATTATTGCATGCAAGGAAATACTTTGGTTTTGCTTATATATATTACTGAACAGCTTTGTTTGTACTCTGTGCAACTTAATGTCACCCCTCTACTCTAGAAATCTGTTTGCCCCTGCAGTACAGTATTATTTTGCCCCGGGTGCAGATTTACTCCTATTTTTGCTGTTGTTCCTAGCTCTGAATCTGCCTCTAAGGGCCAGATTTGGAAAAGGGGAGATGTTGCCCATAGCAACCAATCAGATTCTAGCTGACATTCTCTAGTATGTAATAGGAAAGTTAGAGCTAGAATCTGATTGATTGCTATGGGCAACATCTCCACTTTTCCAAACCCGCTGCTTAGTAAATCTGGCCCCTAATGTCAAAATATCCTAATGGTCCAGTGCTAACTATAATGAACCCTTTGGGTTATAACCAGAAAAGTAGCAGTATTCCACTTTCATACCCAGAGAAATGATAATGAACCGAATGCCGA
>WWET01000240.1:687745-715628 GCA_011038615.1 Limnodynastes dumerilii | reverse complement strand
ATTTAGAAAACATCACCTCTCAACTCTAATACTGTTTGCAACATATGAAATATGACTCCCCCTGCAATCAACATGGTTTAGCCAAGGAGTAACTCGTTTCAAGCACTTACTTAAGTCTGGAACCAGCCCATTGTCATGAACATAAGTCAAAGCAACTGTAATACATAGTTGCCAACTCTCCCTGAATATCAGGGAGACTCCCTGAAGATTGGGTGATCTCCCTGACTCCCTGAAGTGTTTGGTAATCTCCCTGATTCTAATTTCATCCATTGAGGTCAATGGAGATGACCAATTTCATGGAGGCCAAGATGTAATGAAATAATCTTGTTAATCAGCTGCAGCGTCACTTTTAGCTTTTCTATAAGGATAGTAATGAAAGTATTCACTGACATTTTAATCATTAAATACTGACATTTTTATTGTAAAATAGTTTTCCTGGCAGTGCTAGATACACCTATGGGTGGAGCTATTCACAGGACACACCTCTTTGGCACTACAGGACACACCCCTTTGGTGCAGCACCTTGATAGTGCTCTTACAATCTCCCTGATATTCATTTGCAAAAGTAGGCAACCATGATCTATATATTTTATCAGATACACGACTTGATTCTGTTAAAATTACATGTCACCAGAACACTTATTTCACTTAACTTCTGTTAGAGCAGAGAAGTTTTTCCTTGTTAAATTCTAAATTGAAGTGCAAGAAAAATGTTTCCAATAATGGTATGTTATAATCAATAGCAAAGTATTTCCCTGTATGATAAAATACAGTTATTGCTCCTAATATTGGATCAACAGATGAGCCATTAGAAACAAATGTGTTTTGTTGCTTTTTTAAAAAAGAAATCTTGTGCATACCATAGTTGCTAAATCTCCCTAAATATCGGGTAGACTTAGGGGCGTTTTAAGAAGTGAGGGGGCGCTTGTTCAGGATTTGTATATGGGCCCCCCATCCCCTAAACAACACCCCAGCACGGCACCCCCCTCCCCCGAGGCACCCCTCCTCTGCACATGGGTGATCTCCCTGACTCCCTGAACTGCATGGCAATCTCCCTGATGCTGATTTAGTTCCAGAACTCATTGTGGTATGATGACAGAATTTAGTCCTACTTCCCTGCATTGAGGCCTATAGAGATGGTAAATTTTATGGAGGCCAAGATGTAATGAAAGACTGGCAGCTGAATAATAATGAAAAAATACACGTTTGTTTGTCTCTTGTTAATCAGGATACTGAAAGGATTTATTTACTGATAATTTAACAATCAATAAATACTGATGCTGCCATTTTTACTGATAAAAGGCCCGGATTTAGAGTTTTAGTGGATGCGTAAGTCATTAGCGCCGGGATGTCTTGCAGAACATAGTTTGAGTCGTTGCAATAGGATTTTAAATTTTTTGCCAAGACAATCCCCCGGATTAAAAGCTTACAAGACTGGACCCCCATCAGAGCAGGTAAGTATTTTTTTATTATTTTATTTTTTGGGTAACTTTTGGGCATTTTTATAACATTTTTATGTGGACACTACAACGATTATTTTCAATACAGGCACATATTTTTATTATTTAGATTTTTGAGGGGCACATGTGGGCATTTTTATAAATTTTATTATGTGATCACAATATTTATTATTTTTTATGACGGGGGCATATACGGCGCAGCTGGCCCTGGATAGCAGGCATGCTGGCGCTTGTGATTCTCCAAGCGCCAGCATGCCCTGGCATTCATGGGCATGCTGGCTCTTGTAGTTCTACTAGCGCAAGCATGCCTTGTCATTCATGGGAATGCTGGCGCTTGTACTTCTACGTGCGCCAGCATGCCCTGTCGGGAAGGGGTTAATTTTGTGCTTAAACTGTTTTTGTTTTTTTTTACTAATTACTTTTTTTTCCAGCTCCGGTGAGCTGCGTCTACACTTACACCATCCCAGGGATGGTGTAAGCGTAGTGCTTGTTAAGCAGCCACCGGACTGAAGTGGCCGTAATATTTAAAAGAGAAAATCGCCCCTTTTCTCATTTAAATATACTTTCCACAGACGCAGGCCGGTCAGATGAGATCACAGACAGATGCGCCCGTCTTTCTGTGCGCGCTCCTGATCTGGGCATGCGAAGTAGTAATTTTTGCTGCGCTTCCGTCTGAAAAAAAAGACGGAAACGCAGCTCTGAATCCGGGCCAAATAGTTTTCCTGGCAGAGTTAGACATACCCATGGGTGGAGCTATTCACAGGAGACACTACTTTGGTGATAAAGATGGCAAGCATGGCGCATACTGATTATGTGAGTCACATAATTAATGTTTTACTTGGAAATACAAACGCATGAAATGGGTTATACACACCCTCTTCAGTAAATGCCCATTGCTGGTTTATTACAGCAATCAGACAAGAGAGGACAGCTTAGTTTTAATGAAATGTCCTTTATTAATATCCTTGCCTCTTAAACATCAGGCGCTTGATTTGCTAAGCCTGTGGATAACAAGACAAATGACTAAATTTCAGCACATTGCTACGCATTTTGGTCAGGAATTTTTTTATATAGATTCAAATTTTTAAGGGTTATTTTTTGGGGCTTAAATCGTTTATTATAATTTTTATGGTTAAAATCTTAATTATCATTAAACAACACACAAGTTACACATATTAATATGAATTATATTTAAAAAAAAATACAATTAAACGTTCAAACTTGTATAGGCTACTGCATTACACCTAAGCCTGTTCACCTATAGATATCCGTTTCCATGTTTCCAAAGCTGCTAATTTTCAGTACCTATTCAGAGTCGGTACTTTTAGAACCCTGGTTAAGGTGTATGCCTTTTCTATACTTTGTGCATGCTTCTGCTGTCAGACCCTCGATCAGACTCAAAATCAGAATCTGGTAAAGTGTGCTATAAAACTGCACCAATGCATCCAAACATGTGGTATTATTATGTCCTTGTACCGACTCTCCCTGAATATCAGGGAGACTTCCTGGAGAGAGTGAGTGATCTCCCCGACTCCCTGAAGTGTTTGGCAATCTCCCTAATGATAATTCAGTTCAAGAAGTAACTGTGGTATGATGACAGAAATTATGTCCTATTTTTATGCACAAGGCCTATGGAGAAGGTACCGGTAGTTTTCATGGAGGCCAAGATGCAATCAAAGACAAGCAGTTATTTAAGACAATCTAATCATCTGCAGTGCCACCTACATATAGAAGTCAGCGGATCTCCTGTTCAGTCTTCACCAAAAATATTGAAAACATTTTTTTTCACTGACAATTTAAAATGTTAATATTTTTAATAAATACTGAAAACATTTTTTATTTAGAAAGTTTTCCTTGTAGCGTGTAGACACCCCATGGGTGGAGCTATTCACAGTACACGCCCCTTTGGCAGCACAGGACACACCCCTTTGATGTAGCACCCTGATATCACAATCTACCTGATAATCATTTGCAAAAGTTGGCAAGTATGTGTTACACCCTTAAAAAAAAATCTGTTTTCTATAGCAAGCACCCGGTTAGCAGGCAAATAACAGAAAGTGACCCCCATCTTTTAATGACAGCCTCTGTTGTCTCAGTTTTACTTATGTAACACTTTGAAGGTCACATTGAAACTATTCTCAATCCTTGGTGACCTTTGTAACAGAGCAACAAGTGTTCAGTGACATAAAACAGGCAGCTCCTGTCTTTTTATGTGTATGGATACTGTGCTTCTATTGTATGATGATGACACATAACATCCAGCACAACTGATATACTCAACTTCTAATCAAGAGAGCATTTTCCCAAGCACTACCCACTAAAAGATATAGGGGTTAATCCAGAATTAGCGAGTAAGGGCAAAACAGGTGCAAGTGTACACCTATGCAAAACTATGTTACACAGAGGGTCAAAGTAAAACTGTGTAAACAGAAATAGAGCTGTGAGTTAATATTTCTTAACTCAACTCAATTTAGAGATTAACCCTTAAATTCTGTGCCATATGACCTAGAGGCGCCTCAAAGCACCCATACGGGTGCCAAGAATCCAGAGCCAGCTCACAGGTTAAGGTCATGTAACCCAGGAATCCAATGTGCCACAAAGTGTTGGAGAAGAGAGATGGAGTAAGATGCCTGGAGACGGGGGAGTAGTAAGGGTGTAGTCGGTGGAGCTTGTGCGACCAAAGGGGCAACACAGAGCACAGCTAAGTGCCATCTCCAGATCCCTAATATACTGGTATTACATGTGGGATAATATTAGGGGTGTGAAATGAAACACTCAGGGCCGGATTGAGTGTCATTCGGGCCTGGGGCTGAAAATTATCAAGGGCCTGCACTATATAGTATGCTTTGCAGGATGATGTCAGTCCCTAACATTCATCTTTTTGCACTGCAGTGGGAGGCCTGGAGATCTGCAGTGTGTGGGGGCCTATTTTTAGATGGAGGCCTGGAGCTGTAGTCCCATTAGCTCCATTGTTATTCTGGCCCTGGACTCACTGTATAATGTACAAGTGGGGAATATATTGGGTCTGGGAATGAAACATATTATGATATAAATGGGGTATATTAGGGATTTGGGAATGGCACATATGTTGGTGACTTATCATATATTTGCAAGCATGTGTAACTGATGTTTCTACATTTTATTTTACAGACTAGATTACCCCCCGGCCTTTCATGCACCTGTTTGCATTAACCTATAAATTGATCTGAGCAACTTTCATTTTGTGGACACACTTTATACTGTATATAATGTGCCATTCCCAAAACAAAATATGAACCACAAATTATAGTATGCGTCATTCCCAGACCAATAATATACCCCATATGTGCTTTGTATAGTGTGCCATGTCTATAGATGTTTAATGTAAGGGAGACAGGAAGGGGATGTGTAATGGAGGGGGAGGAGGAGGGGGTAAGGAGAGAGATGTGTAATGTGAAGGGGACAGGGAGGGAGATGTGTAAATAGAGGCAGGTATGTCATTAGGGATGAGAGACAGAAAGGCATGTGTGTGAAAGAGGAAGGGATATATGTAGTGGGGGGGAAGGAGATGTGTAATGGCAGATATGTTTATTTTCTCCACAGACTTTCAGCATGGTAAGAATCCATATGATTCATATGAATCAATATTCATTAAGTAAAAACAACACTTCATTTTAGCCAGCAAATGTTAAGGAACGTGCTCACTCCACTGCCTGGCACACTACCCTAAGGGAGGACAGGGTTGGGGGACTCCAGAGCGTTCACTTGCTTCGGGGGCCAGTAATTCATGCTACACCTTTTCCTGTAGAAATGGGGTAAGGTGCCTGGAAAGATGGCGGAGGGGGCCTGGATAGATGGAGTGATGGGTCTGGAGAGACTGAGTGAAGGCATGGATAAACAGGGTAGTGGGTAGCGGGCTTGGAGAAATGGAGTAGGGAGCCTGTAGGAGTAGGATTCCTAAACTGAAGGAGAAGAGGGTCTGGGGAGTCTGAGTAGGGCACCTGAATAGATGGAGTAGGGAGCCTGGAAAGACTGAGTAAGGGGACTGGAGAGATGGAGTAAAGGGCCTGGAGAGACAGAGAAGGGGGACTGAAGGGAGAAAGTGAGAGGGGGGGAGGCGACCTTGAGGAAAGAGGAAAGGCCTAGAGAGACAGAGGAGGGGGCAGATGTATCACATATTATTAACTGGTAATAAAAGCTTTGAAAGCTGTAGAGTTACAATTAATTCCAGTTACAGAAGTATTTTTATTTTAGTTGGATGACACTTAATGGCTTTAGTTATAAAAAAAAAAAAGAGACAAACTAACAAAAATGCTGTTTTCTTTGTAGTTTCTCTCTCCATTTCCATCAATAAGCTACAGAACTTTCCTGTTATTAACTTGTTTTGATCTAAGTAATAAAGAATGAAAATGTTATGCATTTCTTTTAGCTTAGCACCTTGAAAATATTATTGAGCCGCTATAACTTTTTATGCATGAATAAAAATGAAAATTCATTCTACTCTCTAATTTTGGATTTGAACTTAAGCACAAATATACGCACGGAGAGTTAAGGTTTTCCTATGGTGGCAGAAGTCTGCTAAAATCCGTACGTACGAGGAGAGTGTCATGGGAGTTGCCTTTGCCACTTAGATGTGTATTTTTGCGAATCCGTGCGTTCTTATTTAACTATTAAGTGTGAACACTGTCTATAGCACTTTCCTTTTAATCACTGCACCTTGGGAACATGGGAACAGAGAAATACATCTACACATCTATTCTAGTTAACAGTCAGTGTCATTTTGAGGCCCTTTCAGACATAATTTGCTCTCTATGACAGCAATAGTACTACAGTCCAACGAGTCATTACAGTGCAAGGATTAATTTAGTATTGCGCAATGCTTTAAAGTCAACAATTGTCTTCAGGATTTTTATAATTATAGTTTATTCACGGGGGCCAAACCTTAACTTTCAACCAACAATTGTCTGAACCAACGCTTACATGTTTCTAATATTAGATGAAATAATATGTCATTAAGTATACATATAACATAATGAAAAATCTTAATACATATATATTGCTATGAGATTCTATACTACACAACTGCATTATATAGCAGCTTCATATGACACATGTGAAATTAATCATCCAACTTCAATTCAATATGATTTACTAAGCTGCGGGTTTGGAAAAGTGGAGATGTTACCCACAGCAATCCTGGACACGTATGGAACAACTACCTGTAACCTAATCAGGAGCTGGTGCTCTTGTGACCAGACTCTAAACATAAATGGAGGAAACCTCCCCATAAAACAAATGTGAAACAAAAGTGTAAGAGATAAGTGTAACAGCATCAATTAGTTATTTTTTCCTAAGTTAGTAGCAAAACCAAGAAATGGAAGAAAACTGCACCTGGACAAACCTTGTTATTATTATACATTTGGGTCTAGATAAACTAAACTGCTGAAAAGGAAAAGCAGAGACATTGCCCATAGCAACCAATCAGATTCTAGTTGACATTTTCTAGTATGTAATAGGAAAATGAGAGCTAGGATCTAATTGGTTGCTATGGGCAACATTTCTCTTTTTCCGCAGTTAAGTAAATCTAGTCCTTGGTGTTTTTAACATGAAGAACGTTTATGTCATGGTACTTTGACAAATCATTACTTGTCATGATACTGAATATGGAGTTAAAGTATTTCTATTATATTGAACTACTCACATAGAAACATAATTGTACAAGCTGTATCCTGCCTTTTCCTCAAAATACTGAACAACTTTTATTTCAAATTGTACCTTAGATTTGAGCTATAATACACATCAATTCTCAGAGCCTATCCTGAGTTAGGTGTTACTTATTGCACATAAATACTGCCCAGATTTATCTTTAAACTGTCATTTAAAGTTGAGCTATAAAACATCACAGGCCAGACTGCGGGGTTGGAAAAGTGGAGATGTTGCCCATAGCAACCAATCAGATTCTAGCTCTCACTTTCTTATTACATACTAGAGAATGTCAGCTAGAATCTGATTGGTTGCTGCTGGCAACATCACCAATTTTTAAAACCCGCAGCTAAGTAAATATGGCCCCACCTCTCCATTCTGATTGCACATTTTAAATTTGCTTCTCTGATGGTTTTATCAAGGTGCAGATTTGCTCTTTTTGTTTGCTGTTATTCTCAGTTCTGGATCAGTCCCTCAATGCTTTCTTTTTGCACAGTCAAAATTTTTCTCCCCTGGTTTTGCTAAGTGGTACAGTTATACCTATTTTTGCTGTTACTCTCAGTCTTTGGATCAGCCCCAGTCTTTCCAGCATTTCCACTTTAGAGTATGCTATTCTGAGCTACTTTATCACTGTGAAAAGACTGAAATTTACCCCATAAACTCCTGTTGCTTCTTTGCACTATGTTGGGGAAAAGGTACGGCCTTATCTATAACAGTAAGAGCTTTCTTTATATAGCTACTAATACAAATATGACTCACTAAAACGTGGGGCAAGCAAACAGGGCTTTTATCACATAAATAGCATTCTTTTGTAACCTCTAGAGACCTGTTCTAATGGTCACGGAATAGAAGACTTTCCCTTAAGGCTGAACACAATAGCATAAATTTGTTTTAGTTTGTTTTCTTCCAAAGGTTGCCTGTGACAATTGCCAAAACAAATACTGAGATGTACATCTGAAGATTCTAAATACAGAATGTGTTGTTTGGAGATTTACGCTATTGGTAGCCTGTAAATGAGGAACATTTTATTGTTGCACAGGTCTTTCTATAATGGGGTTCCAGGGCACCCAACCTGCACCCAAACTGCTTGACTGGTCACACAAGAGTAAAGGAAAGGATTCCCCCCGACCACTATGACTGAAGGTTAAACACAGCAGAGAAGCCAGGGAGAATCTGATCTCTACCTCCCGGGTGCCAGTCATCCAATTTTCAGGCAGTCAGCATTCTGATTGGTAGATGACTCTGGTCATTCAGCATTCTGACTGGTGTACTGTATCTCATCCACCAGTGAGGAAGCAAGCATGCAGCAGGAGCTGCAGCACACAACAGGAAAGTGATCTGGGATCTGCCTTTTAATGAGGAGTGTGGAAAGAAGAGGGTCTGATTACTATCAGAGATGAAGATTATAAACTATGAAATTGATGGTGATGGTGTGGGCCTGATTTTTACTGAGGAAGTAGAGGTAAAGGTCTGATTTGTGGTGTTTTGGTAAATATATAGGTTAATACAAATAGGTGTATGAAAGGCAGGGTAAAGGTGCATACACACTAAACAATTATCTGGCAGATTATCTGAAAGATCTGGTTGTTGGAATGAAAATGTGGTAATGAATCATTAGAGCAACTGACAATACCATTTGCTCTTATCCATTACCAGATTTTCATTCGAACGGCCAGATTGTTCAGATAATCTGCCAGATAATTGCATAGTGTGTATGCACCTTAATACATACCTCTGCATGTATATAGCTTTCAATTTAAAAACACATGGCATAGGACCCATTATAGGAACTCTCACTAGTTAGCGTTGGACCATCTTAACAGAAAAAGCAGTGGCAGGTATCATATCATATATATACAGAAATGTATGTAACTAATGTTTCTGCATTTTATTTAACAAATATTATGGCAAGTTAGTAACTGCATAATAGCAGTGTTCTAAGGTACCTTTCCCTTTGTGATTTGTGCAGATTAACCCCTCCTTTCATGGACCTGTTTGTATTAACCCATAAATTGATAGTAAATCAGCTTTTAGTTCTGGATCCACCTCTTTGTTTGGAAGCAGTCTGATATTAGCAGCTGACAGGGGGTGTTGGTCCACATAAGCTATTTTGAAGGCCTTAAGGGGTGCCTCTAGGCGCGTTTAGCTCTCAACTTAAAAACACAGGATATATGACACAATATAGGGACTCTCACCGTTTAGAGTTAGGTCCACCTCAGCAGAAATGCCTTGATATTGGCTAGTGGCTTATTATATGTCTGCAAATGTGTATAACTAATGTTTCGCCATTTTATGTTACAGATAGAATGGAAAGTTAGTTACTGATTAATGATAGTGGGGTAGCTGCAGACTTAAGTACGACAGTGAATTTACACATGCTGCATGCGCACAGCAGATGTTACACGTCGTAACTCTGATCGTACGTAACTTGCTCGTAACTACATATGAAGCGACGTGTCATCCCTACACAAGTAGATAACACGCATTGTGGACGGAGGGAGGCATTTAAATTGTACAGTATGGACAGGGTTAGTCAGTTACTTACGACAAGGCGATACGTGCGACCTCAGATATGCAAGGAAAAGTTAGGGTAGGGTTTGGAACTCGTAAAACAGCTAAATTACGTGCGTGCAAGGGGCGTGCCCCGGGGAGTGCAATATACTTTGATTGCATAACTACGCTACGTGATTGTGCTTAAAGGGAACTTAAGTCTGGATCTGGCCTAGTGTGCTGGGGCAATTTTTCCTTTATAATTTTAACTAAGCTTAACTTAAAACACTTGGGCTTATATTAAACAAAATCTTTGCTGTAATCAGAAGGTCCTGCACCTGCTACAATATAAAAAGTAAATAAATAAAATGTTTTTCAATTGTGCACCCCTGCAACACTCTTACCAGGGGCATGAATTTACTCGGACAGGAAGAGAAGGGGGTCAAAATACCAATCCAGCAATCTGATCATGTCTAGTCTCTGCATACTACACCTGTCATTAATGTCACATCTGCCTGGTCAGTTTACTACTATATACTGGCAAGTAGGTCTCATAAAATGTCTGAATGTTCCAATGATTGAAATCCTATCCATTCAATCTAGGTTTGGCCACACAAATCAAACTATCATCATTTATTAGCTGGCTGTTTTCTAAGAAGATGCGTGTATTGTCACATGCACCAATCTTTACAAAATACCTTCTGTTGTTACTCTGATATTAATATTATTACTAGAAACATATCAATTTTATTAATAGTCCTAATAACAAATTTTCAAAGTGGCAAAGTCGCTGGCATTCGATCCTCCCAATGAACAGTGCATTGGTCAGTGATTGACTCAATTTTTAGTCTCGGGAGTAAGGGCCAGATCCAGGCCTGCGCCCGACAGGTCACTTACACACACAAGGGGGTAGATCCAGAACTCCGCTTGCAATCTGTTTACTAGCGTAGCGTATTTACGCGAGCGTACCTTCGATACACTCCCCTTGGCCCCCTGCATGTACGTACTTTGGCCGCATTGCGCTTCCTAACTTTTGGCAGCGTAACCGCTCATGTCCGCACACGTACGTATAGGCAACATGTAGTTACGCTGCTAAGCACGCCCATACTGTACGATTTAAATGCAAACCTCCGCCTACATTGCGTAATTTCAGCGTACTTTCGGCTAGCTAAATTGGCACGCCCCCTCAAACGAATTTACACAACTGATACGTGAAAGGCCCTTACGCTCAGAGTTACCATACGTATCATCTGTCGTGCGCATGCTCTGTACATACCAAATCGCCTTTTTACGTCTCTGCCAGGCGAAAATACGCAACGTTTGCACGGAACAGAGGAAATGCGTACAGATGGGATGTGCTTCCCCTTTGCCCGCTAAAGAGGGCGGGGGGAAGCATGCAAAGTGTACAGTGTTGGAGGGGGTTCCCACATTGTGCAGAAAAAGCGGTCGTACGGAACGCTGATCCGCACAATTGCTTTAATGTAAGCCCGCATGAGAGAGGGGAGTGGCAGGGGGCATGCACTCCCCTCGCTCTCTCTCGGTCGGAGGGACCCCCGCACATATGGAAAGCGTGTGGGGGTCCAGACTCGGTCCTAAGACCATAGCCGCCCCTAGGGGGTTTGAAACAGGGCCTCGCACCCTGGGGGACCCTTACCAACTTCACTATAATAGCCATGGCCACCTGCTAAATTAGCTGCGTGCGCTTCTGCCCCCCCATCCCCACGGGAAACCCTGCCCTGGACTCACTCATAGGGGCGACCCTGTGTAAGGCTCCACCCAGCTGCCTACAGGGAACAAAGAGCAGGTGCTACACTGACCTGGACACCTCAGATTACATCCCTACAGTAGTTCCCAGCTGTACAGAAAAAATAGGACCAGCTACAAATGACCTGCCATAATCATGTCTTTCTGACTCAACATCACAGGGTTTAAGCAATTAATCCACAAAGATAATTATTCTGAGATGGAAATACGCCATTGGAAATAATGTTTAATTTTCCTAGATGACAATGAGTCAGTAGACTCACATAAATGTAGCTGCAGATGTCTTGGTTCAGTGAGGTACCAGCTGTTCCATGTATCCATACTACCCCCACCGGCTGTATGAAGCAGACTAAGAGGTGCGCATTGGGACTACTGTGATGTCATTACTGGGGAATGCCAATGGCTGTGTCCCACCGGAGTCAACACTACACCAGATAAATGTGTATTAATGGCACTTTATTCCATTATTACAATGAGTCATCTTTAACACTATCAAGTGCTGTCACCAATCTGTCTCCAAAATCTTTCTCATAGTAAACCTATACAAACCTAAGTTACTCCTATTTGCCACCATTTCATGTTAGTTATGTAATAGGCTTTTAATGAACATGGTTGAGCAGGTTTGCAGGTGCACATGGTGGAAAGTGGTAAATAAAAGCTATACAAGCCAATAAACAGAATGTTTTCTGTTCCATTGATACACAGGAGGGGGTAAAGTACAATGCATTGTTCCTGCAGGCTTTCACTGTAGTGCTGTCCGTGGAGCAGAGCAATTCCATAAGAGGCACTGGCCAAGCAAGTGAATAGTTAAATGCTCCCATATAAGGAGTAGGGTAAATGTAGCAGGCCTCCTGTCAGGGTATAGCCAGTCCCCTCATCAATGACTTTGGCCACTACCCAGCACAACAATAGTTGTTGTCAGACAACCCAGGACATTCTGTACCTCAGAACGTTTTGTGGAATGGTTGATTTAGCTGGCAGCAGGAAGCACTGATCACATGCTACACAATGCAAACTAACCGAGTAGAGCGAACAGCTACTTACAGACTCCTGTGCTCCTGATACACTATGTCACAAAAACACTATGAGAAACCCTCCATGTATGTATGTATTGATTAACAGTGATTAATAGTGATCAGAGAAAACTTAATGAATGTCCCAATATATAAAGTATATAAACACCTTTCTTACACCAAGATTAGATCATAAAGTGCTTTAATCAATGCACAACAGGTGAGAGAGAGAGAGAGAGAGAGAGAGAGAGAGAGAGAGAGAGAGAGAGAAACACAGGTGAACCATAGTGCCTAGCAGTGCATGACAAATCACTGCCCTGTGCCAGATTATCACTTAGTAACCAGTTGTGTTGTGTCTTGCCTCCTAGTGTTACGTGTCACATTAATCAGCCACTTTTTTACCATTCCTGCCTATACTGTAGCCATAATATTCAATACACTGCCTGTAGTGATTCATTGCATCATGAAATACTGCACATTACATATATTTCCTTCACGTCACACCCAGAATCGAGTCACTTCTTGCTTCTCTGCTATATCTATGAGCTCCATTCTCAGTCACATATATCTGAATTTCCAGGCTCCTTTCTATACTTTACAGTTATGAATATGATCGTCCTGACACTACCTCATCACAGCATGCTGTACCCAGGATATAGAGGACTGAGCAATGTGCTGGTTATAGATGTATACCTGTAGTTTCTCCGCCAGCCTCTGTCTACATTGCACTAGTTGATATCTCTGGCACTATGCCCCTCCATATACACTCACTCACCAGATTCCGTGCCCAGAAAGCTGCTTGGGTTCCAGAGATCCAAAGGCGTGTCTGCTGCTTCCTAATTCCCAGAGAACTCAGAGCTATGGACATATCCTGATCACACTGTGCCAGTGCCTGTCAGTCCCACAGAATGGAAGCAGACGGAAAACTTTGCTTCTTCTCAGTGAAAGTTGAGACACAACAAAAGGCCAGGGAACGGAATGAAGCAGTGTCTGGGAGGGGCTCTGCATCTCTCCCCCCTTCTTAGAGCAGGGCACAGTGAAAAATCTCCCAGGCAGACATGGGGTCCTGCACAGGGCCAGAGGAATCTGTGACACAGACTGGAGAAGCGTGCCTGAGCACTGCTAAAACATTCACACCCCTAAGGGCAGGAATATCCAAGCTTCCAATCAGTGGGGGAAAGATGAAGCAAGGAGGGGGAAGCTGCACACTCTACCATATAAAAGACAGGCAGGAGGGTCAATATTGGAGATTGCTGAATTATTTTTGGGACTCATTGTTAAGAAACTCTTGGGTGCTAGTTGAATGAGCCCTGTTCTTATATATCTAATACAACACCGATCATTGCAATCAAATTCACAGTAAGGTTATTAATAATTGTGCAGCACATCTACACAATGACAATGCTGTGATTGAATCTCAGTTGTGAGCCTGTAGCATTGTTTCTGGATTTGTTCACACGGAGCATGGGCATAACATGGGCACACGCCAATGAGTGTTACTCACTATGGATCACAAAGTGGACATAGGTCAGTGTGGAGCGTTCCCATGTTATGCAAAGTACAGTATAGGTGTATTAAGGCATATTACTCTTCATAAACACAACTGGGTATTTTTCAGTTGAAAGATACCCAGTTGCTCAAGGTTTTGCTATACTGATTTGACTGGCCTCTGAGTACTAATGATGCCGATAGTAGTAGTAACTCTGCATAGTATTCACACTTAGGCCCTGGGCTACGGCCGATAGGAGAATGACTAACGTTACATATGCCGCCTCTTATGAAAAGGAGGCTTTCCCCCTCATTACGCATGTCGTATCTCCGCCGTGAAAGCGGAGATAGACGTGCTAATGATGGGACGGGGCGAGGGAAGCCGTAAGGCGCATGTAGGTCAGGATCTGGCCCTTAGTCCTGTAAATCTATTGTAGCCTCTGCAGCGGAGAACAGAATTCGTGAAACCCTTCCTTGCGGAATACTGAATTGTACGTAAGGACTTAGCCAAGCCCTTAATGCACAATTTACATGCCGTGCTCCGATGCGGGGATTATGGCACAGCGCATGTTATTCATTGTGAATCCGACCCTCTGTGTCTGCGTACACCTCAGGCTGGATAAAAAAAACAGGTACAGCAAGGGTGCTTATTCTGTGCATGGGCGGCCCAGCATTTGCATTACGTTGTGCTGTACGGAGACGGCACGGGTTTATCCTTATATGAAGTTTTTCAGACGCTTGTGTATAGCTAAAAACATGGGATCGGATTAATAATGACAGCCTATTTACACGAGCTTTGTACGTAAGTCGGGCTTTGCGAGCACACTGCATGTGTGGTGTGATGAGATGTTATGCATTGGAACGCTGAACCAGCAGAACTAGTTTCCGAATGTTCAGAGTTCTGTACGTTATAGTGTGACAGTATGGGCAGCGGAATTTACATTGTACATTATGGGCTGGGTTAAGTCCTTCTATAGAACAAGGTATTCTGTAAACACAGCGTTACATACGGAAAAGTTAAGCAAGGGTTATGGACACGGAAGTCACCTAAATTCTGAACGTTAGTGTTATAGGAGTGCATTAGCCTCTTAAGTGCGGACTTTAAGAACTCTGTGTATGTGGAAATTGCACTTAAGTCTGGATCAGGTCCATGGACACAATTTTCCGTCCAGTTGTGTTAAACCACAAAATTCAGACAAAAAAAAACAACTTAGAGTCATAACCATTGTGAGACATGATGTATATATATACATATATAGCTATTGTTGATGTCTGCTGTACCCTGCAGTTCTTCTGGCTGAAGCCTCGCCTTAGGGCTCCTTTCCAAAACCATAAAGGGAGTATACGTCCCAATTGTAACCCTCCTACCTTCTGACCAGTTCATTACAAGGATGGACAGGGGGTTACTTAATGACTTAGGCCTTTCTCACACATACTGGCCATATTATTCATGTTCCCCACCACCTCATAACAGTGTGCCGAATCCAGATTTACCCAGGAGGGAATTTTCCAAATACTAGGCTAGGAAAATACGCCCCCTTTTGGTAACATGGTGTATGTGTGAGTGCCATATGGATGGAATTTTGGATCCAGAATATCTATCCTGAAGTCCAAAGGCAGGGTAGGACAGAGCTGGAAGTGGAAGCGCTTTCGTGGCAGGAGGAGGTATGCAGATTGTAAAGTAATTGGTTTCAGCCCTTGCGTGCAACACAGATTTATGCACCACCCCCAATTTACGTTGGGACATTACAGAGATCTCAAGGCAGTGTAACTCAGTATGGGCTAGGGGAGCATTACCCCTTCGCCCATTAGGAATCCAAGATGCAGCAGGGATGTGGCATCAGAACTTCACTGCATTCAAAGCTCAAATCACAGCGACAGCAGAGGTATGGATCCAATCCAGTGTGTCTAGGCAGGTCTACAACCTTTGCATCAACAGGAACAGGGCTGTGTATATCAGATGCCTTTATTCCTGCATATACAGCAGTTCATTTTCTGAAAAGGCGTAGAGAAAAACGTACTCTTCTGATCAGCCCGTTTGTTAAAATTTAATTTAATTTGTGTTACTCCATCCCTCTCCATTGTGATCATCTTAATTTACCTTATTCATTGCTTTTGTGAAAAACTAAGGAGACTTTATTAATACCAGGAAAAATATCAGCAATTTTTCATCTTGGCAGTGTATATATCCAAAATGCCATTATAATTACTATAGTTGTTTTGTTGGTAATAATGACAGTAATACTATAGCTCCATCATGTTCCGCTGCACATTGCCAGTATACCATTTTGTCATTATTATCTGTTCCCAGACATGTGAGAGGGTCTTGATCACACATTACTAAGCCCAGGATTTTTTAGGATCTAAAAAGAACTAAAATAAGGTTTTTTTCAAACCATGTTGTAGGATTTTATAGGTTTTAGAAATATCAATTTAGGAATGTATCCATTGAATGAAAATATAACAAAACCATGCAACATTATGTCTGAAACACTGTGCTTATATTGTATATGAAAACTACTCATTTGATACTCCTATCATGAGACTAACCAATGAAATACAATAACCATAATGTGTGAAACACTGTGCCACATATGGAAACTACTCATTTGAAATTTTTAAGTTAGAAAATTCTAAGCCCATGGGAGTACTATCTTCCGTTAAATTTAGGTTGCATGCACTAAACCTGTGCTCCACGTCACGTGAGGTAAGAGCAGGGTTGCTGACTTTCTATTTCTTCCCTCTAGGAGATCTCTTGGAGGGTAGAGATAGATGCCGGCATATGGGAGGGGCTTGATACAATTTATGCAAATCATGACCTGAAATACCACCCACTATTCAAAGACTTACTAGGGATAGGGTAGGAGATGATGACACAAATTACATCATGAAGTCCCACCCAATTCCTAGTAACACAAAAATTATTGTATTGCTAGCCACGGGTGCATAAAATCCCAGACTCAACCCCACTGTGGGAGATTTGCCAGCTCTCCCAGGATACCAGAAGGAATACTCGAAATTTCGGAAGTGTTGCGGATATTTCTGGATAGTCGGCAATCCTTCTAGTTCCATAGGATTCCAAGGCGGCACTTTCTCTTCACAGAGAACAAGTTTACCTGTCTTTGGCATAATCGACAATATGTCTATTGGAAATGTTTTCGTCAGCTTTGATCCACTTTTGTGGTAGAGAACTATTTGAGAATTTACATTTAGGCTTGTAAGTAAGTAAGCACAGGCCCAGTACAATATGAGTCTGTCCACACACATATATACATATGTGACATCACCACATTGGTGGACAGTAGGTTCAATATACCCAAATCAGAAATAGTCACACAGGACTATGCTAGAACTGCCTGCCTTATTTTTTTTTATGAATTTTCACTTATATAGCATTTGATTCAGACACTGAACATAAGAGAGGAAAGTTACTCCTGGGCTAAACCATGTTGATTTCAGGTGGAGTCAAGATAATTGTATTCTTTGCATGCAAGTTCCAGATATTTTAAGGGAGCCAATCAGCAAGCTGAATGGCTCCCTATCCCTCCAATAGACGCTGCTCCATATCTATGTACTAAGCTGCTCTGTCAACTTTGAATTATACCTTCAAAGCTGTCAGAGCAACATAGTGCATAGATATGCAGCAGCGCCTATTGCAGGGAGTACAGACAAGGATCAGCAAAAGCCGTGCTGTGTGAAGTGCAGTTTTGGCTGATCCCTGTCTGTACTACTCCCTGCAATAGACGCTGCTGCATATCTATGCACTATGTTGCTCTGACAGCTTTGTAGGTATACTTCAGAGCTGTCAGAGCAGTATAGTACATAGATCTGCGGCAGCACCTTTCAGGAATAGTTTGCTCACGATTTAAATCAAACATGTTGAAAGATCAATTAATCGCACCAGAGCGTTTCTGGTATATTTAGCATTTGAAAAATGGATCTGGCCTTACACTAGAGCGATTACTTGCCCGATCATTGGGTGATCGGGTCGATAATCGCTCTACTGTATGGCCAGCTTTAGATCAGGCTAGGGGCTATATGTTGGTCAGTTCTGATTTGTGGACCCCCAAATAAGTTGGGTTAATGTAAAGGTGGGAGTTACATTCCTATATGGGTGTTTCATGGGTCACTCATTTTCCAGAACTCATTAGCAATTATGGGAAATAAGCCGATGTACAAGTAGTTTAATGATATAGGACCAAATCCAGACTTAAGAGAAGGGGACATTTTCTGATGATCGGTGCCCATTCCCAGGAAGGATCTGGATCCTCAGCTCCTTCTTTGTATAGGGTTGGAAGCAGAAAGGGGGGAAGTATGTATATAGTACAGGGGAGGTGTGTGCTAAGCCCCCTCCATACTATACAGACTTCTGCGCTATCCTGATTTTAGGCTCCTTGGATCATATGTCTACAGGAACGAAGGGAATGGCCTTTAGGCTTCTAGCAGGGATCCGTATCCTCAGGATCTAGGTTTCCATGATGGAAGCCATCCCAACAGCTGGGCGGGAAGACCGCCATTCATACTACGAGTACACATGGTGGGGTGAGGTTGTATTCAATTTGAACAGTAAGGACTTAAAGAGTTAAAATGTAAGGTAAAGTCCTTCGTTCAGAAGTCCATAAGGACCTTAGGATCGCAGGTAAAAAGAGATACGCTTAACAAAAGAGGATGGAGAGGCAGCCACAGTGGTAGGACTTTCATGTGACATATTTACTTTGTCTATCATTAGCATTTCCTGCCAGACCCACAAGTCACAAAAGTAGCCAAAGGAAAGACCGTTCTAAAAACAGGAGCGTGGGTATACCAAAGGTATTAAAAATGTCATAGCAGAGTAACTCTGCATCCTGGCACTGGATGGGGAAGTCAGTATGACATGAGGTGTGTCCTAATTCACCTCTAAATTATAGTTTATAAATAAAACTCATCAACTACATGCAAAAGCTTCCATTATGTCCCTGCATCCCCCCAAAAAAAATAGAATTGGAAATTTACTCCTTTTATTACTTTTAGTAAACAATCTCTATCAATCCTCTATGTACTATATATAGTAAGGTTGCAGACAGGGTCCCATTACGAACCCTAACTGTCTGCTACAACCCAGTTTGTTTCAAATTGCAAAGCACTACGTCACTTGATGGTGCTATACATAGTCTGGTTAATAACTAAGGGCCGGATCCAGACCTACGTCCGACAGGTCACTTACGTATATGCAAGGTGCATAAGTGTCCTGTTTTCACTGCAGGGTGTATGCGCCCTCCAGATGTTACGCTAGGGTTACAATAATTTACTCACCAATGGGCTGTGCATTCCCTCTGCCCGCTAAAGTGGGCGGAAGGAAGCATGCAAAATGTACCCTGTGGGAGGGGGCTCCCATACTTGTGCGGATCTCCCAAACTTGTGCTTGAGCTGAACAATTGCATTAAGGTTGCCTTATGGTAGCGTAAGCTGCCATAAAGCACGCACAAGAGAGGGGAGTGACAGCCAGCGTGCACTCTTCTCTCTCTCTCTCTCTCTCTCGGACAAACAGACCGCTCGTTCGGAGAACATGAGGGGGGTCTGGATCCGGCCCTAACTAGCTAAATAAATAAATAATGTACACTGTGAGGAAGTGTACAAAATACTTATTATGCTGTATATATTATATACCTCTTCTACCTGTATAGGCAGGATATGTATTACATTATTTTTAACTCTGTCTTGCCTTTAATATCCCTGAAATGTGAATTTTGGTTCACACAAAAGCAGCTACTTAAAACTAAATTCAACAAAAGCCATTTCTTTGTCAGCGATGAAATGTAACACCAGTAAGTTATCACACACCCTCAGTACAATACACGTGATACATTATGTCATCTTAATTAAACCTGGCACAAACCTTAACGGCATCAGCAAAGTTTGTTCTAGCTAAGCAATACCTATGTCAGTAATCAGTAATAAAACATTTGATTCTTATGACATAAATAGGCTTAATGACTACTTGCACATTTATAGTATTGCAAAAGAAGAGTCATGTTTGATGATCTACATGTAACTATAGTAACTTTCCACAGCCATAAAAAGTCTTTTACAATATATAATAAAGGGATGGGAAAGAAATTGGAAAAGGGAGATTTGGTAGCAAACTATATTGGACCTGATCCAGAGGTGAGTTTTCATCTATTTTTTAGGTGGAAGCTCTGTGCATGTGCAGAACGGGAGTGAGCACAAAATGTCGAACACAAGGCTACCCATCCACATGTGTCCACATCCATGTGCACTGCACTAGTGGAATACGGAGTCCATTTCAGTGCTTCTGCAAGGTGCAGTAGGAGCCCGGAGTCCCTGCACTTCCTCCAAAATCTTGCACCATCTCAGGTGTAAGGCGCAGGTCAGATTCTATCAATTAGCAGCCCTATTTGTAAGTAAACAGTGACCTACACATGTAACAAATATAAAATCATGAAATCTATACAAGATTGACTGTTTACAATACAGTTCTGGTCATATTTGTACATTACACTACAAATGATTTTTCTTTTATTGCAGCAAGTCTGCTCAGGTATCGCTTGAACATTATACTGTGATGCACTACAGTTCACACCTTCTGTGCTTACAGATCCATTTGCGTGTTTGAAACAACTGCAAACCACTAAGTCCTGTCCAGAGTTGCATAGTTTTCCGTTAATGCAGCGCTTACGCAAAAAACTCTGGATCAACTCCATCATGTTAAGTCATGGTGGCAACAAGATTTCTCAAATAACAATGACAGCATCACTACTCCTCTACAAAAGCAACAAAGGACATCCCCACAAGCAGCATATAAAATAATCTAGCTGCATTATCATATGCACATATATATATATGGAACAAGTCCTTTCAGAAAATAAGTAATAAATGTTATTTGTCTTTTACATAATTAATGCAACAAGAAAAAGGTTTTGTGAACTGCAATTCTACTGTAATAACATCTATAACCACTAAATTCTCACTGACCTGACTGACTATCAAAGAAGACAAAAGTCCTAAATAACCCTAGACAACAATTTCCAAAATACACTTTAGCAATGGTAATGTGCACAATACCTTTCATAGATCGCTCCTTTCGCAAAAAGCATGGGGCTTGAGGGAAGTATCAGCGGCTCCGGAGATGTGGGGGTCGCAGTCTTTTTGGTAAATGTCCGTTCGGAGTTTAGAACGCTGCGTAGCTTCTGGGTAAAACTATAAGAGTCTGATGCTGGAAACGTTGGGCTTCTGAGGACCACAGGGCAAGGTGCTGGCTCACTTGGAGGAGCAGCTGGTGTGTCATTAGCAGGTCTGGGATAACCATGCTCATAATTTAATATCCCTGTGTCAGCAGTTAAAGAAGGTGCCAAAGACTCCTTGTCTTCAGTGAAATCATTTCTTAATTGTTCTGCTACAGCGTTTGTTTGCTTGATGCTCGGAGACAATTCTAAACAATCAAGTTGGGTCTCTTTCTGTAAAAGTTCTGCTCCTGCTGTGGAAGGACTACATTTGTCATCTACAACATGCACACTAACAGTCTCTTGTGCGACGTTTATCTCTTCAGGAGAGACAGCATGTTCCAAAGTTGCTAAGTCATCAGCTATGGCCTGAGATGCCTCCTCTGTGGGAAAATGTGGTTCATCAGATAGGATATCTGTTTCCTTAGCAGTAAAACGAGACAACTCATATGCATAATCCATCTTTTCATGAGTTACAGCTAAATTATTTGAAGTTATTGCTGGCTCTACAACTACAGGAAACTCCGCAATTGGTTTTATAGTCGAGTTGAAAGTTTCTACTATGTTTTCAGAAGTTTTCACTCCCTTTTCTTCCTTCTCATCTTTCTCCTTGAGTAAAAGCTCAGGGGAGTCCAGTGTAACATTAGGTTCATTGCTAAATGCAGTGGTTATGTTGGATGTCTTTGTACCTTTAGGCGATTTCACCTCTAAGCCTGAATGCTTAGGTTCTTCTAAGGTGAATTCCAACTCATGCTTTGTTTGCTTCATAGGGACTGATGCTGTTTCTTGCAAGCGGACAGTTTTTTCAAGCTTCTCTTCAGAAGATGCATCGTTGTTGGTAATACATATTCTATCAGCCAAAACACCAGATTCTTTTTCACTATCTCTGTCTGTTGGAGTCCTGACCATATCATCTGTGCGTATACTTTTGTGCTCCTGAGAACTGTGGGTCATTCTTTTTGTTCCTGCAGGACTAATTCCAAGCATTCCTTCAAAGGCCATCTCAGGATGTTTCTCTTGAGGGTGTATTTCCCTATGTGTATTATGATGCAGAATATTAAAGACTTCCTCTGATTTTTCCAAGTTAACACCCTGTGACTGTGGATATTCAGAGAGCTCATTCATTGGTGTAATAAACTCTATTTTTAAATGATGGCTATTAGCTTGTGAATACATATCACCATCCAACTGAGGATGTAAAGTATCTTCTTGATCATGTGATATCATAAGTTTTATGTATTTATCTTCTGGTGCTTCAGGCTGGATACAGGTATCTACTGGTACTTCAGTCTGGGCCTGAATATATGCTGGTACTTCAATCGGGGTATGTGTATCTACTGGTATTTCAGGCTGGATATGTGCATCTGCTGGTACTTCAGCCTGGGTATGTGCATCTGCTGGTACTTCAGCCTGGGTACATGTATCTGCTGGTACTTCAGCCTTGGTACATGTATCTGCTGATACTTCAGTCTGGCTATGTGTATTTGCTGGTACTTCAGGCTGGATATGTGCATCTGCTGGTACTTCAGCCTGGATATGTGCATCTGCTGGTACTTCAGCCTGGGTACATGTATCTGCTGGTACTTCAGCCTTGGTACGTGTATCTGCTGGTATATAAGGCTGGGCACATTTACCTGCTGATACTTGGGGTTGGATATAAATATCGTCTGGCACTTCAGGGTGGGTACATATATTTGCTGGTACTTGAGGCTGGTTAGATGTATTTGCTGGTACTTGAGGCTGGGTACATATATCTGCAATTACTTGAGGTTGGCTATCTGCTGGTACTTGGGGTTGGACACATGTATCTGCTGGTACTTCAGGCTGGGTACATGCTTCTGCTGGAACCTGAGGCTGGGTAAATGTATCTGTAATCATTTGAGGCTCTGTACATTTATCTCCTGTTACTTCAGGCTGGGTACATGTATCTCCTGTTACTTTAGGCTGAGTACATGTATCTCCTGTTACTTCAGGCTGGATACATGTATTATCCGGTACTTGAGGCTGGGTACATGTATCTGAGTGTACTTGGAGCTGGCTACATATATCTGCTGGTACTTCAGGCTTGTTGCACTTATCATTTGGTGCTTCAGGCTGGATACATGAAGTAGCTGACACTTGAGGCTGGCTACATATATCTGCTGGCACTTTATCCTGGGCACAGGTATCTTCTGTTCTTTCACGCTGTGTACATGTATCTGCTGGTACTTCAGCCTGAGTACTTGTATCTGATGGTATCTGGGGCTGGGCACATATACCTTCTACTATTTGGAGCTGGATACATCTATCTTCTAGGACTTGAGGCTGGATACCTGTATCTTCTGGTACTTGGTGCTGGAAGCTCATTTCTTTTAGTTCTTTAGGCTGGGTCCTTATATCTTCTGGTACTTCAGGCTTTGTACATGTTTCTTCTGGCTCAATGCATGGCACAGTTGTTTCAATTGATGCTTCTGAAGCACCTATATCTTCCATTCCACTGAAACACACATTTTCATCAGTTTCATTGTAAGATATAGATATGGGCTTGTCCATTTCATCACCTATGACTGATGTGCATGGTACAGGATACTCCAGCAGGTTGAAAGCAAGCGGTTTCTCCTCCAGTATTTTGTCAGAGGTTAAAAAAGGTGTGTCCAATGAGGACGCCTTTTCTTGCTGACTCAATGAGATCAAAGCTACGTCTTTCCCCTTTGTAGACCTGTCTTCCAGGTTTGTGTTCACATTGAAGTGTTCCAGTGCTGCAAGAGAGGCACCTTTAATGGGCTGAACCTTGGACGACTCTGCAACACTAAAATCCGGTTTGAAGTTCAGCTTCTCCACATCAGACAGAATGGATAATTGTGGCTTAGCGTTAATGTCACTGCTTTGTGTCTGATATGAAGCAGTTAAATACATGTCAGTCCCATGTTCTGTTTTGCTAGTCTTCAACTTGGTTTCTGTTGGAAATTTCTCAAGAACAATACTTTCCCTTTCTTCTGTTATATCTGCTAAATCATCATAGTCCACAGCAGGCTCATATCCAAGAATAGGTGAAAAAGGCTTGGAACGATCGAGGGTCTTGTCTTCTCTTAAAAATGTTTCAGCTATAGCACTTAACGACTGCACTTGCTGATCCAGTGACGTCTGTGTGGCTGGGGAGTGTCCCACATTAGAAGAACACACAGAAACAGATAATACATTTTTAATATCAGGGTTTGCATCTTCTTTCTGAGGGCTGTCTGATCCTACCTTGTTGTTTGCAGGTTGACTGGCACTCTGTATATCATTAATAATATACTCTTCAATGCTGCTCTTGTCTTCTGGTGCCAAGTATAAGCTATTAGGTTGTTTGGAGATGAGCTCATTGAGACCAAGGGGAGCCAAATCTCTCTCAATTGCATTCTGGGAAACCAGTTCATTCTTACTTCTAGGAGTTTGCTCATTCTCAGTAACAACTGGAGAAGTCTGGGCTTTCTCTTTGCTACACAAAGGTGATGTTTGTGCAATATCATCCTTAAGATCACCAAATGGCTGGGCCATATTTAGTCCCATTGTATCAAAGCTAATGTTTGTTACATCTTCCAAAAGTACATTGTCCACACAGGTTTGTTTACTGTCTGTACCTCTTTGCGCAATATTGTCAGTTTTCTCCTGATCACCAGAAAAAGTTATCTGCAAACTGATTGGTAAGTTTTCTGAAACGCTTATGTTAGCTCCAGTGGTGTATTCCACATTGCCTTGCGTTTCATTAATGACACCATGATTACTGATCATTTCATTGCTGTTTTTGAACACGTTGTGGACACTGGCAAAATCTAGGCTTGTGTTACCACTGATTACTTCCTTCAAATCAACTTTAACGTTTAAATCAGAAGGGCAGTTTTTTGTGTCCACGTCAAAATTCTTGGATGGTATGGCAGCATTACTGTGATAAGCTACTATCTTGCCCATCTGTTCCAGGGGACTTTCTTCCTTCGCAGCCTGCTCAACAGACTCTTCATTCAGGGACGTAAAAAGATTATCAGAGAGGACACTATGCTCTGACACCACCGCATTAGTCTCAAAAATCTCAACTACAGAGGTTTCCCTGCTGCTGAGATGGATTTCTGGTACATGTATATCAGGAATGGAGAATTTATCTTCATTCCAGTTTAAGCTCCCATCTGCTGTTAAAGGCAAGATTAGATTGCCATGAGTCCCTAACTGGCTACTTACACCATCTGCAGCTAAAGGTTTACTGTTCCACAATCCTTGCTGTTCCCCTTCGTCAGTAATACTATCCCTGGAATCTCCTTTTGTTTGGCTACAGGTGTTGTCTGGCTTTTTCAGCATTGTGTCTGTCTGTGAAGCGTCTGCATTTCTTGACATTCCTGGTAATGGTGCTGGAATTAGATGGCTCGTGGCAGTCAGAGATGGAACACTTGGTTCCTCAAGATTCCAGTTACTCTCTTCTAAAATGTCATAGTTATTAAAGTGACTCACTGAAGACACAGCAATATCTGGGTTTATATCTTGTGTGTCTGTACATGCTTCTAGCTTTCCTTGTGCTTGCAAGTTACCAGTATTACTAATTCCTGCAATCCTTTCTTCAGATGATGGCTCCATCCATGGATTCCACTCTGTGTCCTTACTTTCTTCATATGACTCCCTAGGAATAGTCTCTGGCAACACTTGCTGTCCCCATTCTCGTAGTATCCCAACAAGTCCTATATCCTGTTCTTCTTCTCTGGATTCTTCGCTGGAGGGTATGCTGCAGTTAATAAGGTAAAAGGGTCAAATCATTCAGTCTTCCTCATACATTGAATGAGCAAATCACAGGATAGTAGGGGAAATGCATAGAGAAAGATCCAAAACCAATCAGATGAAGCAGAATCAATGGACAATACAGAATCAAGACACCGCAATATCATGCATCGCATGCTGGAGACACAAAGAAATCAAACACAAAGGCTACATGCAGGAAAGTAACTGTAATCAGTAACAACCAATCAGACATGTCTTTGATTTTGTAAACTGAAACAGACCATTTGCAGAATTCCATTGTATTATAGATACAGCAGATGACATTGTTACTCCTCAGTTGAAGCAGCTACAGTTAGGAGAGGGGAGCCTGAGGGAGCTGCCAACTCTGCACCGGCAAAGAATACGCCAAATGACAGCGACAGTGCTAACCTATCAGTGATTTAAAGGTTACTTATAGACAGCGCTCATTACTCAGATTTTTTGAGTGCTGAGCGCTGTTTATAAATCACTTGCCAGCTGCTGACGGCTTCGTGCTACTGGCATTGGGGTAAATGAGTGTCTTCAGACAGTGCTAAGTATCCTGTCTGTGCTGGTGCAGAGCGGTTGGTGTCCTGCAAGGCGAGTGACCGCACTGTCCATATGCTAAATAATGGGGAAGCCAATGGGGCCAACTACTCCCTCCATTCAGATGGAACTTGTTATGAGGCCCAGCTGGGTCTTATTCCGCCTGTTTCATAAACTTCACATCAGTAGTGCATTCACTGCACAGATCTGTGCCTGTCTGAATGCAGATCTGTGCGGACTTTCCTCCTGCCGTACTTACTTCAGACACATGCCTATCCCAGCTTCTCTGAGTTCTATATGATAAGAATTCCGTTGCAGAACATCTGGTACGCTGCCAGAAAATCACCTGACTTTCACCAGCAGCTTGCGGGAGTCAGGTGACCTTCTTACACCTGGATCCCATAGCTAATAATGCCATGATGCAGAGTTCTGATGAACATACTTACCAAAAGAGAAAACCTCCCTCTAATCTGCATAGCAACAATGCCCTGTGCTGTGCAGAGATTAAGGAATAACACTTGCTCAGTATGTGTTTATCGTCCATCACATACGAATGAGATCTGCATGAGAGGAAGCTATTTGCCATGTAAAAATCCCAATCGTTTTGAATTCAAGCCAGACAGATGGAATAAAGACAAATACAACAGCAAAAAGGCGACATTTCCAAGCCATTCCCTTACAGATCAGATCAGCATCATTCAGCATGCAAAGAATGTATAGAAAGCTCCAAACGCAACAAGAAACTCTCCAAGTAACTGATTCTCATTCCAGGGATGCTAGAGTCCAACAATAGCCTACATCTTATATAGGGTAATACAGGGTCTGAGATTATCATGGGGTTAATGTTTTTATTTTGTTTAAATGGTCAGACTAGATTGGTTAAGAAATTACCATATTTCCCCATGTATAAGACGCTCTCATGTATAAGACGCACCTTAATTTTAGGGCCCGAAATTTGTAAAAAAAAATGTATTACGTTACATTACAGTCTTATTGCCCCCTCCTTCTGTGTCCATTCAGCCTTACTGCCCCCTCCTTCTGTGTCCATTCAGCCTTATTGCCCCCTCCTTCTGTGTCCATTCAGCCTTATTGCCTTCTCCTTCTGTGTCCATTCAGCCTTATTGCCCTCTCCTTCTGTGTCCATTTAGCTTTATTGCCCTCTCCTTCTGTGTCCATCCAGCCTTATTGCCCCCCCTTCTGTGTCCATCCAGCCTTATTGCCCCCTACTGCTGTGTCCATTCAGCCTTATTGCCCCATCCTTCTGTGTCCATTCAGCCTTATTGCCCTCTCCTTCTGTGTCCATTCAGGCTTATTGCCCTCTCCTTCTGTGTCCATCCAGCCTTATTGCCCCCTCTGTGTGTATTCATTCAGCCTTATTGCCCCATCCTTCTGTGTCCATTCAGCCTTATTGCCCTCTCCTTCTGTGTCCATTCAGGCTTATTGCCCTCTCCTTCTGTGTCCATCCAGCCTTATTGCCCCC
>WWET01000240.1:657745-671203 GCA_011038615.1 Limnodynastes dumerilii | reverse complement strand
CCCAGTTACTCAGAGGCAAGAGCAGGATTAGTCCACTGTCATATATAATATATATATATATACATACATACATACACACACACTCTTTATAAACAGGCACTAGCAACAATCCTCAGGCAGTATGGACTCAGGTGCACGCTTAGCAGAAAATGCAATACAGACAGACCAGGAAGCGCCCCTTATTTACAAAGCTCAGAGTGCCGCTTCCTGGTCTGTGGATGTGTTTGTGTGTGTGTGTGTTTGTGTGTGTGTGTGTATAACATTTTTATATTTATTTATTATTATTATTATTATATTTTTTTTAAAGAAACATTTCTTTCCTGATTTATCTGGGCTGACAGAACATTTTTATACCTTTGTGCAAAACAAAGATTCAGCTTTTAAAAAGCCAATGTGGAAATCCACTGGAAATATGCTACAAGTTGAGATCAATGTATAACACACATGAGTCTTGTAATCAACAAAAATTTTCAAAATTTTTGATCCACGAATTATCTTTCTATTCTCTATTTGTATTATAAGTGTAAATTTTAGCAACAGGTGTAAAAATCAAAAATGGCATCCACTAGACCTGAATTGGTAAACTGAAATATTAGCTTACTGGCGCCCCCTTCCGCATTCACCCTACACTGCAGCCACTACTGCACATTCCTACATTCAGCTAAACCCCGCACGTCAGTTGCTAGTAGATTCCTATGACACTCCCCTCTCACGTGCGGATTTTAGCTGACTGACATGTTCATAACCTTACTTTAACATCACAGTGCGTATTGCTGTTCAGATGTAACAATGTGATGTATGGAAGTGCCTAACCTAGCCTATACTGTTCAATTGAAATGCGTTGTGTTGTCACAACCCTGATGTACAGAACTGTGGCCATACGGAAACCAATTCTGTACATTCAGAGTTTCGAAGCTCGCATGCACAGTGCGTGAACACAGCCTGACATACGCACGTCGCTTACGCAAGATGACTGTCGTTAGTAAATCAGGATACGATTAGCTATAACAGCTCAGTTACTAGCTGTTTCCCTAATAGATTGCAATGTTATTGCTTGATTGTGAAGTGACTCCTAGGAAATCGATTCCTGGATCCCTCATGCATTGACAGAAACAAATCTCTATTGATGTGGAAACAATCATTCATCAATGCTCGGGAGCCCATTACTACCAACTGTCTTGCTATTTCAGTGAAAGTCACAACCAGCTCCACTAAAATGAATGGGCCATTGGCATTAATTGCAAAAAATACTGTACAACGCTCTCTCCTAGTAATCATGAAGACATGCACTCCATACAGAAATGTACTTTAGTGTGGAGACATAGCACCGGATTCACAGATGCGCATTTACTAAGTGCGCGTTTTTACGCACACATGTAGCAAGGAAACACCCATGACACTCCCCTAGCACGGATGGGTTGTCGCGCGTATGTTACTACCGTACGTGCGTATCTTAATAACCACGCCCTCAAAAGGCTATTTAAATGCCTCCACCCCCGCCCACTTTCATGTAACTTCTACTATCTGGAAAACACCACGCCCCTCACGTATGTATGTCCCTAAGTGCGATTCACAAGTCCGAGCCTAAAGTAGTTACGTGCGTAAATACTACGTAAATTGTGTGGAAAAAGTTACCACGCATGCACAGTTAATCCGCTCCTAAAAATACGCACACAACCCCACGCAAAAACGCACCTGTGAATACGGCCGATACACTGATTGCAGAGCAACGGAATAAACACAGTCAAGAATCTGTGCTATGACACAATGAATGAAAATTGTTATAAACACTTTAGAAAATATTGTATTTTTACATGGTGTCATTAAAAGCACAGGTTAGACACAACAATCAAACAACACCCACAAGCCACAAAAATGTCACCAAGCAATAACAAACAAATCAACCTAAAAAGCAACTGGGCACGCAGCTGACAGCTCAAAGGGCTACATGTGGCCCTAGGACTATCTTTTGTCTGTCATGGATCCACCCATAGGTTTGTCTTAGCAGAAATCTTAAAATGTGTTATTTTCCAAAACTCGCCTGAAGACTCTAGAAACGAGTTCTGTGTTTTTGTTTTACCTGTTTATACACTTTGCTGTCTTTTTATGCTTTGGGCATTTAAAAGGAAGAAATTAAACAAAAACAAAAATTGCCACATTGTCAGGCTGCATGAAAGGTCCATTTTTACTCAAAATATGGGGCCGTATTCTGAGATCCGTTTTTTTAAAGAACGCAATTAAAATCACGCACGTAGCAGGGCAACATAGAAAATATGCACATTCACGTAGCGTAATTGTGAACGTATGTGCCATTCACGTATATATCACGTAAATACTTACGTGTGGGCGTGCCAAATTTACGTTACTCGAAAATACGTCTGAAATACGTGAAGTAGGCGGGGGGTGGTATTTAAAGTGTACAGTATGGGCGTGCTAAGCGGCGTAAATTCGTTCAGCCTATACGTACGTGTGCGGATCACTGCAGTTACGTTGGAAAAAGTTAAGGTAGGGTTTGGAAAGCGTATCTGGACAAAATACGTCCGTGCAAGGGGTGCGCTGGGGGGAGTGTAGTGAATTTACGCACACGAAAATACGCTCTGCGAATAAACGTACGGCACGCGTAGTTCTGGATCTACCCCTAAGTGTGTACTTATGTGCGTATATGTCTTCAGTTTTGCCACGCCCTCAAGCGTTCATTTAAATGCCCCCCCCACCCACTTTCATGTAAATTTTCAAGTACGTATTTCTACGCCGCCCCTCCGTACGGATGTATCCAAGTGCGATTTACATGTCCGCGCATAAAGCACTTTTGAGTGTATATTCAACGTATCTTACGTAAATAAAGTTACTACGCATTCGCAGTTAAAACATACCTAAAAATACGCACGCAGCTCCACGTGAAAACGGATCTGTGAATACCGTCCATGGTGCTTAGTATAACAACAGCTAATAAAAGAGCAAGCAAAGTCTAAGTCAGCCTCCCAGATACAATATTACCGGGGGCATATGTTTCCCTGGAATGTATATTTCCAAATTCCGAGACATTTCTCAGCCCAAGACCCGTATGTCACACAAACCAAACGTTTTACAGACAGCAAATGGCACATTCTGTACATACACAGCAGTGAGGACCCAAGCTATATAAATAAAAGCAGTTACACGAAATGCAGCACTCTACAAATCAGTGTAAAATGGCACAGATAAGGCCACCCGTGTAATTACTACCATACAGCATAGTGCTCCTTTCCGGGGAGATTTATCTACTCTATTACAAGGCCACTGTATAATTTATAGATAATAAACAATTTAAGATAGCAGCAATAGGTGGGTAAAATTGCCTGTTAGTGGGTGGGAGGATTGGGCTTAGGATTTTTTCATAATGAATTCAGATGATGTCATCACATAAAAAAAAAAGAGATTATTTAAATGACAGAAATGGACCAGTTCATCCTTCTATTGGAAGCTTGTAAAATAACAGCCAAAGAGCCTGATCCAGGTCTCCATAGGTGTTCCAGATACACAAGGGTCTGTAAGTCGACATGGAAGAGGAAAGGGAACTGCCTGTCACTCCATTCTCAAGTACGAAGTTCAGGACGTGTCCAGAACCCTACCTTACGTTCTCCACACGGATTTGCATCCTCTCCCTGTCCCTGCCCCCTTTCGTATGATCTCCTAGCATACAGTCCTTGGTTTAGATCCGTTGCATAACATTTGTCCAGAGCATGTGCACTTCATTCCCAATACCCAACTTCCGCAAGCAGCTTCTCGGAAGGGGATTTGTATCCAGCCCAATGTTAGTGCTGTTGCTGGCAGGAGTAGCACCAGTGCCCACTAATATATACAGCAGGAGTTGTGCTAGTGACCAGTAGTGTTCCAGATGTAGTAATATATCTCCATTATACAAAGCTGAACGGTGACTTAAAAACATTAACCCTGTTCAAATGCGAGTACAGAAATGTAAGGCTTTGTTTAGCCAAAATAAATACCTCCATAAATAGTTTTACATACCATTATTACTTAAATGGATAACTCTCTATATACCTGTCTGTATTAATAGTAAATATGAAACCTTCACATGACCTACATGACTGCTCTACTTAGGGTGTAAGACTAAGGTATCAGCATCATTTGTAGCCACATAGCATGAATCTGGGCAACGGGAAGTCTAAGGGAATGCCTAACATGTACACTGACTAAGAGGGAACGCCCACTTCTGAACCTAACCACACCCCTCTGTCGTAACTGTAATTCCTCATAAATCTGAATGCGTCAGAATGTGCTCTGATGGTTATTACATGTGTAGTGTGGAGAAAATCCACAATCCGACTGAAAATTTGGATGTCTAAGCCTGGTTATGAGGATCTGAAAGTCAATTGTATGATGAATATAGTAAATGATGATGTTATGTTGCAAATTGCAGATTCTGTAATTGCAGCACACGTAAATCCCTTACTTTAAATCAACTGTCACGTCCTTATGGGGGCAGTGGGGGCAACTCAAAAGTCCAGCGGACAGAAAATCACCCTTATGTGGAAGTCTGGACTTGGTCCCATGTAATGAACTTTCTACTTTTGTATAAATATAAAACATACACAATGTTGCCCTGCTATAAAGCTGAGATATTTGAAAGTCAAACTAGTCATAGATCACCATCCTTGGTCCCACAGTTCACCCCTAGATACGTGAGCTTAGATTAACCATTGCAAAATTTACACTATTTGTAACACTACTTTTTAGTCTTGTCCAATGTGTTTTTGCACTCTGCATATCATAGACAAATGGAAATTTGATATATATTTTTCCAAATAGAAATTTTAAAGTGGGGAAAAGTGAGCAACTCTGCAAGTTTGCATTAAAAATATAAAAAATATGCATAAAAAACAGCATCAGAGAAACATCAGTTACAATATTAGTGTAGATTATTGTTATTATATGTTTTTTAACGAAGCTTTTCATTTAAACTAACTAAAGTATAAGTAATTATATTAACATAAAACTGTCAAATTCTATCAGCAATATGTATAAAAATTGATCTACCAACAGTAGAGAACAAAGAACAAATTGGATTAATAAGAGAACAATATAAAAATATTATATACAATATAATAAGTACAACAGAAAAAGGTCAAAGTGACAATAAACCAATGATGTTATTATAAAAGCATAAAATACTTACACCATGGATGCCCTCCCCGGATTGCTGTGGACCAGTAGCAGGCTGCTATAAACAGATATAATAAAAGTTACTAGGTCTATTTGCAGTTCCTGTCTGTCACTGGCCATGTGCTCTGTGCTATGTAAAACTTAACCCGCCCCTATACCGTATTACTAGTGTGTAACTTAACTCCCTTTTATAATCTCCCAGTCAGTGTGGTACTTCTGTCTCCCACTAGAGGGAGCTGCAATGCAACATTACTATTTGTTACATTACAGCGCCACCTGCTGTTGTCTATTACGTTATGCTTAGACATACAGACTAAGGAAAAGGATAATGATTAACCACATAGACACCTAACTCACTTAAGATTAAAAAAAAAAAGTTATGATTAATCATTAAACAGACAACTATATGATACAATTACACTGATTTAGCTGTTTCTAAAGGCAATGCATATAAATATATTTTCATATAGAATAATAATAATAATAATAAAAAATATTGCAATCAAAACATTCATTGTAGAGTTGACCAAGTCATGACCATGCTACATAATGTTTGTATCTGTTCTCACCTGAGGCTCTGCTTTGCTGTTGTCATTGCCCATTCTGACCTGGCTGAGTTGATAGGAGAACCCTGCAAAATATCAGTGCAATCCATTCAGAAAAGGTTACTGTGCACAAATATGTCTGTTTATTCCATCTAACTGGTAGAAGAAAATGCATTTATATAAAGCAGCAATGAGCACAGTTACAAACCAGTAACTGTATTTTTTGCAATTGTCTATTTATTTGTCTGTGTTGACAATTTCCTTAAAACATTTATGAATATATCCTTGCACGTAAAATACATTCTCACTACAAGAATGCACAGGCTGGGTTTAAATAACGAGGGAGTAGAAAAGTGCCTCTAATAATATTGCCAATTTAAATTATTTTATAAACCTGCAGTTTAGTCATTTACCCCTAAACATCTGCCATAATACATTGCAGCCCAATAGGTCTGTCCTCCTTTAGGTCTGGAAATCCCTTGTCACTTACTGAAGAACTTGCCATGCAGTGTTCAGTTTGCAGTCCTAGAACATGTATTGTGACATATACCTCCTGACTGTACATGCAGATGTTTAATGCTTTTGCTTCCTCCTACACAAGCAGGTACAATATATGTTTTTATCAGGGACCCGCCCATCATAACACTAAACCTGTTGAACACACATTCCCGGCACCCGCCCTTAGTCAAAAACATAGGAAGAAGCCAACATTCTAGGCAGTTATGCAGGATTGTCATACAGCTGCGGTGCCAGGATTAGTGTAAATGTTTCCCTTAAAGGGCCTTAGACTAGCAATACTGAGGGGGTTTGCAGTGACCAGCAAATATATTATTATGCCAACTCTATCCAGACATCCTGAGGCCAAAACTGCCATCTTCTATTATACACATATGAGAAGCTAAGCAGTGTTCTCCAACATATGGCTTTGTGGTGACATAATCGCCTGAGTTTTTTCAAATTTTTGCCCTTTAATTTTAGTTCCTGAATAGTTAAATCTATGAGAAATAGAAAACAGACAGAAAATGAATACAATGTCTGAGGTAACACGTATAATAAATACAAGATAGGATACATATAATAATTAAAGGACAAAATACCTCTGTGGGCCGGATTTACTAAGCAGTGGTTTGTAAAAATTGGTGTTTAATTGGCGATTTTCCAACAATTATAAAATCGCTGTATATATTAATATAGTTAGTTTATTTAACTGCTTTATTTAGTCGCTACGGCAATTTTGGAAAGTCAGAACATACAAATCTCTGTATTTACCATACATCGATTTGTAAAATCTTTTTAAAATCGCCTAATATTCGGGTGAGAATATAGAGGTGGGTCTGAGTGATTTACTAGAAATCATCACTCATTTTGAAGAATAAACCCACCATTATATTTAACTAATCTGAGTTCCCGTCAGAGGGTATAAATAGAGGACCAGTAATGACAGGAGTCATTAGCCAGAAATATCCAAAAGAGGAAGGACCACCTCATGTGCCCCAGCCATGAGAAGATGAATATTCAGAGTCCTGATTGTCGCCTGGCAACATTGAAGACAACTCAAAGATGAGTAATACAATTATTTATTAATCATTTTTAATAGAATATTAATATATATGAAGTGGGGGACAATATTTATTAATTAAAATGAACTGGGGCATGTTTACATATTTGCAAGAAATGGGCCATCATTTATTTTAATAGGAACGAGGATATGATCTTTTATTCTTATCGGAATGGGGGCATGATAATTTATTTTAACATGAACTGGGGCCTCTTTTATCATGTCGTTTATGGTACTAAAAGGCACAGCATGCCCTGCAATACATGGGCATGCTGTGCCTTCTAGTACTATATGCGGCGGCATGCTAAGGAATGTATTTCTTGTTTTATAATGAAGTATTTTGCTCTTGGGGCACAATGTGTGGCGATTTTTTAAGATAATTTGCCATGATTTACAGCTAAATCGCAGCAAATTAACCCTTTAAAAAAAATTGACACATAATGCTGTTGATTAAAAGTCGCAGCCAAAATCACCCCTTGGTAAATCCGGCCTTGTGTCTGGGTATAATGGAGTTATAATGGAGAAGTTCTTCTAAGCCTAATGATTTTGCACTGTGCATGCTCAGAGATGTGCCTGATTCAGACCTGAATGCAACTCGAGCTGCATCCACTTGTGTTGTTCTAAAGTTCTCAATCTACAGTTAAGGGCGTGCACAAGCAAATGCACCCAATCCAGGCAGAACCAAGATGGAAATAAGCACTGTTTATGTGAAAACATTTGCACCATGTCTATATCCAGGGAGCTGACATTCCACAATCTCAAACCTTTATTTTAGAGTTTCATACTTCAATACAAATGTTATGATATCGCTGCTGGAGCATTGTTTAGGTATAAAATATTGATAAGAAAATTATTATTTTTTAAAAATCATAATTTTTTTTCTAAATTATATTGTTAATTATTGTTAATTATTCATAACCTCCATTTACCCTACACATCACAGTGTACTACCCTGCACCTGCGCAACATATAAGGTCATGCAAATGGGCAGGGCTTTGGTGAAAAGCTTGAGGATTTGACTAAATATGGTCATTTGTAGGCAGCACTGGGTGGAGTTTGGTTGCAAACAGGGCGGGCTTATTTTATCCTGCTTTTTAAATGTTGGAAGGCTATGCTTTATTGGCCACAGCAGACTCCACTGCAGTAATTATTGCGGGTCACTATCAGAATATTGTGGGTTACTAGCCTAACTAGCCATTTTGAGGAGAGCAGTTCTGCTCCCGACCACTGCACATGTGCTGTAGTGTCACAAAAACGTGGACGCTACTGCGCATGCCTATAATGGTGAGGAGCGGCTTTTATATATATATATATATATATATATATATATATATATATATATATATATATATATATATATATATATATATATATATATATATATATATATATATATATATATATATATATATATATATAATAGAGAGAGAGAGAGAGAGAGAGAGAGAGAGAGAGAGAGAGAATGTAAATTACAGTTTTCTCTTTTTACACATTTACTGCTTATGCCATGATATTATTGTGCCGGATCCAGAACTACGTCCATCTTCCATAGACGGGCGTAGTTTAATAAACAGTAGCTACTGCGCATGCGTAGTAGCTATTGTACGTAATCTGCGTATCGTTTCGATACGTAGATTGCGTATATGCGGATATATATCCATATATGGATCCGGCCCATTGTGATTAATTTATTAAACTAATTATTTTTTCTATATTTGCTGCTCAAATCATATAGTAATCAGTATCTCCGCTCACTGTCACATTCTTTAGGGAGATTCACCTTTCAGATTCTCCAGTGCTGTGTTTCATATTGTGCATGTTTTTATTGGATTTTCTCCCTCACAGCAGTTCTTATCATTTCATTTAGTTAGCATCGCTGATACTAATATAACCACTTGAATACACCTTTTATCTGGTTAATAGAAATGTTGATTTATTAATTATAAAGTGCTATTTTGGATCCAGCAGTTCATTAAAGGTTTAGTTGTCTACATGAAATGTTTTCTCTTATTTACATAACTACTGGGCTGTGTCATACTCAGAATGTGTCATTGAGTAACACAATATCCTTCTGCTTAGTTGGATGTAGAGGGTCTAAGCCAAGTCTCTGTAAGCGAGATTCCAGCTGCTTTAATGCCTACGTCAAACCAAAGACATTAACAAGTCACATGGAGAAATGTCTCATATTATTTATAAACCAAACGGCAACAACATTGCAAACGTGACGACATCCTGAAGATATTTAACTCTACCATGATTGGTCTGGGACAATAACAAACAAAGTGCCAGATTTACTAAGCAGGTTTGGAAAAAGTGGAGATGTTGCCCTTATCAACCAATCAGATTCTAGCTCTCATTTTCCTATTACATACTAGAGAATGCAAGCTAGAGTCTGAATGGTTGCTATGGGCAACATCTCCACATTTTCAAACCCGCAGTTTAGTAAATATGGCCCAAAGTATTATTTATTATTTATTTATTAACAGGTTTTTATATAGCACCAGTAGATTACGGAGCGCTTTCCAATTTTAACAATCATTATAACAAGACTGGGTGGTAACAGACAGACTGAGTAGGTAAGAGCCCTGGCCACAAGCTTACACTCTATAGGACAGTGGGTTTGATACATAAGGACAAGTGCTGTATATCACACAATGGAGCCAGCCAGGGTGTATGGTAAAAGTGCTCAGTGTTCTGTATGATCCAGTTAGTAACAGGACTTAGTATGTAAAGTAAAGTTTTCAAGTTGTATTAATCATCTAACAGAAAGGTAAACCGAATAGCAAAGTGGTCGTAAATGGGCACTTGAAAGTTTGGAGAGTAGAGGATAGTTTTAGTGGGTGAGGAAGGTTATTCCATAGAGTGGGTGAAGCCCTGGAGAAGTCCTGTAACCAGGAATCAGAGCATTTGTTTAGTGTGGAGGAGAGCTGTATGTCCTGTGAAGATCTGAGAGAGAGAGCTGGGATATATCTTGAGATGAATGAGGATATGTATGTGGGTGCAGTGTTATTGATGGTTTTGTAGTTTAGCAAAAGCATTTTGTATTTGATTCTGTAGTATATCGGCAACCAATGTAGAGATTGTCAGAGTGCAGAAGCTCTAGAAGAGTGTTTAACAAGAAAAATCAGTCTAGCTGCTGCATGCAATATGGATTGTAGTGGGACAGTTTTATAATGGGGGAGTCCAATCAGTAGAGCATTGCAATAATCAATGCAGGAGATGATTAGTGCATGAATGAGAGTTCTAGCTGTGTCGTGTGAGATATTTGCGTACTCTGTAAATGTTTTTTAGATGTATGTAACAGGATTTCGAAACAGTTTGTATATGGGGAACAAAGGACAGTTCAGAGTAAAGGGTGACACCTAAGCATCGAGCTTTATGAGTAGGGATTATATCATTGTTGTCAACAGAGATGGAGAGACCGGGTGGGTGACTCTTATTGGCCATCTAAATTCATCTAGCACACCCAGGGTCACCATCAGGATGGGGCAGCCGGGCTATCGTCCCTGATCTGGAGCAGATGAGGCCCGGTGATACTTATGTTAGCTCTGCAGCAGCAGGTACAGAGAGTTGCACATTAGCAGGCCAAAGACTTCCCATGGTGCTTCACTCCCTATGTGACATCACCGGTGAAGTCACATGATTGGCGGAGCTCCATGGATGTGTCCCGGGCCCCCAAATTTCTGATGGTGCCCCTCCATCAAAAAGGATCAAGCAATATTTATAACCTACAGACATCAAAAAAGTCTCCCTAAAAAAACTTGTGTTCACCTTTTGCATGAAAAATTCCCATAGAGCAGTTGAGCTAAATGAAACATATAAAGCATCACTTCATAGAGAAAAAACAAAACATCACATACCGGGCGTCATATTTCAAGTTGACCATGTGCATACACTAGGTCAGATTTTCTAAGATGCGGGTTTGGAAAAGTGGAGGTGTTGCCTATAGCAACCAATCAGATTCTAGCTTTTACTTTCCTATTTTATATTAGGGAATGTCAGCTAGAATCTAATTGGTTACTATGGGCAACATCTCCCCTTTTCCAAACCCACAGCTTAGTAAATCTGGCCCACTGAGAAAAAATGATGAGATGCAGCTTGCGAATAAGTCATTATAACGCCACACGTCAAAGATACCAATTAGCTTCCATGTTCACTACCACGTTTGATGGAATTTGCTAACATTACAGTTTGCTCCATTACAGTTTCTATTTTTGTACTTTACTCTTTGCAAGAGCATTTACATCTAAACATATTGTAGAAGCCTACAGTGAGCTCTAACCATCAGTAATAATGTAGGTCACAACTATTATTATAGAAAAAAGAGAGAAAAGTGGACCATTTGATAGTGCACACCTAATTGGTTCAGTAAATTTACACATATATATGAAAAAAAACTGATTACTACAATAATGATAATTAAAATATAACTTTTAATAAATACATGTAAAAAGAGGGGGGCGAAATATAATTAAAATATACACCGTTGCAAATGCTGGTGAATAACTGGTCTCACAGAGCTAGTTTCTCAGTGCCAATGACCAATGGCTGGGGTAACAGGATCAACTGAAGGGAATACCCAAAGAACGGGACCGCCGGATCTCCCTATTCTGGAAAGGGTTATACACTGTCAACCTAATGGGTGCCTGCCGCCTCACGGCGGAACTTCGCCCCGCATAGGGGGTATATCTCACCCTATACTGATCTGAAAGTGCCCAAATGCCCCTTGATAAAAATCCGTAGTAGGTCCGATTACTTGGGCACATCAGTGTCCAAAAAAAATTCCAAAAATAAATAAATAAATAAATATTCAGATAAATATAATTGATCCAATTACTCCAGTCATGGCAGTGTAATTCAAAACATTATTCTGGCAATAACATTACCGTACATTGGTTGCAATGGCAGTATATGCAAAAAACTGCCAATGCCACTTTTCTCTCTTTTTTCTATAATATAGTATGCTTGGACCATCTATATAGTAGCACCCTCCCATCATTGTTTGGGTATATTTTTCTCTAATTTTTGTGTTATTTTACTATTGTCTGTGCGGTCTTCCCCTCCCCTTTTCCCTGTTTTCTTCACAACTATTATTAACAGTTTTTTAATAACACCATTATATTACGTAGTGCCTAACCATTTTGAACAATCATTATGAAACAAGATTGGACAGTAACAAGCAGACTGGGTGGGTAAGAGGGTGCCCGCAAGCATACAATCTGTAAGACATTGGGGTTTGATATGTATTACACACTGGAGCAGTCAGGTTGTATGGCAAAAGTGCTCAGTGTTCTGTATAATGCAGTCACCCAGCAGTGTTAGGACAGGTCTGAGGGAAATTTTAGTAAGGAAAGAGAAAGTGTTAAAGTTTGTGTTAGTCAAATAATAGAAAGGCAAACTGGATAGCAAAATGGTTGTAAATAAGGTTAAGAAGTAGGATAAGATATTTGATAAGCTTGTATGAAGAGGTGAGTTTTTGGGAGAATATAGGGTAATCTTATTGGGTGAGAAAGGTTATTCCAGAGAGTGGTTGCAGCCCAGGAGAAGTCCTTTAAGTTCTGTAACTATCCAGATTTGGACATCACAGTCTTTATTTGAGAGCTCTCTCGCTACTGGGAGAGCTTTGCACTAATATAGGCAGAAATTGGAGGTGCCATACCAGCGGTGAAGATAGTAATTATACAGTATGTTGATGTCAGTATGATCGGGCTAACAGGCTTTCAGCTCTATCAGAGTGCATTGTGACTGTGTCTGTCCTTATTTAATAAACAATATGCAATTTAAAAAATAGGCAATTTAAAAACACAATGAGCATTTCAAAATGGAAAATATACACTATAACAAAGTTTAGCATTCAGTCCATGACTCATAGCGAGCTTTGTACTTGTGGGCAATGTGGTTAGTTGCACCTGCTCCGAAGGAAATTATCTCCAGCAGATATTATAAAGTGACAGTCACTTTGTCATAGACACGCCTTGAGTTAATCCACACAAGATTATACTCTTCATATAAGAAGCCCGAAGAGTACTTTTAATTGCTCTATGAATCACACACAAGTGACATGTTGATCCAATAAAATCACAATTCTTTATGTTGCAGATATTGTTATATATCATCAAGCATATTAAAAGGGGAGGAACTCCAAGCTGAAAGAGCCGATGTCCTAATCACACCGGCGACAGTAAGGCGATA
>WWET01000240.1:628842-655682 GCA_011038615.1 Limnodynastes dumerilii | reverse complement strand
TTCTTACCTGCGCTTTGGCTCTGTAATTATGGTGGGGCCCCCATCAGCTGCAGGCCCAGGACAGTAGTCCCGGCTGTCCCCCTCATGGCGGCCCTGTGCGCAGTACAATGAATTCTACATCGGAACGCAGGTGTCGGATCCGTTCTCCCACTCCCCTTGTGTACCAGACCGCATAATAGTGATTGCACAGACCTCATTCAATTACAAGTATACCAAGAACATCCCCCAATACCTCATCCTTTCCCCAATATTTTCTCTACACAAGTTATAGCTCTGGAGAGCAGAGGAAGAGGTATCTATCTCACGTATATTGAGTTTCTATAATGGTTTCCATTTTCTTATTTGGGAAGGTCACAGTATATTTAAACTTATTACTTTCTTAGACAAAGCAGTAACACAATCTTTACAGCTAAACCTTATCCCACAGCATGAACATAGGGCCAAAAGGGGTTTGCCAAAAACAAAAAAACAACACCCCCATCAGAAACACTATGGATACACAAACAATACAGATGTATGTACTGTGTATGTGTATGTGTGTGTTTGTGTGTACTCACAAAGGGCCGGATTTACAGCACCGGACGTATTGCAGTGTTACGGTGTTTACCGTTTTTGACTACGCGTGCGCATACGTAGTCAATTTTTTACATAATCTACGTATCTTTTCGATATGTAGATTGCGTATATGCGCTCTTTTTGCGCTGTAAATCCAGCCCAAACTGTGTGTGTTTTGCATAAGTCTGGATCCAATGATATAAGACCGGATTCAAAGATCCGTATTTACTATGTGCGCGTTTTTACGCACACAAGTAGCAACACCCATAACAATCCCCTCGGCTGGACGGGTTTTCGGTGACTTCCGTCTCCATAGGTCACCCTTATATCTATGTGTGTACTTACGCACGTATGTTACTTCCGAACGTGCGTATTTGTCTAACCACGCCCTCAAATGCCCATTTAAATGCTTCCCCCGTCCACTTTCATGTAACTTCTACCGTACGGACAAAAACCACGCCCCTCCATACTTATGTTCCTAAGTGCGATTCACAAGTCCGTGCCTAAAGTACTTATGTGCGTAAATACTACGTAATGTGCATGGAAAAAGTTCCAACTCATGCGCAGTGAATCCGCTCCTAAAATACGCACGCAGTCCCACGCAAAAACGTATCTGTGAACAAGGTCCATAATTTTTTTATAAGAATTACGCAATGCAGAAGCAGTATTGTATTTCTCGATCTTTTGTAATGGATTGTCAGCTCCTTGGACTTAGACTTGGCTTGTGGCTAGTGCACATGGGATGCAGGTTGTTACCTGTAGGCGGATCACTCACTTCGTGACATCACTGCCGCTGTAGAAAATGGATAGTGCCAGAAATTACCGAAAGCCACCATTCAACTGCCACACAATGCTCTGTCCCCAAATGTGTAGTTTGTTTGTTGTGCTGTGTCTACACCAGGAACACCCTGTGGGCCTGTATATATTTCTGCGGGTTTAGCTTTTCACTTGTCTCTTCTTGCACCACAATGCTATGAATGGAGTCATTTATACTCTCTGTTGTTACAGATTCCGTGGTTCCTTTGAGTGTAGCGTCCTTTATTTGTTGCTGTTTTATGTGGAGGAGTGTTTATTTATAAAGGAAAGAAAGAACACATTTCTATAGAGGAAACGTGAGACACTGACACACTGAAAGCAGTCAAAGGGCCCAAACCAGAGGTAAACTACGCCAGATGGAGTAGCGTATCTTGCTGTCATTTAGCTCTGTGGATGCTTAGTAGCCATTGGCAGCATGGTGGCTCAGTGATAAGCACAGTGCTGAGGTTGTGAGTTTGATTCTCAGACAAAAGCCTTATTTGTGTGGAGTTTGTATGTTCTCCTTGTGTTTGTGTGGAGTTTGTATGTTCTCCTTGTGTTTGTGTGGAGTTTGTATGTTCTCCTTGTGTTTGTGTGGAGTTTGTACGTTCTCCTTGTGTTTGTGTGGAGTTTGTATGTTCTTGTGTTTGTGTGGAGTTTGTATGTTCTCCTTGTGTTTGTGTGGAGTTTGTACGTTCTCCTTAAGTTTGTGTGGAGTTTGTATCTTCTCTTGTGTTTGTGTGGAGTTTGTATGTTCTCCTTGTGTTTGTGTGGAGTTTGTATGTTCTGCTTGTGTTTGTGTGACTTTCGCCCCACCATCCAAAAACATGCTAGTAGGTGCTAGCTGCTGTCAAACTTAAATTAAGTGTGTGTGTGTGGAATACACAAGAAAGATGATTTTAGCTGACTTGCATGTCCCTGCCTTAACTTCTCTGAACACTTGCTTTTTAACAGGCTTGTCCCAAGGAAAGGGGTGTAAGCAGGTAGTCAATGTACAGTATATATCATGGGCCTATCAATTTATCAAAGGAAAGCAGTTCATATGGCAATGATTTTAGATATAATAATAACCAATCGCCTGTGCAAGAGAAGTGATTACTGTAGCAATAGCAATAGATGGTCAGTATGGTGGCTCAAGCAGTTAGCACTTCCGCCTCACAGCACTGAGGTCATGACTGAAAATGAATGTCAGGACCTGGTCTATGAGCAGTACATCTGCACTGTAGATGGATATAATTATATTTTAAAACTTTAATTGTAAGACTATAATAAACCAATTTTAATCAGCTTCAATCCAGTCAATTTAGATTTAAATTGTCCACCAAATCTAAATGGATTGATGATCATTTTGGCCTTCGATATTAAATAATCAGATTACAATTTGATATTGTGATGATGGGCTGGATCCAGACCTTGTTAAGTGCATGAACTTAGTTACTCAAGGGCTAAACCATGTTGATTTCAGGGGTGTCATATTTCATCTGTTGCCAAGAGTATTAGTGTTGAGAGGTGATGTTTCCTATCCGAAGTCAAAATAACAGTGTGATAGTAAAGCTGGTCAGTATCTGTGTGCAGTAAGCAATTCAAAGATATATCCCTGCATGCAAAGAATACAATTAACTTGACTCCCCCTGCAATCAACATGGTTTAGCCCTTGAGTAACTCAGTTCATGCATTAACAAGGTCTGGATCCAGCCCGATGTAACAATGTTGGGAGCTGTAGGTTACTATTCCCATATTATGAGCAGATTTAAGAACTTGGCCTGTATCAGCGTTCATGTTAGGCTCGGCAGGTCTCTCAACAGCGGATCTACTCATGTTCAAGAAAATTGGTTCCTCATGGACACAGATTTATCTTCCACAACAGGGGTTCTCAACCCCATCCTCAAGTACCACTAACGGTCCATGTTTTGTAGGTCTCCCTGCAAAACCTGTGGAGCTTTCAAAATGTAACTGTCAGTTATGAGCTCACCTCCAGCAAGGAGATTTCAAAAACTTGGACCGTTAGTGGCACTTGAGGACAGGGTTGAGAACCCCTGTTCCACAACCTTTATTTTAAAGGACCCTTTAAGATCCTAAGTACATATTTGTCACTAGGGGCGTAACTACAAAGAGTGCAAGGGGTGAGGTTGCTACGGGCCCAGAGGAGGTAGATTATGCAGTCTTTAAGACCGCATATACGCAATCTACGCATGGAAAAGATACGTAGATTACGTAAAAAATTTACTGCACATGCGCAGTAGTTAAAAAACGTTAAACTCCGGATGTATATGTTATCCGTCCGGGAGTCTGCATACGGTCCTAAGGTCCAGACTTCCAAGATTTCCCCATTTCTGTGGGTTTTAATCAGATTACAGACATTGGGCTGGATCCATACTTAAGAAGGAGCTTAAATTAAGAGTGAAAAGTTACTCCTGGGCTAAACCATGTTGATTGCAGGGGAGTCATATTTCATCTGTTGCAAACAGTATTAGAGTTGAGAGGGGATGTTTCCTATCCCAAGTCTAAATAACAGTATGATAGTAATGCCGGTCAGTGTCTGTGTGCAGTAAACATTTAACAAATAAATTAACAATAAACAAAGATATATCCCTGCATGCAAAGAATACAATTAACTTGACTCCCCCTGCAATCAACATGGTTTTGCCCAGGAGTAACTTTCCTCTCTTAGGACCTGATTCACACTTAAGAATCTTCTTAAAATAAGAACTTAAAGTCACACCTGGGCTAAACCATGTTGATTGCAGGGGAGTCAAATTTCATCTGTTGCAAACAGTACTAGTGTTGAGAGATGATATTTCCCAGCCCAAGTCTAAATAACAGTGTAATAGTAAAGCTGGTCAGTATCTGTGTGCAGTAAGCAATTCAAAGATGTATTCCTGCATGCAAAGAATACAATTAACTTGACTCCTGAAAACAATATGGATTTGCCCAGGAGTGGCTTTAAGGCCCTGATTCAGAGATTGAAAAGAAGAACTTAAAGTTACACCTGGGCTAAACCATGTTGATTTCAGGGGAGTCAAATTTCATTTGTTGCAACAGTATTATAGTTAAAAGGTGATGTTTCCCAGCTCAAGTCTAATTAGCAGTTTAAAAGTGAAGCTGATCAGGTATCTGTGTGCAATAAGTAAAAGCAAAGCATTCTCCCTGCATGCATATAATAAAATTAACTTGACTCCCCCTGAAATCAACATGGTTTTGCCCAGGTGTAACTTTAAGTTCTTATTTTCAGCCTCTGAATCAGGCCCTAAGTTCTTATTTTAAGAAGATTCTTAAGTGTGAATCAGGTCCTTAATTTCAAGCTCCTTCTTAAGTCTGGATCCAGCCCTTTCTTTGTACTGCCCCTATGCATGCAGGGGCAAAAGCAGACATAGTTGTGTCCCACAGCAAGGGTGTCAACCAACATCTGGATCCCTCCCTCTGAGCAACTTGCGCTGCACTGTCTATAAAGAATCTGCCAGTCCCCCGTAGCAGACGCACCCCTTGCGCCAACACTAGTTACGCCACTGTATCATCACTGACACAAGTCAGTGAACGTGTCAGCACTTCAGACCCTGGCTCCTTTACTTATGCAATTGTCCATACTCTTGTGTCAGGAAACTCTCGGTAGGCCCCTGGCTATCAGAAGTCTGTACCTATACGAGTGGAAGGGGTTAAAAGCCAAACCCACAGATATGGAGATTTGTGGATTCTGAATTTTTGGCTTGGGAAACAACTGCATCCAACTTCTGAATCTGGCCCTAATACACTAGTTAATCAATGTAAGTTGCGTGGGGCCTTTATGTCAACACAACAAATGCATGTACATGAAATGCGTTGTATATGAAACGTTATGTGCAACTCATAAACATTTCTTACCTTGTAAATTTCTCCAAGGGCATCAACCTCAGCTTTGATCTGTCACATTAATGGTTAAGTCTTCCCAGTCTTCTGTAATACTGCTATTCCCTCTTAGTATGTTATAATGGCAGCCCGTGTCAGAGATATGTTTGTGTCCTCTTCTCACTGTTCCCGTTTCTGTTATAATTCCCACAACTCTCTCCCCAGTACAGCACTTGTCTGTGTATATTCCCTCTGTAAGGGCTCTCCTGTCCCTGCTCGTTCTGATGTTGATCCCCTCTCCTGTGCAGGTCACATGTAGCTAGCTTCTATAAATGGGATTTGAAACTCTGGTGAAGTGTGAGGAATCTGATCCCAGTGCTACACAACGGGCCTGCAAATGCTCATACAGTACAACCAAAGGGGGGGTGAACACAGGCAGGAACAGAACCAGCCCAAAGAACTGAAATCACTGGAGGTTTATGGGTAAGCTTGAAGGCGATAAGGAAAGAGGAAAAGCAGGTTACAAAGGCACTGAAAGGTAATATCTGTCATGTAACTGAGAGGTCAGGTTTCTACAAGTGAACATATGATTAATGTTTTGGTCCCAGATATAATTTCATTAAGGAATTCATAAATACATCTATACTGCTTTCACATTACCACCCTTGAAAAACCCGGGATTTTCAACCTGGGTTTTTCCTGGGCGAATTGCTGTGTCAAAAAAGGCGTGTTAAAAATCCACAAAAACCCGGGAAATTCCCGGGTCTGACCCTTTCACATGTGCTATGAATTTCCCGGGACTGCCCTGGTAAACAACTGTCAATCAGCCTAAAGAAGATCTCTTATTGGCTGAAAAAAATTAAGGGGACTTTACTTTTTTAATAAACTACAGGACTTTTAAAAAAAGATGACCTGAAAGGCCGGGGTGTTCTAAGAAGTGAGGGGGCCCTTGTGCATGGGCCCCCCTGCCTCCTTACCTGAGACAAGACTGTCTCGATTCGCGGACCTCAAAAGGAGCGGGCCTAACTGCGCCGTAAGCCCTGCTCCTTTTTCGGATGTGAATTGGGACAGTCCCACTGCAGGGAAAGGGGAGCTCATTCAGCATCTATTTCTTCTCTCCGGAAGATTTTAGAGGGAAGAAATGGATGCTGAATGGCCCCCTTCCCCTACCAACCCTGGGTACAGGATGCATGCCACAGGGCCACCTGTTCTGAGGGGCCCGTGTGCACTGCACACCCTGCACCCATTATAGATATGCCAATGCTGAAAGGAGACAGGCTGCAATTTTCAGTACATGCATGTCACCTTTCTGGTCCACCTGCAGATGGACCAGAAAGGAAACCTAAAGTACTAAAAAAATGCAGCTTGTCTCCTTTCAGGTCCTCTTTTTTAAAAGTCCCGTAGCTTATTAAAAAAGTGAAGGAAGTCCTCTTCATATTTTTTTAGTCAATAAGAGCTCATCTTTAGGCTGATGGACAGTTGCTTGCCCGGACTCCTGGAAGGTGAGCGATAGGCACCAGTTATGCCACAGTGGTGCAAGGCCCTAGTACGTAGGTAGTACGTAGGTAGGTTGGCACTGTAGAGAAGACGAGAGAACCTCCCACAGGATAGTTTGGTCCTTGGAGGAGTACGGCTAGCAGGAGGTTTGACATTGCCATTGCTTGGCGAAAGAGGGTGTCTGAGGCCTTGGCCTCCTTGAGTGTTGAGTAGCTTACTAATTGTTGCACTTCCTTTGCAGCATTAGAGAACGTCACACCTGGGACCGAGAAGGACAACTCATCTCCGTCATCGCTGGTAGGAACCTCTGGGGTGGGGCGGGCCTGGGTCTGTTCACATCGTAATAGAAAATAAATAATCCCTTTGAATAGCGCTGTGTATAATAAAAATATAAAAATATTAAATAAAGGCAAGGTGTGCAAAAAAAAAAATTCAACAGTACTTATGTGCCCATATCCATTTGCCACTCAGTAGAAGTTATCATGTAGAAAACAGAGAAAAAGGAGGCCGCTGGGATACCACCCATTACACATACACATTTTTTTTTTATTGCTTGTTTGTTTTGCAGGTTTCACTCTTAGGCATTTTTAAAGATGATTCCCTGATTGCGCACAATTCTCCCTTATGCCATACCTGGAGCACTGGCACTTACAAGTTATGGGTGATACCACATCCAAAGGAAAGATGAACCGATATCTTCAAAGAACATGTTCCCACAGATGCATCTTGTTCAGGAGACTTATCTGAAACATGCAACCCATCTGTGGAATTGCTAGATAACACATCTCAATTATTGAGATCACTAAATCAGACCAAAAAAAAAATCAAGGAAATATTCAGAGAATGTGCTTTCACGTGTTTTAAGATAGTTTTGTCAGTCATATCGCAGACCAGTGACATTCAACCTTGTAAAGGTAGTAAATATTAATTGTTGAAAACAAGGAACATTTGTAAACTTCTTAAAGAGTCCTCTGGGGCCAAAACCTACGTTTGTACTCTGCCTTACACAGTATGGAACATATTCACACTTAAGAAGCATCAGCTTTTTAAGCACAGTCTTTTAAGAAATGATCTACTACCCATGCATAGTAGATTATTTATGCAATCTGCGTACTTAAATAGTCAATCTACATACCATTTAAGTACATAGATTGTCTACGTGTGGTCTTGCAAGTGGTTTACGAATAAGAAAGATGTGCCACGACAGCCTCTGGGCGGTTTTAAGTGTGTGGGACGGGGTATGGAAAGGAGCCTTCTTAAGAAGGAAAATACGAACGGGAAGTTATGGAAGCCCAAGGTTCTTAAAGCTCCCTCTCCTGCCACCTCCCCTATTCTAAGTTCCTTAAAGCTTTGTTAAGTGTGAATACGGTCCAATATTACCAGATCTGTCATATAGACGGTAAGTGTAGCAGGGTTTTTTCTTTAGTGTGCTTGTTCGCTTTGGTTTTTAAAAGCTGTTAATTATGTATTGCTTCAGGCAGGAATGTTATTATGATATACGTTTCATTGTACAGGTTTTGCAGCAAATGGAGAAAGCATTGAACCTCATTGCCAGTAAATTAAAAAATATAGATCTAACTAACATCTACGGTCTCTGCGGTCTCTTCTCATGACATCATGGGCTAATAGTGTAATTTGTTCCTTTTTGTTTTGATTATAGAAAGTTTGCATTAACTGCCCCCATGTAAAGTTATATACTTGATCACGTTGGTTGGCTTAACTTTGCACATATTTAGGTTTTTGGTATGCCTCCAATTACGAGTTGAAATGGATTTTGGTCCCTGTGTCTTGTATTCTTACTTTTTGTTAATGTAAACTTTTTTTTAGCTAATGCTTCCGGATGGTGCCACAGTTGAAGTAATTATGGTTAATGTGGTATGTACAACAGCATATGCACCCTATGTTCCATGCCCTTCAAAGCTTAGACGAGCAAACATCTAGCTGTTATTTGCAGTCCAGAATTCCAAAATTACCCACACCAGTAAAAGATGAGCAGAGGTCTTCTTTTTGTGTTTGTAATATTGCTTTCCAATATTTTGTGCTATTTACATTAGTGAGAAAAGTGTTGAAAAGTGTTGGGGTGTTTATGCACTTTATATTCCTTTTCCTTCGCTTGGTATTATCTATGTAGCATTGTTTGGAGATAATGCTTGGAGAAGAGCACAGGTAGTTGCTTATGGTGGCTCTAAATAGGTGGAAATATGCTATGCTGACTACATGAAAAGGTCAACATTGATTCGTTCAGGCAAATCAGGTCAGTACATATTCTTGGTGTGATCAAATGAGAGCATTGGGCCTATTCCAAACTTTATAACGACAGATAATTTACACATGCTGCATGCATAAATCTGGCTGTGGGAACGCACTGCACATGCATGCATCAGATGTTGTGTGTGTAACTCCGTACAAAAGGATGTGAAATCACTACGCAAGCCCATTGTACACATTGTAGGAGGAAGAAGGCATTTAAATTGTACAGTATGGTCGGGTTGTGGCACTTACATAAGATAAGGCAATAAGTTCGACCAGAGATACACAAGGAAACGTTAAGGTAGGGTTCTGAACATGTAAATCAGCTAAGTTACATGTGTGCAAGGGGAGTGCATTAAACTTAGTAGTACGTAACTTGGGTATATCTGTGTGCTTAAAGCAACCTTAAGTCTGGATCAGGTCCATTGAATGGCAATTATTCAGCTTAGTTTAGTCACAATGCCTCACAAACTGCGAGGAATGGTGGGACCTGTCCCGAGTTTCCAGGGAATTAACAGACGAGCAGGAGTGAAGAAGAATTAGTGATTTTTAATAAGGATGGTTGCACAAGACAGAGTAAATGGTAGTGGAATAGAGCGAGGGTGAATGTCCAGAGAGTAGCAGATTGGTGGCCGGACTATGCCGGACTTGAGTGCAAAGTTCAGGATAGCTGGGTAGCTTGCTAACTGGATAACAGAGTGGCTGGATCAGAACTGAAGTCAGAAGCAAGCTGTACCAGGACTGGAGTGAAGACAGTGCTGGGTTGCACCGGACTGGCGTGAAGACAGGACCGGACTGGCGCGAAGACAGGACCAGGTTGCGCTGGATTGGCGTGTTGGGTTGCGCCGGACTGGCGTGCTGGGTTGCTGGTACGGGCTGGATTGCAAGGCTACTGGACCGGACTGCGAGGACCACGTTAACTGGAACGGACAGCGGAGCCGGGACGGCAGGACCAGGGCTTGAGACCAGGACGGCAGGACCAGGGCTTGAGACCAGGACATGGATCAGGCTTGACTGGGTAGCAACAGTAGGCTAAACTGTATAGCAACAGGGACTTGAGCTTGATGCTAGGCAGGCTTGACTGGGTAGCAACAGTAGGCTAAACTGTATAGCAACAGGGACTTGAGCTTGATGCTAGGCAGACTTGACTGGGTAGCAACAGTAGGCTAAACTGTATAGCAACAGTGACTTGAGCTTGATGCTAGGCAGGCTTGACTGGGTAGCAACAGTAGGCTAAACTATATAGCTGTATAGTTGAATAGCTGTACAGCCCTTTGCTGTAGTTACGGACGCCAGATCCACGGCACCCAGAGCCATGGATTACACCGAGCAACATCTGCCTGACGCATGCACAGAACGGCAGAAATGCCGTTCTTACGCATACGGCCGCCGTGGTTTTTACGGTCTGGATCAGGCCCAATAACCCCAGCCACCATATCTTATATTCTGATTTTTTCCCCTTTTCTCTAGGATATAAATTATGATGGTGCAACAGTTCTTCACTATATGGAGTATGATGGGTGATGAGGGGAGTTTTTTTTATACAATACAAAATTTTGGGCCGTATTCAGATATCCGATTTTGAGGGAAGTTACATGCGTATTTTTAGGTTCGGATGAACTGCGCATGCATTGTAACTTTATGTATGTAGTTTACGTTGACTATATAATGGAAGTGCCTACATGTAAATTGCACTTGGGGACATACGCATGGAAATCAGATGTACGGGAAAATTTACATAAAAGTGGGTGGGGGGAGGCATTTAAATGAACGTATGGAGGCACGGTTTTCAAGAATCGCACGGATGGCGCACATATACGCACGTAAGTACACATGGAAAGAACAGAGTGGTCTATGGACTTGTGTTAGGACACTCCGGGTTTACCTGGTGAGTACCGGAGTGATCACTGGGAGGATAGGAAGGGTGGCCAAGTAGGTTACCGGAGTGCGGAGTCTTTACCTTCAGGTGGTCTTCACCCTGATGGTGGTGATGGACTTGGGCACACCCTGAAAGCGTGGCCGCGCCCTGTTGAACCTTATTTCGGAGAAAAAGAAAGATAGGAAACCCAAACAGTGAACCAGGAGAAGACTAGAGGAACAAATATGAAAGTGGGAGCAGCGCAGGTTGGAAGAGACCAACCGGAGACTAACTACAAAAAACACAAAACGTGGCACGGAGGACAAAAGTGGGTCACAGTACGAAACAGGACAAACTAGGGCTTACACACACAGGCACACAGAGGAATCTCCAGGGAGATAACATACACAAGCAACCAGGTAAGTATAGGAGGACTGGGCAGGTAAATACAATCAGGGGGAGAACCAGGGTAAAGGTAAACGCTAGGTAAGAGGCGGGATGGAACCAGGCAGGACAGGAGGGCAACCAGAGATCAATTCACTAGGCAAGCACAAGGCAAGACACTAGGCACACAGAGAAATAGCAGGTCACAGATCCGACAGGCAGAAACTATAACCGGCGCACGTGGCAGAGAGAGAGGAAGTTAAATACACAGAGGAGCCAATGGGGAGTGAGCCGCGAGAGATAGGCTGGCATCCTGGTTGCTGAGATACAACCAGACGCCAGCCTGACGGGGATACAGAAAAAGCGTCCCTAGCAACTAACCGCAGCGGCCGCCAGAGGGAGCAGAGACGTACGTTGCACGCGCCAAGGACCGGAAGGTGAGGGGAGACGCTGCTACACGCCGGAGCAGGTAAGAGAGGAGCAAGGGAAAGGGTGGACGGGACACCGCGGGTACTAACAACTTGTAAGTCACAGACCGCACGTCCGGGAGAGGGGAGTGTTGGGTTTGTTGGTGGGTGTTTCCTTGCTCTGGTCGTGCGTATAATTGCGTACCTTTAAAAAACGGATCTCTGAATACGCCCCTTTGTCTCTAAGATTTGCATTCGATTCTTGGTATAGTTGGAGAGGCAGTGTCCGCATGGACATTGCACGGAGAAATAAGGTAGCCCTATGACACTCCTAAGTGCCATAAGGTACCTAAAAACAGGGGGTGGGTTGGGGGCTGGAGGGATGAGTTAGGTGCGCATCTGCCCATACTGTGAATCAGGTCCTATATGATGACTGGGTTGATTTGCTGACTCTGGGTTGTTTGGCCTGGATATTGTGGTCTATGAACCTGTCTTTAGTTTTGCCCTGTGTTGCTATATTTATCTCTCTGGATTTTATTTTAAGTGATGTCTTTTTGGCACAATGATCTGACTCAATGACTTGTTATGGTTGGGGAAAAGAGTGAGCTTCTTTAGCATGAATACATTTCCCAGTCAAAAATGCATTGGTTGAGGGGATAATGCTGGGGCATTATTTACTAGCAAACTTTGAGAGCTTTAAAAAAATTAATTTGGAGAAAAGTAGATATCACTATCTCATTTAAAATAAAATGTTTGATTTTTTTTGTGGCGTACTTGCCAAAAATTAACAAAATTGGCAGTCCATTTCAAAGGTAATAGTTATGAAGGAGCAGTATATTGTGTAACTCAGCAACTGATAGTCCTGCTATCCAACAATAAGTCTGCAATTAGTCTCATTGAAAATCGACATATCATACCGGCAAACCACACCCGAGAAATTGTATAGCTTTTCACGCTATCAACAGAGTTCGTCACTTGGAATAACCCTATATTTTAGACATTTTTTTCAGAATAGGTGAATATGCTGATCAGCATACTCACTCATTCCTTTTCGGAAATAGCGTTGCCGCCGTTACCGCAGGACCCGCACCACGGGAAAGGTGAGTAATCTCTCCTGGGTTAGGGTCAGGCTGCGGGACATTAAGGGTTAGGGTCAGGTTGCAGGGAAGGGAGATTTAGGGTCAGGCTTCAGGAGATAGTGGGTTAGGGTCAGGCTGCGGGGAAAGGAGGGTTAGGGTCAGGCTGCGGGGAAGGGAAGATTAGGGTTAGGGTAATGGAAGGGGAGGGTTAGGGTTAGAATTAAGGCAAGGGTTGGGGTAGTTTTCAGGCTTACCTTTCGGAGAACTGTGTTCAGTGCTCTGTGGATCGATTGCTATGCCTCATCGAAACTGGCTTTAAGGAAACGGCCCTATCGAAATAGGGCCGTTCTTTCCGGGGACCCACACCCTTATAAACAGTGAATATAAGGTTAATGTTATGGAAAGTCATGGAAGTGGCCTACAAAGGAAGATGACATATTTTATATGAAAGACATTATAATCAGAAAAATGAACCCTCCAGGTGTAATGAATTCCTTTAAGCTTGATAGTGAAATGTGATCATGTAATGAGTTGCCACATTTTGTAATGTGAGTTACAAAGGGTTTCTTTTTTAAAAGTTGTTTTATATAACCACAAAAACCTGGTTACACATTAAAATGCTGTCCCGCTATACATATATTTTTTTCAGACTATGTTTATTTTGCCCCGCTGCCGTGCCAAAAGGAATGTGGTTTAATGAAATGAGTGGAGTTTGTGCAGAACCGGGGGTAGAGTTTTGGGCAGGACCAGGGATTGGATTATTTTTCTCTTTTTGTGTTTTTAGAGTTAGGTAGGTATGATTTTCTACATATGTCATTTAGCCCCAAATATATTTTTATTAATTATGTCCTTGGGCATTTGGTATTTCCTTACAACCTTGCCCAGATGCCCTAAGTACAACCTGACAGTGGTCCTAGAACCACCATTGGTCCTAGTACCCGTGATATGATGGATGCCTAAAACTTAAAATCCTGCTTCTCTGAACTACTGTAATAAAAAGGAGCTGTCTCTGTGTGTGCAGCTTAGTTGTATAAATAGAACCCTTCCTAACTGTGTCTGTAAAGAAAAAAAATGGTACAAATAAAGTTATTGATGACTGTATCAGAACGAGGCTTGGCTTTCGGGCACTCACTGAGCCACTCTGGCTTCCGTAGAACATTTTGTGTACTGCGTCAATGAATCTGTGGCGGTAAAATATCGCCAGTGACAGCCGAGAGATCGTGTATTGTGACCGGGACCAAACACCATGTCCGGGAATCATCTAGAAAACTCTATGGATGATGAGGGAGACCGAGACGATGGCAGCCGCAGGCAGATCCGACATCACTACCGAGAGCTTATGCAAAGCATGCAGCGTAAGTGATCCTTACCAGCGGATAGTGACCGGCCATGTCTTCTCATATCTATATTCTCTTCCAGTCATGTACAATGTTGTCGGTGCGGGGAGGACGTTGCTGCCCCCTGGTGGTCACTTTGTGTGTGGCGCACTGGAAGAAAATCAATTTATGGTGTGGGTCATTTTTCTTTGTCATGTGAAGTGCTTATAATAATAGCTTTGAAGATGAATGATTTATTCTGTAGCTTAACTAAATCCACCAGGTGTAAAGTTAAGTACAATTTTTATGATCAAGGATTTTGTTTTATTAAAATTTCTTAAGATTAAAAGTTACGAACCATGTCCTATGTTTCTGTAGTGAAAGAAAGCACAGAGACTAAAAGTACACCAATTAACGTGCATTAGTTGCACTTTTGGAGATATTAAATTGTGTGCTGCAGTTAAGCAGATTTTATCTTGTGCTGATGGTAGAGGTTTTTTTGTTATTTACCGTAAGTTCGCTAGAACTGATTGTCAATTCAGAGCCAGTTCCTCATGAATATATATCCTTGTTATGTAAAGTTACTAGTTCCAAGAAAAATGATCCTTGGCATACTTGATCAGATAACATAATAAATTGCTCTACTCTGCTTGGGTTTCTAGGTGTATATATAGGTGTATGTGTGTGTGTATATATATATATATATATATATATATATATACATAATTATAATATATGTTTTGTAATTAAGTCATTTTAAAGACATTACTGAAATCAAGCTATAGTTTAAAATTCAAATGTGGTTTATCATGTTCTTTGAAGTGTATTTCAGCATAAAATGCGTTTGGTTTGTTTTTGTTTTTTTCAACTGTTCAACATTGGCTAAATACATTGCATGCTGTACTAGCTTTTTTCTGTGTTTTTGAGATGTTGTGATGTTTCTTTGTACACAGAGAACAGAGAGGATATGTTGAGCTCTAGGAGTAACAAGCTTACCGAGACGCTACAGGAGGCCAACAAACTCTTTGCGGGAGGCAAGTTACTAAATCCAGAGTGCTGTAATCCGTCTGGGAATGCAGTTGCAGAGTTAAGCTGGGTACATACTAGTCCAATACTCTTCAGATCTAACTCCCGACCAGACATTTTACACAATCTTACAGCAGACCATGGTCACAGATACAACACCCAATCCATGCTACACACTTATCCAGTTACAGCAGGCCTCCGACCTGCATCTGCTAAAATGATCTGTTGAAAGGATCCTGTCACAATACACACTTCCAATCGGCACCAGATCGCCTGTCACTCGCACACGAAGGCAGTGCTGCATGATGTAAGAATTGGGTACGCACACTTGTAAATTGGTCGGGTGATTGGCTGTCGGGTTGCCTGATTTTTAACCAAGTTTCAAAATCATTTCACCCGACTAGGTGTCCAGGATTGAATGTTTTGATCTGTCGTGCGAGTGTACAGACTTATCCAGTGATGGACCAACTGCACATTCTGATTGGATGCAGATTGTGTGTACCCAGCTTTAATGACATAAAAAAAGTAGTCTGAATCTCTCCCATCCTCCCTCTCTTGCTATGATAATAACTGAAGCTGAATCTTAATAGTCACATGGAAACTTTATATGTTCCCTATGACACTTCATCGCCCCCTCCCTTCCGTCTTCTACTTTGCAACTTCTGGTGGACCTCTAATTACTCACCTATGTGAATCTGAGTGGTTCCAGGGTCTATCAGGACTGATAGGACATACAGTCTGCTTGACGTTCTATTCTTGCACTCCTGATTCTAATGCTCAGGTCTTGAGTTCATACTTCTCTCATAGTTCTCTTTCTTTTTCCTGTTTTATTATATTTCCCTTTCTCTCCTGTTTTCAAGTCCTGTTTGTGATAAAAGACTTTTATGTTCCTGCTTTTTTTATTCTCTTGGTAAAATCATAGAACCGCATCCAGAGTTTGAAAATAAGAGGATATTGGGTAAAATTTTCCACTTGGGTAAATCCCTGTTAAATTTCAGGAGGAGATAAGTTAATTGTATTCCTGGCATGCAAGTATAATACTAGGCTGTTGCTTATTGCACACAGATACTGACCTACTTTACTTTTAAACTATTATTTAAACATGGGCTAGAAAACTTCACCTCTCAACTCTAATACTGTTTCCAACAGATGAAATTTGCTCCCCCTTGCAATTCAACATTGTTTTGCACAGGTGTATCTTTCCTCATGATTTTTTAAGGCTCTTTGATTTGGTCCATATTGATTGCAAAAAATTAAACAATTTCTGAATTGTTTATTGGTCTAGAAGAAGGAAAAAAATTATCTTCAGGGAGTAGTTTTTCAGCCATTTGAAAAAGTTCAATAATTTTAACAAACCTAATTAGAATCTTATATCACCTTTAGTGTCCAAACCCAGAGAAGCTGCCCTAGATGCACAGTTACTAGTCTTGGCTACAAATCTTGGGAAGGAGAAAGCTAACCAGCTTCAAGCAGATATGACTGTATTTGACCCAACATCATTTACTGAGGACCTGGTATGTGTTACATTTAGAGGGTAATGTGCTGCGCAAACGCCTGTTTATGTTTACTCTGACACGTTGGTATTGTACACTGCCTAACATGCTCTCTAAATATAGCAGAAAGTATTCTGAGATTGCTATAAACTAAAAGATATGGGTAATGAAACAACAGAGAGGAAAGTTGAAAAGAGATTTTATGTGCAAATATGAATTCTAATGGAGATGACACAGGGAATATCATATATTTAGTTTCTAGATCTATAAATATTATATAATAATTTATAGATTTATAATTTATATATTGGTCACTGTCATTATTACTGCTCTTTTTTGATTTGTTATAAATCCCTTACTTTGCATTATTATTATTTCTACCTAATTAAATTGTCATTTGTTCACTACCTACAACACCACGTTATCTATCTAAATAACATGATTTTAAATTGGAGCTAGATTTACTAAACTACTAACAAGGAAAAATTGAGATGTTGACAAAAGCAACTATTCACATTCTACCTGATATGCTCTAGTTTGTAATAGGAAATTAAGAGCTAGAATGTCATTGGTTGCTATGGGCAACATCTCCACTTGTCTTCTTCCTCAGTTTAGTAAATCCAGCCCTTGAACATAAAACACCAAGGTGACTTTCTCTCCGATTTCAGAATTTCTCCTCCATTTCTGCTTCTTGCAGCTCTCATTCATGGGCATAAATCGCCTTGAAAATCCAGATAGTGACAGTGAAGACGAGGGCTATGCCAAGGGATATCTCGTGCCGGATGCTTGGCACAAACTGGGAACAGAGGCAGAGAAGTACTTCAAAAGGACACCTACCTTCCATTTTATGTGAGTTTTATTCTGACCGTCTCTAAATTTCTAATATGTCTTATTTCTGTGTAATACTTTGTGAAATGTCATCCCTTTCTCTTTAGGTTGGGCTCATTCACAACAGATCCCCCGGTTGTTCGGCAAAAAGTTGAACGTCAAAGGAGGGTTAATAAAGTGGAAGAGAAGAGTGTGATGCCAGCACAGGTCTGTCATGTAAAAGGTTCACACCTATTAAAGTTCCCACAAATGTTTCTCAATATTCTGAGCTGAGACCGCAAACCATCACATGGCCAACTGAGACCCTGAGCTAGAATTACTAAAGTGCGGACAAGGTAAAATGGAGATGTTGCCCCTACCAACCAATCAGATTCTAGATGACTTCCTGTATTATGTAATAGGAAAATGAGAGCAAGAATCTGATTGGTTGCCATCAGCAACATCTCCGTTCTTCCTTTGTTGCAGTTTAGTAAATCTAGGTGTGTTTTGTAGTCACTGCTGTAGAAATTAAGTGGAATACAAGGGATAGAACAAAACAAAAGAAGTTTATAGAAAACTTCCAAGGCACTAACTCTCTGTGCACAACACCTACCCCAGTAATATGTGTTCACAATGTGCCTGACCAGAAGAAATTCAATAGGACATGCTATATAAAGTATATGAGGGGGTCTGAGCTATAACATGCCATTTCCAAACCCCTAATATACCACACATATGGTATGTGTCATCCCAGACCTTATAAACCCCACATGTAATTTATACAGTGTGTCTTCTTTAGACCCCTAATCTACACACACATGTATATGTGTGTGTGTGTATATATATATATATATATATATATATAAAAATATGCGTAAGTATATGTATATATGTATGTGTGTACATATGTGTATATATATATATATATATATATATATATGCATGCGTGTACATGTGTGTGCATGTATATGTATACTATAATATAAGGGGATATTATAGGGGTCTGGGAATGGCACATAGTATAATATACTGCATATGAGGCATTATAGGGGTCTGGGGATGGCACATACTATAATATACTGCATATGAGGCATTATAGGGGTCTGGGGATGGCACATACTATAATATACTGCATATGAGGCATTATAGGGGTCTGGGGATGGCACATACTATAATATACTGCATATGAGGCATTATAGGGGTCTGGGGATGGCACATACTATAATATACTGCATATGAGGCATTATAGGGGTCTGGGGATGGCACATACTATAATATACTGCATATGAGGCATTATAGGGGTCTGGGGATGGCACATACTATAATATACTGCATGTGAGGTATTATAGGGGTCTGGGAATGGCACATACTATAATATACCGCATGTGAGGTGTTATAGGGGTCTGGGAATGGCACATAGTATAATATACTGCATATGAGGCATTATAGGGGTCTGGGGATGGCACATACTATAATATACTGCATGTGAGGTATTATAGGGGTCTGGGAATGGCACATACTATAATATACTGCATATGAGGCATTATAGGGGTCTGGGAATGGCATATACTATAATATACTGCGTATGAGGCATTATAGGGGTCTGGGAATGGCACATACTATATATAATATACTGCATGTGAGGTATTATAGAGGTCTGTGGATGACACATTCTTAAACCCCTAATATACCTCTCATGTATAACAAGCATTTTGAAGCCTCCCTTTAACAATCTTGTGTTTGCTACTGCGTATGTTGGGTGTTTATTACATGGGTAAAATAATATTATAAAGTATATCAAGTTAAGACTGATAATAAAGTAGTATATTATAAATCCGTTTCACAACTGAACAAACTTAATATTCTTTTTAGTTGAAAAAAATGGAAGAGTCTCACCAAGAAGCTACAGAGAAAGAGGTGGAACGGATTCTTGGGTTCCTACAGACGTACTTCAAAGAAGATCGTAAGTAATGATATGTGTGGTATGGATAAATAAAATGATTTCTATTTATAGGTCAATATATGGCAGACTTCAAGTGTAGTTTCTGTGTTATGTTTATTTATATTTTGCTTTGGTGAATGTAAAACAGTTGATGTTTGGTTCCCCTTTAACAGGGAGAGTTTAATATTGCTTGAAAGTACAGGAATCCTATTACTTGCTGCTTCATAACGTGGGGCCGGATTCAGATTTAAGAAGCTTTTCCGTGCGTTCGTAATAGATCCGTACGTTAATACAAAATAAGTACGTTTTGCGAAAGTAATGAATTTCGTGTTGTGAAAGCAACCTAATCGTTAGCGCACGTATATATGTGACGGAAGTGAAACGTTCGCAAATACAACCGCACGTCTACTACATTACCACGCCCATTTTTTGCTATTTACATTCCGACTGACTGCCTACTTATTAATAATCCGTCTGATTTTTTTTTTTTATGTTCGCATGCGTTTTTTGTCGTACGGAATTTGCTTACGCATCATTCCAATTACGCTTCGTAACTCCATGGTCTGCACATGTGCACTAAATAGAAATCACCCCTCTTACGCATTTTGTGTGCGGAAATTACCAGACGTTCTTAATTCTGAATACGGTCCGTGGTCACTATATGGTGACAAAACTACCAGTGCTGCACCCACTGTCCATGTTATTGTGATGACAGCTGTGCATATAAATCATACAGCCAAAATGTTCAGTGCAGGTAATAGTTTATTAGAGGCCTGACTGATCGGTAAAATACATGTGGACCACAGGTTGTTAATTATGTATAATGAAAAATTGTCTTTTTATTTTTATAAATAATGTATATGTATGAACTGGACCATATATTATTTTTCTCCTTGCACAGAATATTTCACATTCACATCAGTCCCTGCCCCATTATAGCTATGTTCTACGTTCCCTAACACAGACACACAAGCTAGGGTTAATTTTAGTCAGTAGCCAGTTAACCTAGCAGCATGTTTTTGCATGTGGGAGGAAACTGGAGCACCCAGAGGAAACCCACACAAAAACAGGGAGAACATACAAACTCCACACTGATAAGGCCTAGTCCAGGAATCGAACTCATGAACTCAGCACTGTGAGACACAAGTGCTACTCACTGAGCTGATGGTCAAAACTTAAGGAAAATAATTGCATCAAGATAAATCTTGCCTAATTTTATGGAGTTTAATTTGTGTAAATGGAGGTTGCACATTCCAGTAATGTTGATTTGAACAGCTTCTATACCATTCCTTTAATGATTGTGTTGTGCAGAAAGGGAAAATAAAGGTGATGATTAATTTGGGAATTGTTCTAAATGGCTTGTTATAAGATAATGCATTTCCCTTATAGCTGCTACTGTACAATCATATCAGAATCTTCATTTAGTAAAAGGGAAAGCTGACTAATGCTTTCCAGTTACATGTTCTGAATCTGCACTTTATGTGGCCAGTTAGTAATATCTTGCTGAAAGGTTTCACACTTTTGCTCATGACTTCTTTATTTTCTGTTGCCAGCGGATACGCCGATCTCTTTTTTTGATTTTGTCATTGATCCAAAGTCTTTTGCCCGTACTGTTGAGAACATCTTTCATGTTTCTTTTATAATCCGGGTAAGTCATGCAGTGCAAATATTTCTGATGCTACAGATGGGTGATGTGTATAGTGGGTTGTCATATATTTTGGTCAGCATCAGTCTGGAAACACACTAGTAACATAGTGCCGGATCCAGAAGATGGTGATTGCTAGCGACTGCGCATGCGTTGTAACTGTGTATGTCATCTACGTATCGTTTCGGTACATAGATTGCGTATATGCAGTCTTAAAGACCACATATACGCAATCTACGTACCAAAACGATACGTAGATGACGTACATAGTTACTACGATTGCGCAGTAGCTAGCAATCGCCATCTTACGGCTGCTTGTACCCGACGGCGGTTGTTCTGGATCCGGCCCATAGAAACATAAAATGTGAGCCCGTTGGCCCATCCAGTCTGCCCAATAAAATAAAATACAATAAAAACATACTGACCCTAGATCTCATTTCATCCTCTAATTTAAGGAAAAATGCCCCCCTCCTGTACCTGCTAACACCCCTTCATATTTTGAAAGCTGCGATTATATCCCCCCTCTCCCTTCTTTGCTTTTAAGCATGTTTAGGTCCTCCAGTCTTTCTTCATATGTTGTGTTACACAGGCCATGGACCATTTCAGTTGCTCTTTGCACAGTCTCTAATATTTTTATGTATTTCTGGAGATCAGTCCCCCAGAACTAAGCGCCATATTCTAGGTGAGATTGTACCAGTCACCTATAATGTGGCATTAATATTTCTCTCTTTACATCTTTAAGTTTGTGTTTCATTTACTCTAACAAGAAAGAGGTGGTTTTTGTTAAAACATTAATTCCCCTTTTAAAATAATCTGAATGTTTTTTTGTAATTAATAGTCAAAAGCCTTACTCTAGGAACAATTAAGCTAACGGACCTTTGTGGGTGTCACGACCTTGTAACATAACTTTATAAAATAGGCTAGATCTAAGCGACCTGAAGCACAGTGGTCCGGATTCACAGTTACGTAGCTTTTGACTTACGTACGTTGTTTTAAGAATTGAGCTACTACGCATGCATAGCAGCTTAATTACGCTATCTACTTACCATTTCTGTATGTAGATTGCGTAAGCGTGATCTAAAGATAGCAGTAGATAAGCTACTACGCACGTGTAGTAGCTCAATTCTTAAAACAGCGTACGTAACTGTGAATCCGGACCCATGTCTTTTTATCCCACTTAAAACTATTTCACTACTAAGATTACAATGGAAGCAGCGTTTCTTGTATCAGTAAGTATGAAAATGCACTGTCGTATTTATTTTTTGTATTTTCTCAGTTCCTTACTTCTGGATAAAATATTCTGTACCTAGGCATTTATTTATTTATTTTTTGTGATTTTTAGGATGGATTCGCCAGAATTAAGCTTGATCATGATAAACTTCCAGTAATAGGTAAGGATGCATCACTGAGCCAGCAGGAAGTAACTGCCCAAATTCATGAAACCCGCCTGTTGGATGCTGCTTTGTATCTTGTTTTTCTTGGTTATCTGCAACTGTCATATTAACCAGATCTATACTTCACAAACTGCTGCGCTCAAAGCTTCGAGAGCAACGAGGTTCTGATGCTGGTTCCCCGCTAGATTCACCCTTCTCTCTCTGAGGTGTGCAGATATGATTCCAGGACCTTTTAAGACTTCTGCCATTGTCCACACTTTTGGATGACGCAGATGACTGTATAGTACTGAGGAGTGTGGGTCCCCGGTAAAAATGGCCCTATTTCGATAGGGCCGTTCCCAGCCAGTTTCGAACTTATGTCTTGATGAGACATAGCAATCAATCCCTGGAGCACTGTGGTCGTGTTCGTGTTAAAACTAACCCCAACCCTTCCCCTAATTCTGACCCTAACCCTCCCATTCTGTTATCCTAACCTTCACTTCCCTGCAGCCTGACCCTAACCCTCCCTTCCTGACAGCCTGACCTTAACCCTCCTTTGCTCGCAGCCTTACCCTAATCCTCCTTTGCCCGCAGCCTGAGCCTACCCCTAAGGCTAAAAGTCCCTGGAGAGGCTATTCACCTTTCCGGTTGTCCGGTGCAGCGTGAGGTCCTGCGGCGACGGCAGCGTTTTCTAAAGTATTTCCAAAAATGATGGCATACTCATCCATTCTGGAAAAAAAAAATTCTAATATGGATGACTATTCCAAATAGGGACAGCCGAAAAGGAACTTTTGGCTGTTCCTATTTCTCGATACTATCCTTCTATGCGGGGACTCCCACCGATTTCTGAGAATGCTTGGCACTGTACTATATACTCCCTTCCCCTCTGCTGTCAGAAATGGTGCCGGAATGGAACTCTGGATCCAGATGTATCCGGGGAATGTTACGCTTGTGCTGCTAGTAAAAAGCAGTCGTTTTCTGACTTAAACTAGGTACACATTGGGAGTTTCTTTAACTATTCAACATTGTTAGAGGTTGGGCCAGATTCACAACCCCGTACTTGATCCACCTACGTCCTTAATTTCCCGATACTAGCTACAACGCATGTGTAGTAACTATTTTATGCAATCTACATATGGTTTCTTTACCGCATATACGCAATCTACGTAACGAAACAATACGTATATTGCGTAAAATAGTTACCACACATGCGTAGTTGCTAGTATCGGGAAATTAAGGACATATGTGGATCAAGTACGGGGTTGTGAATCCGGCTCGTTATCTGCTGAATTGTTCAGTACTTGATTGGAATGATATTCCTGTGAAAAAGCCCCAGGGTGCACTTAGCTTAAGTTATCGGAAAATGACCCCTCTTTCTAAGTTTGCATCCGGTCCCTCACCTTTAATGTAAATGTCAGTGTCCTCAAACCGCTTGTAGGTAACAAGTTTCTGAATCCACAGAACCTGCTTTCACCTGGTGTTATGTCAGGACATTTCTTCAACAACAAGGCTTCTAAATTATTGCTAATTGCTTGCATTTTATTTTTCCATTTTGTTGTGAGAATGCAACAATTATTTTTGTGTTTCCCACAAATCAGAACCAATTGTGCCAGAAAGTGAGTCACAGATTGATAAAGAGAACCAGCCCAGGTATCAAGGCGTCATCTCTCTCAGCCACCAGGATTGGAAGGTAAGATGGTGATTTTTGTACTGTTTTATCTCTTGTTTAAGGTATGTTTCTTTTTATATAAAGAGCAATAAGGTGACAATTGGCCACTAATTCTGTAACTGGTGGAAGTTCCTGTTTAGAAAGATGGTATTGCGAAATAGTAAAAGTTCCTTTTCTGCTGTCCCTATTTCGTATACCCATCAATTTCAAATGTTTTGTTCGGAATGAGTGAGTATGCCTATTGCATACTCACCCATTCATTTTAGCAAAAAATTCGGAAACACTGCTGCTGCCGCCGGACCCTCCGCTTCAGTAGACCACCAGGAAACGTGAGTAACCTCTCCGGGTAAGTGTTAGGGTCAGGCTGCGGGGAATGGAGGGTTAGCGTCAGACTGGTGGGAAGGGAGGGTTAGGGTCAGGCTGCGGGGAAGGGAAGGTTAGGGTAAAAGAAGGGGAGGGTTAGGGTTAGAATCAGGGGAAGGGTTGGGGCTGGTTTTGCCACTTACCTTTTTGAGCACTGTGTTCGGTGCTCCAGGGATTGATTGCTATGCCTCATCGAGACATAAGCAATCGATATCCCAGCCAGTTCGAAACTGTCGGAATAGGGCCGTTCTAACCCGGGACCCCCACCCTTGTGTAATATATGATAATGTGATTTCAAATATTAAAATTTTTTAGACTTGTTTTGTTTTTAGGGAGTAAATTCACAAGAGTCCAATTCAGTGCTTCAGCCAGTACTGATGATCCAATTTCCCACCTTAGATATAATGCCTTAACACCATGTAAAAATCGTATAACCCTTCAAAAATGTCATCCTGCTACCAGTGTTTAAATTACAACACTTGCCAGAATCCGAAATCTTTTACGTTGCTCTCTACATAATAGATCACTTATCTACTGGTGATTTGTTAAAATTGTAGAACCTGTCACAGGTCCAGTAATCTTGCTCTCAGATTCTCTCTTTTTTGTTTTCAATTATATTTTTTTCATAGCTTGGGTAAAGAATAAACAAATGTGTAAATATGCAATGTACCACCAGATTTCTTTTTCTTTTTGGACTGGATCTATTGGTATCCATTCTAGGGCTGTCATTTTCTTGTTTGTACACTATAAAATGTTCTGAAAGTACGTGAGTATCACTTGCCATCAAACCTTTCTTAGGCTGGGTACACACTGCACGTAATTTCACAAAGTGATGATGCGACATTACAATTTAAGGGCCCGATGAGCATGACGATTCATCCTTGGCAGACCGACAGGATTAACCAGTGGTCTGTGTTTTTCACTTCCCATAACCCTCTGCTGACACACACATTTTAATATGCTCGCTCGCAAAGGCGTTCCTGTTGCAGGAGGTAGAGGAGAAATAGAAGGGCAGGACAGCATACACACTTAGCATTTGGAGTGTATACACTAGAAACACAACTTGAGGGTTGCTTTGCTTTATTTTTTTGTTAAAGTTTTTATAAATGTGTGTAGGTTTGTTTTGTTGTTTTTATGAAAGTTTTTACAAATGTGTGTAGGTTTTTTTGTTGTATTGTTGCAAACATTTTCTTTCTTTTTTTTTTTTTTTTTCCCTAGGAAATTGTGGAGACTTTTGAGATTACAGAACCTATGATACCTCCACCCTGAGCATTTAAGCCTAATTTAGATACTTGTGTAAGTATGGCTGGTTGTCTCCTTTGTTTAATTAGTAATTTAAGCGTCTCTCATCTTGCTTTGAAAAATATACTGTTGGGTTAATGCCTTTTATTTTTGTTCTCATTGTGTAGAATATGGTTTTCCCAGAATGCTCAGTGGGTTATTGTTGCAGCAATTCTAAGGAATCTATAAATAATTAGCAGCTAATTACATGGACGTATATTTCTCTCTCTCTCTCTCTGTAAGAATCCACACAAGGCACTCCTGGATCTGTATCTTCCTGTATACTGTTCAGCCCTCTAATTATTTCTATTTTTCAGTTCTTTGTGTTTATAAACAAAATTTTTTCTTTTCTTTTCAGGATTGAAAATGAAGATTTTTCTTACATTTAAAATTTGTGTATATTAAGTTTTTGGAATATGTATATAGTATGTACAGTTTTTTATTTAAAGTTTCTCTTATGGCATTCCACAGATTTTTTTGTATTCCTGTTACTCTATACCTGTTTAATGATCTATGCTCTGCAGCCCTTGTCATTTAAATATGTATAAACTATATGTTCTTGAGAAAGGAATTTTTTTTTTATTAAAGTAATTTTTGTTAATAAAGCTTATGTTTATACCAGTAACCATGCTGACCGGAATTTCGGACCTGGTGACAGATAGATGACTCTGACTGGCTTGGTTTAAAGACCGCCCCATGCGTTATATATATAGGCATGTGACATCACAGATTTGGAGCTATTGAGTTCTACCCTGCAGTCCCGCCCACGTCCTGCTAGTGCAACTCTTGGGAGGAGAGACAAATGATAAGTATGGCATCTTGGTATACATGGGCATAACTATAAGGGCAGCAAGGGGTGCAGCTGCTGCAGGGTCTGGAGAGGGGAGGGGCCATAGCCGCTGCTCCCCCTGCGCTGTAAGAAAACTGTCAGAGGCTGACAGCTTAAAACAGCCCCTGGCACTTCATGTATGAGTACCATGCACTGTATGTGTGTATATATATACATATATATATATATATATACACACATATACACACACACACCACTGGAATCTAATAAAAAATACATAAATGCTGCTTACCTGCTTCCATCTCCTGTCAGACGATCTCACACTGAGCCCTGCGCTCTTCTCTAAGAAACGCAGGGCTCAGGCTTACAGTGCGGGAGGTGGAGGTGCGGCACTGGCATGACGTCATGACTTCACACAGTGCATTACTGGGTACTGGGGCCAAAACCAGTAGCTGTATTACTGGCTTGGGGCCGCTAAAGGGGGGCGG
>WWET01000240.1:595805-623699 GCA_011038615.1 Limnodynastes dumerilii | reverse complement strand
TGCATTCAAAGAATACAATTAACTTGACCCCCCCTGAAATCAACATGGTTTAGCCCAGGAGTAACTAAGTTCAAGCACTTAACTAGGTCTGGAACCAGCCCAAAGTGTATAAAACCCGGGTCACTCCTGCACTCAGTCAGGTCAGTTACGTACAGAGGGCCTGATCCAGACCTACGATCATGAAACGCTCTTGTGCTTAGCCTATTTAAGCCAGCGTACCTACGATGCACTCCCCTTATTCTTAGTTACTTTAAGCATCTTACGCTGAGAAAACCCTACCCGAACTTTTTATATTGTAACCGCGGGCGACTGTAAGCTGCTTGCGTAGGTACGAGGCTTAGCACACCCATACTGTACAATTTAAATGCCTCACCCCGCCCTCGGTGCGTATTTACAGATTTCGTATGGCAGGCACGCCCCCTCGAGCGTTGTTTTACAAGGCTGGTACGCTCAAGGCCCATACGCGCAGACTTTAATTGCATGCGCAGTAAGTACAAATGGGCATTTTTACGCTTACAAACAATGTAAAAACGCACCCGGGCGTAGATCTGGATTAGGCCCAGGGTGTATAAAGCCCAGGTCACGCCTGCACTCGGTCAGTTATGTACAAAGTCCGGGTCAGTCCTGAATGAAACCATTTCTCTTTTTTCTTATTTTTCTTTCATGATCAGCTTATGATTCAACAATAGGAGACTCTTAAAACATCTAACAATGTCCCCCGGCTAAATGGTTATATTTTAAACAGCATTTGTAAATTAAATACTATATTTATTAATAGACAATATACACAACAAAAAGCTGTGTCGTGACCCAACACAACTCACTAATAGAAGTGATAGTGTCTATCCCTTTTACCATATCTTATTGATGCAAATAATTCATTTCTGTCATAGCAGCAATTCATTTATAATTGTATGCAGACTGGGTCAGGATGTTCAATTTCTGCTCAAACAGAGCCTCTCAAAAGTAAGTAGGACATTGAGAGTACACATTTTTAGTACCATTTTGGGTGGTTTGAGTATCTGACACGGCTGATCTCCTGGAAAAAACACCTTCTGATTGAACTGTCAGAGAAGGGCTAGAATGGCTAAAGCTACCAGTAAGGTGACAATTGACCTGATCCAGCGTTAGGTATAATTGCAAAAAGGAGACTTAATTTTCACCTCTTACATTGCAGCATAGTATGTCACCTTTTCGTGCAGTTACTGTTATCTCTGGATCATGCTTTATGGGTATGGGTCTGCGGTTAGAACAGACTTTTTTTTTGTGAAAAAGGGCCATTTTATACCAGCCAGTTCTGAACTGGCTCTTAAATCAATTGCTTCTGCCTTGCGGAGGAGTAGTAATCGATCATCCCCAGGACAAAGATGCAGCGGCGAACAGTAATTATTTATCTATCCCTAACCCTTATATTAGTCCTTACCCAAACCCTCTCCTCCCTGCAGCCCAACCCTAAGACACCCTTTTCCGCAGACTAACCCTAAGACTCCCTTTTTGCAGGTGTCTGGTACTCAACAATAAAAAGGTTCTATCGGATGGAGGAAAGTCGATCAGTTATACCTGTCAGCCATTTGGTGCTGGACACTTTACTGTCAACTTTCCACACCATCTGTGTGGGATATAACATCCTTTTAATCTATTATTATAACATTTAGTTTTTTTTTTCTTAATCAAAAAAACTTATCATGAAACTAGTTAATGTCACTGGAGAAATAAATGTAAGTTTTAAAAACTCCACCTAAATGCTCAAATACATCTCTCATTTCTTCTACACCATTGATTCACTTTTGTACAGCAGATTATGTGTAGAGTTATATGTTCAGCATGTCTAAGATGATTGGATGGCAAGGGGGATCAATGGGTTCAATTGCTATCGGACCCACAATCCCCTCACTGCACCTGTACAGGATGTACTTATCATTTGTCCAGTAGCTGGCTGCTTCTTAAGCAGTCTGTCTCTGGGCCCCTTCAAAATGTTGACATGGTGCCCACAAGGTTATAGTTATGCCCCTGATGGATGGTATATAAAATAGAGACTGTACCATTCTCAGTGGAGGCTCAGAAAATGCTATTTACAGTACTCTGGGAGAAAAATACTAAAATCTTTTAAAAGGTCAAACTGATAGTTTATTGCTGAGGTATCTTTGTAAAGGCTGCAGAAACTGACATCTGCATTATGTACAATACAAAAATACAATGCAATATAATGTGTTTGTATTTTTTACCTTGCATCTTTTCCATGTGAGTGAGTGTTTCCCTAAAAAAAAGAGTAATTCCCCTTAATAGTGTGTAAGAGGGGTCGGGTTCAATTAATGGGCAGGTGAACCTGGAAATGCGACGTTGCGTTTCACGATGTGCCGCTTGCAGTACTCTGATTAGCCACAGCTGGTGAGGGGGCAGCATGGAGCACTCTGCCGTATAATTAACACCTCTGGTGGAATGTGTTTAGCGCAGGTATGTACTCTATACTGGAGTACAGAGGGTTGCGGGATGAAGCAGCATGTGGCTATTGTCGGTCACTGAGAGGCAAAGTGTCACACGGTAAGTGTCCGCCATGTATAATACATAGTGCAGGAAGGTGTAAACAAAGTAACCAGAGCTTTCCGGGATTAGATACTGGGTATGCGATATAAATTTACTTTATTGTCTTTATTTGAAACGGCTGATGACTCAAACACCCACGCACAGACTGCACTCGTTCTTCTTTAAAAATCAGATAAAGGTATATTTGTGGGTTTCCCTTATTAAACATGGCGCTTTTAGACACTGTTCTTTCTGCCCTGGCTTAATATGGCGGCAGCGTTCTTTACATTGGGGGAAACCGTTTTCCATAGTCAAAGATGGCGGATTTGAGCTAGGATCTCACGATAGTGCGCATGTGCGCTGCCGGGGAGCCTGGCTGACTGTAGCTGGAAGGAAAATGGCGTCTGCTTTAGGAGGATTCACAAGTATCCTGGAGTACCTCGGAGGGGAACTTGGGAACCGGTGCGGGTACTGTAAGAGCGATGCGGGTAACCTCTCCCATGGTGAGCAGCGGAGTGTGCGCCTTGTCTTGCAGTGTCTTTGTAATGGCTGCCTGGGATGCATGTAACATAGGTGTGCCTTAGTCAGTACATGACCTCTTCTCAGGATGACAGCTGCTGGGGGAGAAGCCACAATCATGTTATAGTTCCCTTTGCATTTCACTACAACACACATTCTTAGGCACAATAATAGTATGTTTAGATGTTCATGTCTTAGTATTAAATGTGGCCAATAAAGTAAACTTCTTACTGGTGGAAGAGTTTTGCTGTGCTTTCCCCTAGGTAATAAAGTTTCTGACAGCACTAATTTAATATAAACTGTTGGTTTGATGATTGGCTCCTAAAGGTGTGGTATTTTCATGTTAAGGGACTCTGTCCCCCAGTGATTGGGTATTATTAGGTGTACACAGAGCTGTCACCTTTTCAGTAGCCTGGCACAGGACCACTTTTTGGGGCAAGGGGATATCTTAGAGCAACTGTATTAAAACACAGGGAGCAATTTACATACAGAAGGCTGGATCCTGACTTAAGAAGGAGCTTGAAATCAAGAGAGGAAAGTTACTCCTGGGCTAAACCATGTTAATTGCATAGGAGTCCTATTTCATCTGTTCCAAAAAGTATTAGAGTTGAGAGCAGATGTTTCCCAGAGCACAAGTCTAAATAACAGTGTAATAGTAACGCTGATCAGTATCTGTGTGCAGTAAGCAATTCAAAGCTATATTCCTGCATGCAAAGAATACTGTTTACTTGACTCCCCCTAAAATGAGCATGGTGTTGCCCAGGAGTAACCATCATCTCTAAGGGCCTGATTCAGACTTAAGAAAGTGCTTAAAATAAGAGAGAAAAGTCACTCCTTGGCTTAACCATGTTGATTTCAGGGGAGTCATATTTCATCTGTTGCAAACCGTATTAGAGTTTAGAGGTGGTGTTTCCCAGTCCAAGTTTAAATAACAGTGTGCTAGTAAAGCAGTATTTGTGTGCAGTAAGCAATTCAAAGATATATCCCTGCATGCAAAGAATACCATTTACTTGACTCCCCCTAAAATCTGCATGGTTTAGCCCAGTAGTAACTTTCCTCTCTCATTTTAAACACTTTCTTAAGTCTGAATCAGGCCCTTAATTTTAAGATCCTTCTTAAGTCTGGATCCAGCCAATAGTGAACAAAAATGTGAACTGGAATGAGATGCACAAAATAAGTTACAATGTTAAGTCTACTATAAAAGATCTGGGAACCATTTGTCCTCACTTGATACACTTGGGAAGAACACTGAAAAGTTTATCAAATAAGCATAAAGTGAAATATAAAAGACACTTAATTCTTTGTTTTAATTTTGGCTATTTTTTTTGTATACATCAATCAAAATAATGTTTTTGGTTTTTTTTAACTATATATCAGTAAAATGGATGATCTTTATAGTTATAATCATTTGATAGGTGATAGGCTATATATTTTTGTTCATACTCAATACATTGTCTGAAAACAGAAGAGAAACTGCTGTCAGTTCTATTGATATTTTTTCATGCTCTAACAGACAATTTTGAAGGGATCTTGATTTAATACTAAATGTACATGTGGGTCTGTGCTTCTAACAGGCGTTAAAGAGGGTAATTCAATTGCTCAGTAGTTGCTGGTGCATATACGCCAGTGACAGGTCACAGCAAAAGAGTATGCCCAGAGATGATTCTCAGCTGTGCTCTAAAAATAATGGAGTGCTGGGTCCAGATTTATTAAGCTGCAGGTTTGGAAAAGTGTAGATGTTGCCTATAACATCCAATCAGATTCTAGCTCTCACTTACCTATTACATACATGGAAACATCTGCTAAAATCTGATTGGCTGCTATAAGCAACATCTCCACTTTTACAAACCCGCAGCTTAATAAATCTGGCCTTTTGCACATGGGTAGTAATGTACCTGCAGCAGATGTTGTGGTAGTAGTTACGCCTCTGCTATTGGGTTTTACTTGTCTTGAATTCAGCGGAATCCTCGGCTGTATGTTTCAGAGATGTCATTGGCTTTTAGATGTAAACTATAAGTATACACTTTATGATTAAAGTATATAAATTGCATCCTCTTCACAAATGCTGGAAGCTTATTTATTCATGCAATTTGGTCTGTTCCCACTTATGTGCTGACTTCCTTTTGTACCGCAATCGCATTCAGTCTGGATTCTGGGGTGTGTGGTGATACCACCAATGTAATGTACAGTATATGCAGAGCTCTTCCAACACACTTTTTACAAAACCATTATCAATCTATACATAAGAAGCTTTTGGATCTTGCTTGATCTAAGCTCAAAATACCCCTTTTACACGAGCTATAGACCCAGGAATAACCCAGGTTTGGTGTCTGTGTGAATGGGTCAACACCGACACCTATAAGCCGTGGTATTTATCCTGGGTGTGACCCAGGATTTGGCTGTGAAAAGGGTATAACATTTGTACAGAAAGACTTTCAGTTATATACTGTATTAGTGCCTATCCCCAATGGCAGTTAATTGACATGAAGAGACGCCTTTGTTCCTGGTATTGTTTTACTTAAATAATCGTGGTTTATTTGGTCATTTCAGCTGTGCATTACTGTAAAAGCAATGGTTTAGGTCCTTGGTCACTTATACCGCGTTCAGATTCAGAAAGCCTGCTTTTTAGGCAGTCTGAACGCGCCAACCCGGCTATTGAAAGCCGGTGTTCAGACCCGGCTAAAACCCTTCTTTTTAGCCGGCTCTTTCAGTAGCCGGCTTTTTGAAATTTGCCCGTTCAGATTGCCTTTAGAAGCCGGCTGTTTTTTCTACAGCCGTTCTTTTCTTCAAAAAAAGCCGGTATTTTGAGGCAATCTGAACGGACTATTAATGAGCTGGATATGAAATATTTCCGTGTGCTTACGCCTCACCCTAGACTTGCTGGGTTTGGTGACGATCACTGGACTGGACTTCAGTGCAGATTCTATACGTTGACCTCCGCAACGCAGTCTAGCATAAGGGATTCATAATACCAAATTCTGCATGTAGGAGATCAGGGCCCTCCCCTCCCCTCTGCAATCCTATGTGCACTGGACCCTACCTTTGCATGCAGAATATCGAAACGTATGTAATTGTTTAGCAAAAACCTTACTGAACGATTTAAATGCCCACCATGTGTATCTAGTATGCATGGTTCATGGTCTCCCATGGAGACATACTGACAGGCGATTTCAGTATGTGACATACAAAAATCTCCTGTCGTTATTTAATCATGAACAGGCTCTATATGAGGAACATAAGCATTATAATGACATTTTGTTAGAGCATGTTTAGCTTTTACCTTACAGCACCATACTTACATCTGAAGTTTACTCTGGTTCTCAGAGACCAATTGGCATGAATTTGTGCTAAAAAGGCTTTATGTTGGATATTTTTAATTTATATGCTAAAAAATGATTGTGCACCTATGATCAGTTTTTTTTTCCTACTGCTGTTACTAAGTTCTAATATTTCACTATCTTTATCCCCCTTGCAGGTTTATGACTTATACAGGACACTAGGAGGAATATCCTGACTTTGACATCTTATAATGTATGTTTCTTCTCCATCTCCTCCAGGTATGTGGGCCCACGCACTCTCAGTCCAAGATTATCAAGATCTGATAGACAGAGGATGGAGACGGTAAGATCAGCGTGTGCATTGTGTAACATCATTATTCATGCCCCTTTAATGTTGATGTATTTATTCAATATTCTTCCCGGATAATTATATATTGTATATTTCCTCTTGCTTTTTATGTAGGTATCTCTTCATCTCAGCCAGTCTCTGCTTCCTACCCATCCCACTTCCTGTCTGAGCGTAATACATAATCTTTTGTTTATGGTGGGTGTACTTGGCCCCTTCCTTACAGTGATACATGACCTCTTGAGAACTTCAAAACCACCAGTGGATAATTAAATGAGGAACTGTTTTTCATTATCTGGCCATGTGCTGAACAAATTACACAAACCTTGACAGATTTATTTTTAATAGAATTTTATTGTTTTGGTTTCTTCACTCTGTATTATGTATACGTTCATTTATGAAACCTGGCTTGAAAAAGTTACAAAGCTGACACCTTGAAGCCTCACAACGTAAACCGCAGTAACCCCGTGTATGCTTGTTGCAGGAGTAGTTAGGGATCTAGGTGCTTGTGTTGAGTGTTCTGTTACATGTTTTCTCTGATCGTGAGGGTTCTGTAGGTCCGGATTCACAGTTCTGTAGTTTTCGTCTTCCCTATGTTGTTTTAAGAATTGAGCTGCTATGCATGCGTGGTAGCTTATTTAAGCTATCTACGTACCATTTCTGTACGTAGATTGTTTAAGCGTGGTCTAAAGACCGCGTTTACGCAATCTACGTACAGAATTGGTACGTAGATAGCGCAAGTAAGCTACTATGCATGCGTAGTAGCTCAATTCTTAAAACAACATACGGAAGACGAAAACTACGGAACTGTGAATCCAGACCCTAGACATCTAGAGAATAATTCCCATATCTATTGAAGATACAAAATCTTTTCCACAAATATGTTAGGATTGTAGAAAGCTTTGTGTAATCTTATGATTTATTATGGGACTGTGGTTAGTGTAGCTGTCACCCCAGTTTTCAGGTCATGGCTTCTTTCAACCACATTGTTAGAAGATGTCTATCGCTATTTAGCTTAAGCTGATTGCGACACAACAAAACCATTTGGATTAGTGATTATCACAAACACACTCACACACGTGCCAGAGTTCCGTCACTCGCTTTACGTGTAACCTGTTTCCCTGTCTCTCTCTCTCTCTACTGCTGTTCTGGTCAGCTGACTCTTGATTGCTATTAAACACCAGGATGAACTGGGAGTTCAGTAACAGTGCGTCACACTGGGATGTGATCAGGGGTCTGAGCGACTGTATTTCAAACGTGATACAGCCGCCAGCTGAATGGCGGCGGATTAGTATTTGAACAGCTCTGAAAATTGAAATTTGCTATTGGGAACGGGAGGCTGCGGTGGGCTAAGGTTAGGGTTAGGCAGCAGGGCACAGATGGTTAGAGCTAGGGCTAGAGAGGAAGAAAATTGGGGTTAGGCTGCAGGGCATGGAGGGTTAAGGTTAGGGCTAAAGCAGAGGAATGTTAGGGTTAGGCTGCAGGGTACAGGGAAAGACTGCAGGGTTTGGCGGGTTAAGGTTAGGCTGCAGGTGATGAAGGCTAAAGAAGAGGAACGTTAGAGATAGGCAGCAGGGTACAGAGGGAAAGGGTGCGGGACATGGAGGGTTAAAGTTAGGGTTAAAGAAGAGGAATGTTAGGGTTAGGCTTTGGGAAACAGAGGTATAAATATGTATGATGGTTTTTTGAAATGAAGACCATTGCACCATACTGGTGAACCACACTCGTCACACACCGATTCCGACCCCTAATGATGACTTCCATTCATTTTTCTGTCATGTTGAACACCTAATAATGGGCTTATATAATTATATATGTTGATTAATGTTTGTATACAAAAACAGTCAATAAAAAAATAAAAAATCCAGAACACATACAAGAACACATTTTATACGCCTGTTACTAATTTGTACACTTGTCTAACTTAACACATTGGGGCTGATTCAGAGTTGCACTTCCACCGTTTTTTTAGGTGCAAGTGTACAGCTTGGCTAAACCATTTTTCAAAGTAAGTGGTGTCAATTAATTTAAATTAATTTATTTCTATTTATTTTTTGCATGCAGAGAAAATACATTACTTTTACACAAAGAACTAAAATACTGCATAGCTTTATGTTTATTCTATAAAATAGAGTTGAGCTAAGAAACTTCACCTCCTAATTTTAATTCTGGTTTTACAATTTAAATCTGCCTCCCCTTGCAATTCAACATGGTATCACTCAGGTCTACACTTGCACCTAAAAAAAGGTGGAAGTGCAACTCTAAATCAGCCCTATTGTTTGTCAGTTCTGGTTTTCATGTTATTTGAGTAACTGGGATATATGAGAAGGATGAGATGGCAAAATGAATTCTAGTTATTGTCCGTTATGATGAAATGATGTATCTGTGGTAAAATAAAATTCAAGGATGCAGTAATAATGGCTTGTGTATGCCATTCCGCTCGTTCCAGATACTGTCTGTGACTTGCTTTGAAAGAGTAATTCTTTTTTCAGTTACAAGCAATTTTGTCGTCCACTGAACAAGTCACATTTTGTTTTCTAGGAGTGGGAAGTATGTATACAAGCCTCTGATGAAAGAGACCTGCTGTCCGCAGTATACAATCAGGTAGGATTAGATCTGTATAGAGCCACTAACTCTCCAAAGCAAGTATAAAGCTTTTGGGTCTACAATATCTATCATTTTTTTTAGGCCTCTAACTTGTTTACTAATCGTATTGAAGTTCACTTCAAGAACTTTTCCAAGACAAAATTGGCAGTTTTACTCAAACCTATTAGTTTTATAAATTCTTACTTGCAATAAATGATAAGTCTACCTCTAGTATCTGCCGCCGTGTAGCACAAAGCTAGGTAATGGGTGATGCTGATGTAAGCTTACATTGCTGTAATGTGTCTGCCCTGTACACTCACAGAGATTCTCTCCTCGTCACTATAATTGTTGTTATTAAAAGATATTGGATCAAGCTCTAAGTTTCCAGTTTCATTAGCAGTGGTAATGGAAAGATGGCCATGCCCTGTAACACTTGGTTGCTCTATTTTCTTTATCTGAGGCCCCAAAAAATGACAGAAGACCATGCTGATCGGCCATATCATACATGATTTATCCGATTAGCTGAGCGATTATTGCATCACCAGATAATCGCAGTCTGTGGCCAGTAATACAGCCCACTTGGTGACTCGCTAGTGACAGGTGCTCTGTTCCAGACCTACGTTTCCATTACGTGTCATCGCATAGCGTATTTTCTAGGCACTCCCCTCGCTCGTATGTACTTTGGCCGTTTTACACTTGCCGAACCCTACCTTAACTTTTCAAAGCGTAAGTAGTGACGTAGGAAAAGGCTGCATGTATGTAACTGCCTAAGCGCGCCCATACTGTACCATTTAAATGCCGCGCCCCGCCTCCGAAGTGTAATTACGAGTGTCAAGGGGTTGGCAAGCCCATTTGTTTGTAGTCACGCTGTTGATACTAGGCTGGTACGTACGCTCAGAGTTATGTGGCATAACATAAAAGACAGCGTTTTTACGTAACCGGCTAGTGTAAATACACTAACGTACTTAGTTCTGGATCTACCCCAGTCTGTCCAGGAAAGGTATGGGGGATTGTTATATGTGTTTCAGTACAGCAGCAGCTGCCTCATATGACCTAAAATAAGACGCCACATATAAGGTTACATTATGCCAGTTCAGAGCTGTCCTCTTCTTTTTCCAACAGAGCCCTCTGCGTATGTAGCAGGTAATGTGCTGATTGGATGTACGTTATGTGTTGTGTTTTTGGGGTCCTATAGCTTGTGGTGACGATAGTGAGATGAGATAAAATAAGCTCAAGACAGAACTTTCATTTTTTTTTCTCTGTTACATTGTAAAAATAATTATTCATGTTTGTTTTCTCCCAGGTTGTCTGCATTGAGTTTTCAGTGCAGTAAATCTCAAAAGAAAGTTCTCAAAAAAATGCAGAAATTTCTTCAGACCGGAGAAGAGTCTCATTCCAAAAATGACGGTGAGACCAAAACCCTTCTTTCCACAAACTGATATTTTTTTCCAAACGTTGAGATGAAAAATAATTTGTTAGAAATTTATTGCTGTCTGTAACTAAAGTGGCAAATCCTGGCTAAAGGAAGCGGGAATATTGTACACACCCCACACGTGACGACCTTTGTCTTAAATAAGATTGTTTTTTTATACAGCCAATGAAAAAAATGATTCCCTGGAAAGACTGTTACTACTACATAGGTTACAATTAGGTTCAATATTTTTGGGGGGTTTTTTGGTCTCCGCACAAGATAGCGACAGAAAAATAGTTAATTTCTGGAACTGTATCTCTCTTGTCTTGTCAATTTTTTGGGGAAGTTTTATTGATCAACAGGTTTTTATATAGCGCTATCCCATTGGCGTATCTATAATGGGTGCAGGGTGTGCAGTGCACACGGGCCCCTCAGAACAGGGGGTCCTTTGGCATCCATCCTGCACCCAGGGTTGGCAGGGGAAGGGGGCCATTCATCATCTATTTCTTCCCTCTAATATCTTCCGGAGGGAAGAAATAGATGCCAAATTTGTCCCCCTTCCCCTGCGGTGGGACTGTCCCGATCAGCGGGGCAAAAAAAAGGGCGGGACTTACAGCACCGTTAAGCCCCGCCTCCTTTTGCTCAGCAAATCTGGACAGTCCTGTCTCAGGTAAAGGGGGGGGGGCATGTGCAAATCCTGCACACGGGCCCCCTCACTTCTTAAAACGCCCCTGCGCTATACGATTACACAGCGCTTTACAGAGTTTATTTCACGTTCACATCAGTCCCTGCCGCATTAGAGCTACATAACTAAGTTCCCTAACACAGACTATGGCTAATTTATTCAACAGCCAATTCATCAACCAGCATGTTTTTAGAGTGTGGGAGGAAACCGGAGCATCCGGAGGTAACACACGTAGACGAATCAAACTCATGACCGCCGCACTGTGAGACACAATGCTGCTCACTGAGCCACCATGTTGCCCACAATGTTTTTGTGGGTGGATGTGGGAAGTGTTGTCATAAACCTTTTCCACATCACAGAAAGCTGCAGAAATCTAAACCACCCACACATGGTGCTATGGATGCCCTTTTTGGGCAGATAAGTCAAGTTTCTAGCTATACTGTAATTCCAAAATATGTCCTGTCAATATCTATTAAGGATCAAGAAATAATGTTATCACACCCCCATGTAAGTATTTAACTAGTTTTACCTGACTTAACTATCCACCACCACCTTTGTATATTGTTGAGTGCCTTGTATTATAATCCCGAGGAACATGGCATTATATAAACGTTATCATTAATATCAATAAAAAAGAAATAAATCTAACTACCAGTTGATGTTGTTTTAGAAACAGAGTGGGTTTGGATACACACGGAGACATTACAGCTATATAAGCTTAAAAATTAAATGGTGTATGTTTAAGTAGAATTTATGACATGATCTGTATAATAGGTTTGAGGTAAATAAGTATTTTATAATGACCTTTATTCATCATCATCTTCAGCATCAGCATTATTTTTAATTAATCTGTTCAGCCACAACGGGGCTCTGTTCTCCTGGAGCTTGTATTACCGGAGCTACTGAAATATATACATGTTAAGTAAACTACCGGTATATACATCTTGCTACATGAAATAACAATCAAGACCATAAATACATAACATCTAGACCACAAAATACTGCACTCAGTCAGCGTGAGGGTTGCACAAGCAGAGAATGCAATGTCAGGATATACACGCTGTGGTACCAGAAATCATAGCTACAGTCATGTCATGTTGGCGGTCTAGAATCTATATAATAATAACAGACGACATGCAGAGCCGACGTGGATACATGTTCAGCAATTTCCTCTAGGAACATTATACATAACTGCTGTGCATTGTATTCAGCAAGGGCCAGGTGGAGCATATTATAAATGGTTAGCAGAATGCCCTCATTCATGGTAAGTGTAATGGAGTCCCTATGGATCGTTACAGTGCACGGAGAGTGTAGCCTACATAACATAATTCACAGAAACAATGGAGGCAGCGGATTAAGAAAGGCCTCCTGTTTACTGTCTATTGTAGTTGAAATATAAATTACTGCATTCGGATCTTTGACCACATCTTATGCTATGCTGACCACACCCCTTGCTTGCCCATACTTCCAATCCCAGTATCCTGCCTTAATCTATTCAGCTTGTACACACTTAGTCTGGACCAGTATGCAGTAAGGTAGCATGTCTATAGTATACAATGTTATACTAAGCCCCGCCCACTTGCTAGCACAAACCGGGAATCCATGTTCAAAGCAGTCTGGATTCTGATTGGGATGCTCGGGTGCCTTTGTGTGTGTGTATTGCAAAAATCCATTTGTAATCCAGCTGCTCACTAATGGGCCCATTCTCTAAGCCTTGTTTTATGAGTATATTTTTTGGTCTGTAAAGTAAGCTGCAATCATCTTGCCTCTGTATATGTGTCATGTGTGGTATTCTCCTTAATTTAAAAAAATGGATTATTTTCTATAGAGCCGATGGACTCTCAGGCAGACAGCCCGGTCTCCTTCAAGGTTTCTATTACAGATCAACCTGAAATCTCTGGTGATGAGCTGAAGCCAGTGGCCATAGAGTTGGAGGACACAGAGCAGAAACAGGGAGCCAGTGACGTGCATCCTAACCCGGACAGTGATATTCATGAAAATCAGGCCGGGTTAATACAGGACATTAAGATACAGCCAACCACATCCACACTGACGCCAGGTATCTTCTAGTTCTTTTTATTGTGTGTTTGTATTGATGGCTGTAGTAGAATGAATTACCTGAACTGTGTTCCCTGTACATTGTCTAATCAAGTCCTATTATAAATGGATTTCCTGAGAATCACACGGTGCTCACAGAGCCATACAGAAGATTCTCTGCATTAATGTTCCTCCATCCCACACACAGTCCATTCACGTAAGCACATAAGGTATCCTATACATTATTAGAAACCCAAGCATTGACCAGACGGACTGTGTTTTCGGCCTCTCACTGTTTTGGAGTGGCTGTACAGACACATGGGAACCCGTTACCCTTAGAGCTTGTATGAAATAGAGCTGCTGTCTCACATTGTAATAAGAGGGAAATAAAAGCTTGAATATTACATTGTTTTTAATCATCACATTGTCCTATTCATTGTGGGTTTTCCTATTTATTTATTTTTTAATGCTTGTTTTGTGCAGGGAACTGTTAAGCTTGATGGTTTAACAGCTCATTTAGTCAATGAAAACAAAATCTGCCATCAGCATTTACATTGTGTGCTGTAGAAACATGTGCGCACTGCATAGACAGTATGTGTACTTATGTAAGCCTGACCTCCGCGCACTCGCCACCTGGACTGACCACACTGAGATGCCTGCCTGTCCTCTGTGCTTATTTGAAACCAGAAGGGGATGTGCAGCAGCAGGGTGTGTGTATGAGCAGTGTGCTGGGAGGGTCTGGCAGTGCCTGTGCCCCTTTCTGATTTACAAACCACAATGGCATAAAAGAAATGGTTAGTTTTAACTTTCTTATCTTTTGTAAAGTCCAAGATGTTGATGGTTACAACATACTTTGGGGACACAAAGAAAAAGAGAGCTTAATATGTCTTTGTCCATTCATCTCAAATTGGTAGTTCTAGAAGTTTGTTTTACTCTTTGTAGGGCAATCGTTCTGGTTATGGCTTTTATATGTCCGAATGAAATTGTGTTATGTGTAATTTGATGGCTGTGAAAACTGTGGTGGACTGTTCTACTATATTAGGTATTATCCTAGAATGTGTGTGTGTATATATCTATATCTATATATAATGTGTGTGTGTGTAAATAAACAAAGAATAACCTGCACTCGCTGGTTCACCAAAAAATGAAACACTCGGGCAAAATCGGGTTTTTGGAAACTCTCTTCTGCCTGAGTGTTTACATTTTTATGAACCAGCGGTGCAGGTTATTTGTTTATTATATGGGTCTGCAAACCTGTCCGTGCACCATTCATGGTTAGAGTAGGGCCTTTCACCAACAGATTGCTAAATATACATAAAAATTTTTGTTTGACTATGTTTCACAATTTACCCTTATCTTGGTTTAATAGCCCTTTGTGTTCATATTTCAATATATATCCGTTATTGTTCTATACAATATTATAAAACTGATTATTTGGATGTAATTGACTTTATAAATTCTGGTTCTATAACCTTCATAGGGATTAGAACCATTTACTGATCAGCATGTGACCTCCATGACTTTGGTGTACGCATTGTTTCCATCAGGTAAAGGCGCGGACACAAGTAAACCTCCCTGCCGGAAAGCCAAAGACATCCGCAAGGAGCGCCATTTGCAGAAGCTACGGCTTCAAAAGAACGATGAGACTGTGCAGACAGAGGAAGCAAACCTCACCCCAACCACAACCAAACCCAAAGCAAATAGCAGCAAACCACTAGAGGAATTTCTGCGTGTGACAGACCCGGAGAAGGCAGCTCATAGGCTTGAGGTATATATTACATTATTATTATTATTATTATTATTATTATTATTAATGCTGATTGAATTCCTTTGAACTCTGGTGTACTTCTCATCCTACATGGAATTTCACTCTGATGCAATCTATTTGGAATGAAGTATTCAGCTGTGGTAATGCATGGGAAATAAAGGCTTCTATTTTCATAATATTGTTTGCTTTGTCTTCCGTCTTTCCAAACAGTTAGTCATTTGGGACCTGATTCAGAGATTAAAATGAGAGGAAAGTTGCTCCTGGGATAAACCATGTTGATTTCAGAGGAGTCAGAATTTCATCTGTTGCAAAGAGTATTAGAGATAAGAGGTGGTGAGTCCTGGCCCAAGTCTAAATAACAGTGTAAAATTAAAGCTGTTCACTATCTTTATGCAGAAAGCGAAAGCAAAGATATATCTCTGCATGCAAAGAATACAATTCATTTTACTCCCCCTAAAATCAACATGGTTTTACCCTTCTCTCTTATTTTCAAGCTCTGAATCAGGTCCTTGATGCTTATTGAAGAGCAACCTTTAAAGCCATGTCCTTGTTCTGGAGATATAACTTGATAATTGAACTTGCCACTTGGGGGCATTGTAGGACCACAGCTTCCACTATTCTATTTCAGGATTCAAGATAAGGTTTTGAACTTGTTTTTTTTTCTCCTGCTGCTACTCTGTGTTATGTCTCTCGATATGAAATGAATTAATTACCCATTTCACTTTTGTGCCATTTATAGTTTTACCCTATATTACGGCTAGGCTCCATATTTTATCATATTTTTTTTTCTCTTAATTTGAAATTTAATACTGGTGATTTTCAGCTAGGTTGAAGTATCCGTTTTCAGATCTGATTTTACTGTGTTTTTATGGTTAGAACTGAAGGTAAGGGCCCTGCCTTATACTGATCAGTGATCTGGACCTTACATAATACAAGGTTGTGGGTATGATTAGGTCTCTAGGGATGCAGTGATTGAATCCCCAGTAATCTATAGTGATCTGTGTTATCTGTGAACTACATTACAGCCCACAGCACTATATAGTAATCCAATCTGGCATTTTATTCAAGCCCTACTAATGGCTACTATTCATTATAGCCAACAGAAATAAATTGGACAAATTCTCTAATGCTGGCCAATATTTATAATCTGGAGCTGGGTTTCTCTCACTTGATTGGCTGGTCTGACAGATCAAGCGATCCACACCTGTATTCAGCCATTTCCCGCTTCTTCTGCAGTGAATGATTGCGTGCCTTTCTTATAGGTTGTAAAATGAATTGTTTGAGTTTAGGACCAGCATAAAATTAACCCCCAACTACGTTTGCATTTATTCTGTGAAATGTGAAAGGTTAAAATAATCAAAAATACTTTCACAACTTTAATCTTCATTAAGTTAACATTTAATGTATCTGCTAAGAGATTCCGTTTACTAATCTAACTATTGAATCAGTGTGCAGAGTATGGGAATTGTGGCTGTTCTGTTACTTTGTGTCCAGAATTGCAGTTTTCCGTTAATAAAAAATGTGCCCTTTCTATTTCCTTTCCTTTCTTTATAGCATCTTTGTCAGGCTTTAGAAAACATTCTGTAACTTTTATAGGATTTTTTTACTGTAGTGAAGATTTAATTTTATGTCAGGAGATCTCGCAGCACCTGAATAACTAAACAAATAAATGTTCTATTTGTCAAATCATTTGGATAACATTGGCTTGGTTTTAGCTGCCAGCATAATGAGTGGGCTGATGTTTATAACCTACCCTGTTACTGACATGTGAACCAACATAAACTGTGGTTGTTTTAGGTCTTCATTTTCTACTTCCTGACCATTGGCTCCAAAGTTTACAAAGCTTCATGTTGCTAGTAACTGTGTCCAATACATATTGAATACCCTGTACTTATCTTGATTCACAGCTAAAACGTTATGATTTTTAAGTTTAGGTTACGTCAAGGCTGCAGGACATTTTGAATGTGACTGCCTTTGCTGACTCCCATGCAGGCTGGGCCATCGCATATTTGGGTAATGTGCGAGTTCTGTGACACTTATTTTTTACTCCTTTGAAGGTGAGAATTGTGAGGTCTTCTCCCCCCAGCCCTCAGTTCAAAGCAACGTTTCAGGAATCCTATCAAGTGTATAAACGTTATCAGATGACCATTCATAAGGACCCACCTGACAAGCCGACCATAAGCCAGGTCAGAAAGCAAGAGGAGGACTTTCCAAATCTTGCTCAACCACTTGGGGAAAACACCAGAACTTTGAACTGTGTAGGATAGTGCTCCCAACAACAAAAATGACCAGGTTTCCATAAATAGACGTTTCTAATAGAAGCTCAATCAACGGCCTCTTTGTGTTAGTAACGGGTTTGGATTTATGCAGCGCTCAGAATCTAATCTGTTCACAAGACCTCAATAGACTGTGATTCTAGGGTGTCTCATGTTATTGCAGAAGCATAGGTAGGGTCAACTTATAGGTAGGTTTACTTCAGCCAAAGTGTTCGTGTTCTGGTTAAACCCTAATGAGACCTCAAGAAGAACAATGACTGATACACAATCAGTCAGTCAGACTAGAATCCTTATGAATGCACACCTCAAGTCCGTAGCAGAGTTGAAAATTAACTTTTATTGTGTATTCTAATGAATAATGACGCATAACGAAATATAAAATCACATAGAGCTGTCCACAAATGGTACGCTGTTGTATTGATAATTCAATGTATATAGTAATAACACAGCGGTAGAAAATTCAATATTTAATGGTATAATAACAAAGTTAGAAGTGAGAAGCAGGGTTTCTTATCAAGTCCATGGGTAATCAGGGGACTTGATCAGTTTGCATCTTGTCTTTTGAAAAAGGAACAACACAAAACACGCGTCAAGAGCTAAGATGGTGTGGCTCCCTTGTGCACAGGAACGCCGCTACTGAGACCTGTCCATCACACAGCCCCACGTGTAGTAAGTGCAGGGATAGCATACGTACCCGGAATGGGGGAAGCGCTGGCTGTTAGGCCGCTAGCCGTTGATTTAGGGACTTTGGGCCTGATCCAGACCTACGACCGCAATCGCCCGCGAGCGTAGCGTACGTTCGCCCGGGCGTATAAACTTTCACGCCCATAACACTCCCATTGATTGTACCTGCTTACGGCGGCTGAACCCTACCCTAAGATTTTCCAGCGTACGTGCGAATTTTCGTACCGATACGCTGGTCGTATTGGGCTTAGCACGCCCATACTGTACAATTTAAATGGCTATCCCCGCCTCTGTGTAATAACTCGAGCGTCCAGACTATCGTCGTACAAAACGCACGCCCCTTGAGCGAAAAATACACTGAAAATACGCTCGCTGTACGCTCATGTCCTTCGGTCGACCGGAAGTTGTCATACTGCACATGCGTAGTGCGTTTTTTCTGCCGAATTTTCACTTACGATCGGCGTACGATTGCTTGCGGCCGTAGCTCTGGATCAGGCCCCTTGCCTCAGTTAGCTTTGGGCTGTTCTTGTCTCACCTGCTACCTCCCCCTGATGACCCATGGACTTGATAAGTAACCCTGCTTCTCACTCACTTTGTTAATATACCATTAATTATTGAATTTTCTATCGCTGTTTGTTATTAATATATACATTGAATTATCAGTACAACAGTGGACAGCTTTATGTGATTTTATAGAAGTTTTGCAGTGCAGAAGCCCTATATATACTCAATTTAAAAATGTAAGATACTAAGCGGTGATGGCTGAAAATATGTGATTTTATATTTCGTTATGCATGATTATTTATTAGAATACACAATAAAAGTAAATTTTGAACTATGCTACGGACTTGAGTTGTGCATTCATAAGGGTTCTAGTCGGACTGATTGTGTATCAGTCATTGTTCTTCTTGAGGCGTGTTTAATATAAGAACCTTGAATTGCACCCTTGGTAGATATTTCTAAATTAGCATTTTTGCAATCCCGGTGCGACAATCAAATTTATTTGTAAGCCCTAATGAGTACAAAGACTGCTATTACAGAGTCTGAATAATGGCCAATAATGCCCGTGTGGAGTGTTCAAGGTAAATAGATGAGAGATCTGAAATCATCATTGGGTTTGCTGTAATTGCAGTGCCCTTCAGTGTTTGTGTTTTTGCAGTGGGCACTGGCCCAGCAGTATTACGTTTTGTGTCTGTAGCTTAGCAAGGAGTCTTCTTATGCTGGTTGCACTTTTATAATTTTCCCGGCTCCTAACAAAATGGTTTTGATAGCCGGGGAAATATAAGAGTGTACGTACTTCCCGATAATCAGGATAGGCGTCTGACCTTACTGTGCCAGCCTAAAAGGACGGGCAGAGTGTTGGTCGGATCGTTCACTCCCTTCAGGCGAGTCGCTGAACGAATGAGTCCAGCCTTAACACTGCTCAATAAATGAATAGTGTGTGTCTGTCATTACTGTGTGTGTGGTAAAGGGGAATGTTGTCTGTTGTGGTAAGACTGCTATTGTGTGCTTAGGCCACTTATAGTTTTCTTGTTTACAGTATAGAGGAATTGAAGTTTGTGGCTTTGTACTGTGTCCATTTTTGTGGTGTGTGTGTATATGCGGTATTCCTGTAATATCTGGTATCCCCTCTTATGGTGAGGTTTGTTTATTTGTCTCCATTTAGCAGCATTTTGTTCCCTAGCGTGTTGTAGGAATAGCTGTTCTTTTGTTCTGTTTTGTTCTTGGAAGATGCACGTAACTGATACTCATCTGAGGGGTGACAGAGCTGTTGTTGCTGGACGGCTGTAATGTCATAATTCATGGAACTCTTCCTAACAACAATCCATAGGATCGACAGGTGCTTTTTATCTATAAAGGTAGCCATACACTAGGCGATTATCGGGTGATCGGGCAAATAATCGCTCTAGTGTATGGTCCAGAAAGCGCCCGGTATTTTAAGGGAGCCAATCAGCAAGCTGAATGGCTCCCCATTCTTGTAATAGACGCTGCTGCTGATCTATGCATAAAGCTGCTCTGACAGCTTTGAATTATACCTTCAAAGCTGTCAGAGCAGCATAGTGCATAGATCTGCAGCAGCGTCTATTGCAGGGAATAGTACAGAGAGGGACCAGCCGAACCCGCGCTGTGTGAAGTGCGGATTCTGCAGATCCCCATCTCTACTACTCCCTGCAAAAGACGCTGCTGCACATCTATGCATTATGCTGCTTTGAAGGTATACTTCTAGCTGTCAGAGCAGCTCTGTACATAGCTCTGCAGCAGCGCCATAGAGAGCGCTGCCTCCCCCCTCCCCATCTTCTACTAGGATTATCGGTCCCAGCAGAGGAGGTGTATGGTGCCGATAACAGGACATTTCCCCGGCGGGAAATCGTCCCGTTTATCAGCCCACCCCCTGCTGGGACAGATAATCGTCCTAGTGTATGGCCAAACATTCATGCAGGGTATCAGCTGGCCAAAAAATCAGCGCTGCATAATTCAGGGATTAGGGTTCTCCTCAAAAAATTCTGCCAGCCGAGTGGTATTAAATAGTAGCTGGGTGGGGGCAGTGTAATTCTTTGCAATTATAATACTTGACGGGATCCAGACATCCGTTCCTGCCTGCTGCACTACTGGGAGCTAAGCTACTGAGGCATCAGAATCTGCCTGTCTTGTAACTATTTTATTCTATTGGTTGTGATCTACTGGTAGGGGCAGTGAGCCAGGGCTGGTGCTGGGGTGTTCAACCCCCACCCTGCAAGCTATAAATTTGTGCCCTGCTGTTTAACAACTGAACATTTACCATCAGTAACCAGCCTATATTGCAGTATCCATGTGAGCGTTAAAAAATACAGAATACAATCTTGTAACCACAATAAAAGAAAGCACATCCTAGTCTCTCCTATACAATACAGACAGCTTCCTAGTCTCTGCTGTACAATTCCCGCTGCATCCAAGTGACTGCCATACAATACACACTGCATCCTAGAGACTACCAAACAATACAAACTAGGGGCCCGTATGCAGACTATCGGACATATAACATAAACATCCAGTGTTTAGCGATTTTTACTACTGCGCATGTGTAGTAAATTTTTTACGTTATCTATGTATCTTTTCCTTACGTTCGGTCTTAGAGACCATATATACGCAATCTACGTAAGGAACAGATACGTAGATTACGCAAAAAATTTACTACGCCTATGTTCTACTTCTGTTCTACTTCCGGTAGTCTGCATACAGCACTAGATCTTAGGGCCATACCATACAGACGTTATCCTAGTGACCCCAACCTATCTTTTTAAAACCAATCATATAATGGCTTTACCCCTATGTGTGGGAATGATGCTGACGTGACCTTAGGTCATGCCAGCGTCACACTGAAGTACTGTATGAGTCCCAGCTGATAGTAGTTGTCCTCCGATGGGCTTCACAGACTTTCTGCTACTTGTGATGGGCAATAGTGCAGCAGTGCCAGAAAGCCTTTACAACCCATCAGAGGACACCCGGGACTGAAAGCTGGAGATCACAATCAATGTTTTGGTCAGGTCTGGCCAGGTGGTAAGCTAAAATAGCCGGGCGAAGCACCTGGGTAAAATGCCCTGCGGAGAACACTGGGGCTTGACAAATACCAGTTGTAGAAATTTGCATCAAGTGACTGGAGCATTGGCATATTTATAATGGGTACAGGGTGTGCAGTGCACACGGGCCCCTCAGAACCGGGGGCCCTGTGGCATGCATCCTGCACCCTGGGTTGGCAGGGATATCTTCCGGAGGGAAGAAATAGATGCCAAATTAGTCCCCCTTCCCCTGCGGTGGGACTGTCCTGATTCGTGGGGCGAAAAAGGGGCGGGGATTACAGCACCGTTAAGCGCCGCCCCCTTTTCGCCCCGCAAATCTGGACAGTCCTGTCTCAGGGAAGGTGGGGGGCCCATGTGCAAATCCTGCACACGGGCCCCCTCACTTCTTAAAACGCCCCTGGACTGGAGTGTCATGGAGAAGAAACTTGTGGTTTGTCCATGAGGGGACAGTGAGGTCACCCCGCGGCCTCTTTCTTTCCTGCTCGCCTGCTGAGACAGAAGGACGATACTGGCTGTCCATGTAGTAGGCAAGGCATTAATGGACTTCTGTGACACTGCAGGTGGCTTGTCCTCAACCTCGTCCCAAAGCACCCTGCACCCCTCAAACCCCCATACCCCTAGTCCCCTCCCCCCATTGGTTTTTAATACAAGTGTGTGTGTGTGATATATTTAAAAAAAATATTGTCAAACCCTTATTTAATTGAAGGGAAATCGATCTCCAGATATCAAGTGATTTGACCCGTTTGTATGCTAGCAATTTTATTTTTATCTCAGTCAAAATTTAGGTATCAAAGTCTCTGTGTTACTGAACCATGGACCAGATCCAGAGCCACGTTTCCATTACGTTGCAGGACGTAGCATATTTACTATGCACTGCCCTCGCTCGTATGTACTTTGGCTGTTTTACGTTTGCCAAACCCTACTTTACCTTTACCCTGCATAAATACTGACCTACGTACATGCTGCACGGATGTACCTGTCTAAGCACCGCCCATACTGTATGATTTACATGCCTCATGCCGCCTCCGAAGCGTAATCACGGGTGTCGTATGGACGTCACGTCCCTTCGTTTGTAGATACGCTGTTGATACGATGGTGGTGGTACGTACGTTCACAGTTAGGTGGCGTAACATCGGGCGCGTGCATCCGCTGTGCATACAAAACGGCGGTTTTACGTCCGTGCCGTAGCGTAATATCGCTCATGTGCGTAGTTCTGGATCTACACCCATGTGTTACGCTGGTTACACGCCAATGCAACCATACACGACATGTGAAGGCTTTCAGGGACCGTTGCAAGTCCTGATGAGCATGCTGATTCAGGTGTACACACTACACCAGTTTACAATCATCTCCCCTAACCATCTGCTGAAACCATTGTGACTCCGTACACACTGTACAGGTATCGGACTATGCTGCACAGAAGTCGGACAGATCGTTATATCTGCCTTCACGTTACCCATATTTGGCCATCATTGTACCGGTGTAGACTGGGATTTTTAGGAAGTTCATAAAACCAGATGCGATCCGTTTTATCACTACAAATAATGATTGTGGGTGTGTACACACTCTTGCAGTATCTGACCCAGTGGTTGCGTATCGTATGATCGTCCTGATAATTGGGTAGGTGTGTACCCAGCGGTACATTATGTCTTCCCACTGAGTTCTTCTTTTTATTTCTAAATGCTCCTATAACTGAGAAATCAGCAAGTCCGTCTTGTTCTGCAGAATGTACGTTTTGTATAATTATTGCACGGAAATAGGAGACTTGGGGCAAAGAGGAGACAAAGTGGTCTGGATACAGCGTTAAGTGATTGTGGTTCATACTTATTGGGCGATTACCATTAGTCCTGTGAAATTTGTTTTCTCTGCTGGTTAATTTGATTGCAGTCTCACCCTGATGCTTCTTGTGCCTCTAACATAATACATTATTTTTTGCTTTTCTGACAAAGTGGCAGTAAGTGACCATAACCTTGCTGCTCTGTGCTTCCACTACTGTGATCTTATAACAACTGCTTTATTGGTGCTATTCGTGCACACTTTAATATCCATGCCTTTGTTTCCAATGCATCTCAGTATATAAATGTCAGGTTTTGGAGCTGAAAGGCATTCATGTAAGTTCATGATGGTAGAGTTTTTGTCAGTGTTTTTGTTTATTATTAATATCCATTAAAGCGGTGGCATCCCTGATGCATGCTGGGACTATTGTTCCTCCAATAACAGGTGGGGATGTACGTGAAACCTGCATTGCCCCCTTCTTGCTGGGCCTCTTCAGAAGCGCTCGTTGTCTGATGCTTTGTCAGTGCTGTAGCTTATCCCTTGTCTGCTTGACTTTCCCTTGCCCCTGAAGGTCAAGTTAGTTCCAGTCTCCATGGAGGACCCTGAATTTGAGACATCCTTCGAATGTTCTGCAGCTCTTTATGCCAAGTACCAGATGAGCGTGCACAAGGATCTCCCTTCTGAATGCGGACCAGAAGAGGTACAGCCTGTCTGCCACACTTGTATGTCTCTCTGTTTTCCATCTTTTTCTTTCCCTTCTTTTCAATTTCTCCGTGACTTGTCATGGACCTTTTTTTTTTTTTATTTATAGTACCACGACTGACCTTTCCCTCACACGATGCCGCTGTTGTCCCTCACTGCGGAGGCTTAGCTTAGATAATGAGTCATTTTTTTTTCCCCCTTGTAAGGTGCATTTTATGAGACCATATATTCCTGCTTTTCCAGTGGATTTTATAGTCACATTTCTGCTGAAGATGTCCAGACCATATTTTAACACTCCTGCTCATGACTCATCTGTGCTTGTGTAACCGTAGAAAAAAAAAATAAGGAAACCCCATAATTCCGTAGGCTTAAATGTGCCGCTGTTCAATGAATGGGTCATTTTGAAACCGTCGTTTACTAAGGTGAAGGAGCCTTAGTATTGAATCATAAAGAGCAGGGAAATATGAGAGTGTTTGTTTTTACAGAGCAGGGTCTTTTGGCATTTCGCTCATTAGGTGCATAGTTGTTTTTAGAGCTTGTTTAAGCCACCTCTGACTCCCTATTTGCCATGGCGCTGCAAGTCCTGATGAGTTAATAGACCTGATTCTGACTGACAATTGCGCGGTGTGCTAGGATAGCAAATCCCTGCTGTATATGGGAGACTCGCTCTACAGACCTAAAGTCTGTGTATCGCAGCTCACTTACCCCCGCAGTCAGATCCCATTGAAAGAAAAATAAGTAAGTGGAATACTCCATCGCACGGATTGTGATCTGATCGCAGCGCTTGGCGCATGTGCAGCTCTCCGAAGGGTCCAGTTTCCGTTATGAGCGGTCAGAAAATAGCCACTCTGGGGAAGGCTGCATCCGGTCCAGTGTTGGAGAGAGTTAGAAAAGGAATAACAGCAGGTTCCAATGTGTGCTACTGATCTGTGCTATAGCTTGGCCTTATTCTGCTATTGCTGTATGCTGAGACCGCTCATAGGCCCAGGGAAAAGAGTTCTCTTCTGGCAAAATCTCAGCACTTCTTCCTAAAGCTCCAGCCTTAGGAGAGCAGCTGCAAGTGCAAGTGTAGGTGTGTACAAAGTCCTTTAATGAGAGTATGCAGTATGCGACTTTACAGTTGTTTGTAGAAACGGGCTCTGTAGTCAAAAGGGTTTTCTTCTAATGGGGGATGGAGGGACTGCATTTTAGTTTCCCCACGACACTTCATTCTCCATCAGGTGATCACAGCAGACGCGAACGTAGGCCCTTGTGAGTTCCTGTGCGCTGATCCAAGGTCTTGTGTACCTGCAATAGGCCATGCTAGGAGTGTGGTTTTTCACATTCATGTTTCTGGGTGCATGAAGGCCTCACAAAAATCTACTTACCCCTGGTAATCATCCAGTAGTCTGGTATAGAGTCTGTGTGATATCAGTTTATGAATGTTGGATTTTATGTAGCTGCCAATCTGTTTTTACGCATCTAAAGCTCAAGTCTATTACATAGTAAGAACTGGATCTTCAGGCCCATTGCCCATTCTATCCCAGGACACGGTTTAATGACGGCCTTCTACTCCATGCTAGAACTATAAATAGGAGCACCCAGTAAATAGCCGGGTTCCTCTGTTTTGATTTAGTGCAATATGTAGCTTGCTAAGAGACGATGAACAAGCAATCCTCTGTTCTCCTGCATTACATGAGCTCAGCCCCCCCCTTTCAGAATAAGGAGAGGAGGGGGTACACTTTGCCTGCTTTCTAAACCGCAGCCACCCGCCAGTGAAACGGAAATGCAGCAGGCAAGCACACCGGCCTCAGCTCGTTCCAGCTCTAAGGGACAATCACAGCTTTGACATTGTGCAGTAACAGCATGTGCAAGGAAGCAGGCCAGCATAGTGATGGAATGTCTTGTTTCCATCCCCCCCTCACCAACTACTCACTTCTATTTAACCCTTTGTGGAGAACTCTGGAACACACTGCAGCTCTGAAGGACCTTGAAGAGACCATGCTTGTATACATAAAGCGTGTGCTCCTTATTCTTGTTCTGTTTTTAAATCCACACCTTCCAATCAGTTAAACTTGGGACAATGTATCTGGGAAACTTGTATCTGAGTTGTCTACACTTCCCTATTTTAGTCAACAAAGGGCTTGACTACAGGAGTTACCCAAAAGCCTGTACTTTAGCACGCCTGAAATCCTCCCATCCACCAAGCATCCTCTATACAGCAGCTGTCTCCTGTATGCTATTTAGATGTCTTCCTTTAGACATCCATCAATTTTCCGCACCTACAATTCACAAATACCTTTCCTCAATGAAGTATTTCAGAGAATTTGTTGGCATCTTCACACACAGTAGCATCCAAAATACACACATAGCAGTGATCGTTTGCATATGCTTGTACCTTTCCTGATTTTGTTGTCTTACTAGAATTCTTCGTGCCTGCTCTTAAAAATTTTCTGAGGTTCCTCATAATGGGCTGGATCCAGACAAGTAAATTGTGTACTTTGCATGCAGGGATATATCTTTGAATTGCTTACTGCACACAGACACTGACCAGCTTCACTATCACACTGTTATTTAGACTTGGGATAGGAAACATCACCTCTCATCTCTAATATTGTTTGCAACAGATGAGATATGACTTCCCCTGCAATCAACATGGTTTAGCCCAGGAGTTACTCTCCTCTCTTCATTTCAAGCTCCTTCCTAAGTCTGGATCCAGCCCGATGTTACCTGTTCCCAATATTTTGTTGTTACTGATGTGTCTTACACACATTGACATTATTAACATAAACCCGCACACTCTCTCTTTCTATTCTAAAGTTCCCTCATCTCTGTTACTAACACTGCTGTGTGACTGGATCATATCTGTTACAACACTGGTGTGGTGGCTGGATAAAAAGGACCACGGAGCATTTTTACCATATACCCTGGCTGCTTCATTGTGTGATATAAAGCACCTGCCCTTATGTATCAAACCCACTGTCCTATAGAGTGTAAATTTGTGAGCAGGGTCTCTTACCCACCCAGTCTGTCTGTTACAACCCAGTGTTGTGTATACGGATTGTTAAAACTGTAAAGCGCTACGTAATCTATTGGCGCTATATAAAAACCTGTTAATAATAAATAAAATATTTCCTTATATGTTTTGATGTTTACGTTAATACTTCAGAACATTTGTGAATTGCACAAGACCTGTACATTTCCTACAGAGCCTCTTTTATCCTGTCATTCTTGCAGTGCAGGAATTGCAGGCTCTGTGATAGCTGTTGCACTCCATTCCGAGCAGAGCTCGCTTTCTTTTCATAAGGTAACAAGTTTATTAACTTTTCAAACAGTAAAAATGGCAGAGTAGGTGCGAGTGAGCTTTTTCTGACTTTATTATGGTTCCAGCTCACGCTGCCAAGTGGCACAAGTCTTTATAGGAAGAAAAAGTATGCGTTTGTTAGATGGAAAACACATCTCCGTTTTCAGTGTCTTCACACTTGTTTTCTTCCATTTCATTTGAATTGCTTATTGAATAGTTAGCAATTTTTAATTACATTTTTTTTTGTACTAGAAAGATAGTAGCTTCTGTGTAACAACAGATTTATTTATGAACAGGTTTTTATATAGCACCTTCAGATTACATAGCACTTTACAGAGAATTTCAGATTCACATCTGTCCCTATCCATTGGGAGTACATTCTAAGTTCCAACATACATACATACATACATACATACATACAGGTGTGTGTGTGTGTGTGTGTGTGTGTGTAATATATATATAT
>WWET01000240.1:576804-594912 GCA_011038615.1 Limnodynastes dumerilii | reverse complement strand
CACACACACACTATTGGTCTGCAGCCAAATTTATGACATAAATGGTTATGTTGCAGTATATATTAAAAAAATAAATAAGGGATGGAAAAAATACAAAATTATAAACCTTGGTATAGTAGAAATACATTAATAATTGTGCTTTGGTTCCACCCAGCTGAAAACAGATAACTGTAGTGGTTTACTAAATGTCATTATTGTAGAAGATGCCCCTTAGCAGGTGTTAGAGGGAATGCAGTACATTGTAAAGTAGTCTTGTAAGCGTTGACATAATAACCAAAAGCAAGCTGTTTATAGGCTTCTGTGACTGTTTCATTATTATTCATTATACGATTACTGCCCTCCCTATTGTGTAAATTAGTCTGTAGCATGGAAAGGAGTGTTTGTTTGTTCCAGTTTAGGTATTAGAAAGAAACATTGAATTAAAACTAACTTGAATCCCTCCTTTAACGTGGACTAAATCTATATACAGCACCCTGTTATTTAAGTCTTCATCATTTTCGCATATTATTTTTCCATAAAATTTCTTTCTGTGGTGTCAAAAGTCCATTTTAGTGCACTTCTTGTTTCCACCTCTTGAAGATCGTCTGTAATGTGAGCATCCTCCATTTTCTTTGGCTGCTGTAAATAGGAGAGAGCAAAGTACAGTGGTTTGGGGGGATGTTTGCTTTGGCTTCCAGACAAGGAGAAAGGTCCCTTTATGGCAATATTGGTTATTGTACAAGGTGGTCCTTCAACATGGAGGAAACGAGGGAGAGGCAAAAATGCAGCCCTTCCACATCTTGTGTATGAAGTCTTGTATAAAGAATAATCCCTGCCAACCAGGAAAAGAAAATCTCAAAGAGTTGAAGATCTCAAGGAAAATGTTGACACAAATGTTTTGCATTAACAATGTTCTTAACAACTTGGTAGAGGAGAAAAAGATAATCTCAGCAAGGTTATTGAGCTCAATGGAGAGTCCTGTTGAAGTTCACACTGGCTTCTGAGTAGGGCATCTGCTTTTGAACCTCCTTTTGTGCTTGTGATTTGGGGCTTTATACTCCTAGAAACACTGTTGTTTAAACCACAAAGGGCCGGATCCTGACCTATGGGCGCCTTACGGCCGGCATCATAACGGGGAGTGCGCTTCCCGCGCTCGGTAGGAAATTTGGATATTTACGTGTCCCGACTCCTACCATAACTTTTGCGATCACGTATGTGGCCTTACGGCCCCAAACCTGATCGCAATGGAGCTGCCCTCGCCCCGTCCCACTTATGGCGTTGTAAGAAGCTTGAGCGCTTGCGCACAACCTTCTGGACAGGGGAATTACGTACGCGCTGTACTTAATTCCCCTGACGGCCGTAGCCCAGGATCTGGGCCATAGACTTCAAAAATATTGTGTGTTTACAGCTAAACTTTATTGAATTTTTGTAAACAGCAGACCGTTTCTTGTTTAGATAGTGTAGAGAATATCTCATAAACATCTAACACATTGTTATCTATGGGGCAATGACTATACAATCTACAATGATTGTCTCCAAAATGGATGACCACAGTGGAAGTAAAACCATTCTACAACATCCTTTTGTTCTGGCATTCAGTTACAAAGGAGCATGAATCCTAGACTTCAGTCATCTGTTTCAAATGCAATTTCAGCTCCATTTATTTTAAACATTTAACGCCGTTTTTGGCATTTTTTTTTTTTTAAATGAGGTCAACAGGCATATTATCCTTTTTATTGGCTATTTATTCAGATACATATGAGGGTGCTGCAGAATTTTCATGAGCATATATGGTGGCAAGTACTGTGTGCTGGACAAGTTTTCCCTGGTGCTGAGTCCTCCGAAATGTCTAAAGGGGGTAGAACATGTTTTGGGGAGGGAGGTTGGTCACTATATAAGAGAGGATATAAAGTCCCTGACTACCTGATTCAGATTTAAGAAGGAGCTTGAAATTAAGAGAAGAATGTTACTCCTGGGCTAAACCATGTTGATTGCAGGGGAGTCATATTTCATCTGTTGAAAAAATTATTAGAGTTGAGAGGTGATGTTTCCTATCCCAAGTCTAAATAACAGTGATAGTAACGCTGCTCAGTATCTGTGTGCAGTAAGCAATTCAAAGATATATATCTGCATGCAAAGAATTTCCGTTAATGTACGTAGATTGCATAGGCTTATCGCTTTAAGACCGTGCTTGTGCAATCTATGTACAGAAATGGTACATGCGTAATAGCTCAATTCTTAAAACAACGTACGTAAGACGAAAACTACGGAGCTGTGAATCCGGACCTTAATTTCAAGCTCCTTAAGTCTGAATCAGGTCCTACAAGTCCACAGTGCACTGATCTAAGGGCAGCTCCATCAGATGTGCATGTATGTGCTGGAAGAGGAGCATCCACACCAGAAGATGTTGGATAGATCGCAGAATGATTTGGCTAGTGTGGTACTATCCATATAATAGCATAAACCTATTTTATTTCAAAACAGATGGAGGTTGAGGCAATATTCTCCTGGATCTCCTTCTAAACTGCCATATAGGGGAATCTATATATAACAAGATATATGATCTTGTAATCTGGACCCCAGCACTCCTATAAATAATCTGGCCCCTGCTTCCACAATATTAGCACAGTCATTTCCTGAAATAATCTGTGCTGTAATATATATATATATATTAGACTTTGGTTTTTAAGCCACATCACAAAGCACAAGTGATTATACATCAATAGGGCTTTGGAGCTTTGCATTGCTGTGTCAGCCTTTCTGTGCCTCTTGTTGCCTAACCATATTCCCTTGTAGTATTTGGTGTTCAGCTTTACAATGCATGTTTTCATGAAGCTGAACTCTTATATTGAAGTATGTTTTTTTTATTTTTTTTATTTAAATATTGGTATTTATAAAGGCTAATTTTAGTAAGCTGTGTATAATAAAACTTTTTTTTCTGTAACCATATGCTCCAGGGTGAATGAATGTTTGGCTTTATCCAGTACTTGTGAGCCTCAGCTGAATGGTTGGTTTTAAATAAGCTGAAACGTCTTGATTTCAGGAATATAATTAGACTAGGCCTCTTTACACTTTCATCAGTATTGTATGGGATAGTGCTGAAGATCCCTGTTTCTCTGATAAAGCTTCGGAGAGGAGAGGTCTGTTTTTGCCTATATAAAATCTTTTTCTAGAATACTCAGATAGCTACAATTTGATTGGCTACTAAACACCGCTGCCCCGCTTCACCTTCATTTTAGAGTATATCGTCCCCCACACAAAATATTGATGCATATTTCAGTATGGATTGATGGCATATTTCAGGGAATTTTTGAATACCCCCACCAGGTGCTAAATATAATAGGTTAATTTGTTATGACCTGATCATCAAGTGGACTGGACACTGCTCTGTAAGCTTTTGCTTGTAACGGTCTTCCTTCCCTATATTAAGGTAATAGCTTTTGCATACAATTAATAGGCCTAATTCCCCCAGGAGCCACCACGATCTCCATTAAACAGATTTAAAATATAATTATTGCCCTGTCCACTGAAATTTACACGGATAGATTTCTGTGATAGCAGCCACATATTATAGATGCCACCGGAAACAAACACATGAGCACCAATCTCCACACAAAGGACCTGATTCACCGTTAAGAACCTGTTAGGTTCTTAAATATATGCAACTAGTAGCAAGGCAACTCCCTCCGCACGTTCTTAAGAGACTTATGAGTGCCATAGGACTCCCTTAACTGTAGGTTCGCATTTGTGTGCACAGGGCGTCTAATTACTAACGTGCATAACCGCATCTTCTTTTGCTTATTTAAATGTCCCCCTCCACACAATCTTTGTATCTTCCGTGTTAATTATTCGTGGCACGCCCCTTCCTATGCAAATTATTACGAACCTAGAGACTTTAGGTTTGTACAGTTGAATCACAGCATTTGCGTTCCTAAGTCCAACGTAGACAGCGTAAAAAAGTTACTACACATGCGCAGTATATACCTTCCTAATTATACACACCTAAAACCACACAGATTCTTAACTGTGAATCAGTCCCAAAATTCTCACCCCCTCCCCCTCCGAATACATTTACCTGTTCTTGGATGCTGCAGGACTCCTCTGTCCGCTTGGCATGCTATCTTGCTCCAGAGGGATAAGAGAGGTCTGATAGGTGTAGATTGGTTTCCCGCAGAGTAGCAATGAAGGGAATTTCCTCAGTAACAGCTCACACTCTGGTTTACAGTCTTGTTTAAACAGAGAGAAAAATATTGTGCTTTATTTTGCATGCTGACACAAACTATAGCTACTTGTCTGTTATTTAAAATGAGACTTTCGTTGCTGAAAATGTTATTCAATTGTTACAAATCTACTTCAACCGGTTTAACAAATTGAAACAATAAGATGCTTTGTACAACTGCGGCGATAGAAGCACCAAACTTTATAATTATACGTAATGGGGGATTAGATTTCTCTAAGTTTGAATGTAGAATGGGAGATACAGTGTGGAAAGGATGCCCCCCGTTGGGTAGTTTGCTTTTAATAAAAATAGCCCGTGTGTTTTTAGCATACCCTTAATTGTTAAAAAACAAAAAAACAAACTGTACTGTAACCATATACAGGGGTAGATCCAGACCTAAGTGCTTGTTACGTTTTATCGCGTAGCGTATTTTCTAGGCGCTCCCCTCGCTCGTACGTACTTTGGCCGTGTTACGCTTGCCAAACCCTACCTTAACTTTTCAAAGCGCAGTTATCGACATACGTAAAGGCTACACGTACATAAGTACCTAAGCACGCCCATGCTGTATGATTTAAATGCCTCACCCCGCCTCTGAAGCGTAATTACGACTGTCATGCCCCTTCGTTCGTAGTTACGTTGTTGATATGTGGCTGGTACGTACGCTCAGTGTTATGTGATGTAACATCTGCCGTGCGCATGCGCAGTAAATGCTAATGGGCGATTTTTACGTCAGCGGCTAGCGTAAAATCACTCGCGTGCGTAGTTTAGGATCTGGCCCATTGTTCTTAACCCTTCCATAATGATCATATTTGTTATGTGGTCTGTACTTTGTGAGCTCGAAGATGGGATCCCCATTAACTCGCTGTGTTTATGCATCCAGTACTGTGGAGATTATCCTGGCTGCAGAAGGATTAGCAGCCTAGTGGGAATGACCTAGAGGGGTGTGTTGAACTGCACATATAGGGGTTAACAAGGGTATCCGGTTGCATGTTATTTCCTAATTATAATCACCAGATTTCACAGGCACTTAAGAAGAATGAGTACTCAAATAACAGTCTATTCTGCCTTGTTGGAAATTGTCAACACTGTAACACTGTACTTCTACAGACAATATTTCATAGACTTCGGTGCATTGTTAAATCTCTCCCATGACAAAATAATTGTAATGAGATCAGATCAGATATTTGCTTTTATTCTTTTCTGTGCTTTCTGGAAATAGAAGAACAATTTCTTCGTCTTTCAAGTGAGACAAGAAAAAGATTTAACAGAAATACAGTATATTTATGCGTACAGGCAGCGGTTAAAGGTCATTCTTTGATACTGTGCACTGCGGTCTCCGTTCTAGATGTGTGTCCTCAGGTTACTCTTTCTTTGAATCTTAACAAAATCGCACATTCTTGAGGCTTGTAAAAATATTTTGTCTACGGATATTTTTATTTACCGACACTTTCTATTATTGAACTACATGACTTTGTAAGGTGAGAGAATTTTCATGGCTTCCCAGAAGTGGGGGGTCGTGAGTAGAGTTCACACTGTGTGGGGCCTATGTAGCGTCTTTACACTAGCGTATTTTCCAGGCCCCCCCCTCGCTCGTATGTACTTTGGCCGTTTTATGCGTCCCAAACCCGACCTTAATTTTTCAAAGCGTAACTACTGACGTACGTACAGGCTTCACGTACGTAAGTGCCTAAGAACGCCCATACTGTACGATTTAAATGCCCCACCCCGTCTCCGAAGCGTAATTACGGGTGTCGTGTGGATGTCCCTTCGTACATAGTTACACTGCTGATACGAGGCCATATGGCTTTCTTCTCACTCATTACCTCTTTCTGAAGACATAGCTCATGGTTCTCAATATGCACTTGTTACTATATGCTAGTGAAGGAGACTTTAGACCAGGTCTGGCCAACCGGTGTTGTGATACTACGAGCCCCAGCATGCTTTGACTGCCTGACCATAGCTGATACCCGACAAAGGACTTGTAGTTTTTCAACACCTGGAGAACCACAAGTTAGCCAGGCATGCTTTAGACAGTTATGTAGGAGGTGGAAGAGAAAACAAGTGTCGAGGGCCCTGCTCTTTAAGGTTAACATACTAAAAGGACCCCACTGATGAGTAACATCTCCAAATAAAGAATGTAGAAGCAGAAGATCATTTTTGTTGTTACTGTTATTTAATGTCTGTGCAACTTAACCCTGACTTCTTCCCTTTTCAACTATGCACATTCTGTGAATTTTTTTCCAGGAGCAAAGGTAATATATTCACTGTTCTGCCAGTTTACTACATTCGTCTGAGCTTCTGGGAAGAGATCCATTAGAATGAGCATAGTCTTTAAAACTGTGATTTTACTGGAATTGATCAGATGGTTTTCAAGATTCGCCTCCAAGAAAATCGCCGCTGTCTACCTGTTTGTGTGGTCATTTTCTCAGTTGCCCTTAGAAACGTTTTAATATCTAGACTAATATCCAGCTGCTTTGTTTTACTCGCAAATATATCCTGCCATTTGAGTAAGGAACTGGGTTGACTTTTTTTTATATGTGGCCGGAAGTTCGCAATCCTAAAAGGATTAAAGGAGACATTTGTCCTGTGTTTTGTGGCTATAGGATCTTAGATAAGACATAACTATACGAACTTTATTGAAAGTACTTCACAATTTAGGTTTACTTGTTTCCATTTACAGTGTTCATGAACCTTTTATTAAAAGCGTATCTCAATATGTGACCCATTATATTTGCAGTTAATCAGTTTCACTGTTAAAATTTTTTTGTATGGTCAATACATTAAAATGCCCATTAAGATGGATTCCTGAAGAAAATACGCCATGTTCTTTCACCGGTAGTATAGATTGTAAGCTTGCATGAATGTTTCAGTGTGTGTGTGTATGTATGTATGTATGTATGTATGTGTAAGAGGCACACTCCATGGTAATGCTGCAGCTGTAGGCAGAGGCACACTCCATGGTAATGCTGCAGCTGTAGGCAGAGGCACACTCCATGGTAATGCTGCAGCTGTAGGCAGAGGCACACTCCATGGTAATGCTGCAGCTGTAGGCAGAGGCACACTCCATGGTAATGCTGCAGCTGTAGGCAGAGGCACACTCCATGGTAATGCTGCAGCTGTAGGCAGAGGCACACTCCATGGTAATGCTGCAGCTGTAGGCAGAGGCACACTCCATGGTAATGCTGCAGCTGTAGGCAGAGGCACACTCCATGGTAATGCTGCAGCTGTAGGCAGAGGCACACTCCATGGTAATGCTGCAGCTGTAGGCAGAGGCACACTCCATGGTAATGCTGCAGCTGTAGGCAGAGGCACACTCCATGGTAATGCTGCAGCTGTAGGCAGAGGCACACTCCATGGTAATGCTGCAGCTGTAGGCAGAGGCACACTCCATGGTAATGCTGCAGCTGTAGGCAGAGGCACACTCCATGGTAATGCTGCAGCTGTAGGCAGAGGCACACTCCATGGTAATGCTGCAGCTGTAGGCAGAGGCCCACTCCATGGTAATGCTGCAGCTGTAGGCAGAGGCCCACTCCATGGTAATGCTGCAGCTGTAGGCAGAGGCCCACTCCATGGTAATGCTGCAGCTGTAGGCAGAGGCCCACTCCATGGTAATGCTGCAGCTGTAGGCAGAGGCCCACTCCATGGTAATGCTGCAGCTGTAGGCAGAGGCCCACTCCATGGTAATGCTGCAGCTGTAGGCAGAGGCCCACTCCATGGTAATGCTGCAGCTGTAGGCAGAGGCCCACTCCATGGTAATGCTGCAGCTGTTGGCAGCAAAGACTAGTTATATTGCAGGCAGTGTTTTTCATGCCTGTACTGATATGACCGTCTTTGCTGACAATGTACCGGACAGTAACCACTGCAACCTTATATGTATTTGGAGTTTGTTTCTGAATAGATTTCTTACAGTATGTCCTATAACCTTAAACCTTTCAGTCAGGAGTTCAGTTGCAAGTATCAGAGCTTGTTATCAGACTAATTATGCCCGCCCAGTACGTTATCTCCCTTAGACCATTACAGTTTTGGATAGAGTTTAGCTTATTTAAGTGCCCATTGCTGATAATGATATATAATCTAGGATATTAGCAAGTTATTGATATCTCAAGGATTCATTTCTAGTGTATTGTAAGTTTTGTAAGCCTCCGATGCACTTGTCCACCTGCATGTGGGTGTAAAAGACAATGCCGTCTGCCATTATAGGAATTATAAGATGATAGGAAATGTAGGGCAGTACAATGTGCCTGCCGCTTGATGGCTGCTGTGATAAAAGACGTCTATTCCTGGAATTGAGCGAGCAATATTTTCTAGTGCCAGCTTTAGGAAGAATGCAGACTGTATCAGCCTTTGAAATATTCGTGTCCTAATGCTGTCTGTGTTCTGTTCAGATCGCTAGACTTCCTAGATGCGCAATGGTCTAACAATTGTGTATATCTCTGGGAAAGAAACAAGTTCTCTATAGGAATATTTCCTGTGACGGTCAATGTATATACTAATACTCCTGAATGCTTAGACAAAGTAATCCTCGCTCTTGACAGTAGTAAAGTGATTAAAATGGTTTTGGTGGTTTGCCAATGGTTTGTGTTGCAGCACAAATGTTGACCTTCTGTTTATAATGCAAATATTTATCACTCGTTGATGACGTGAAAGGGATTCTCTTAATTAAATAAGGAAATATAGATGTTAAAGTGGGGAGATTCATTTTATTATGCCAAGTATTTCTCCAGTTTATATTTATTATAGAGCTAATCCGGGGAAGCACACCTGTTTATCAGTATTTACATAGAAAGTTGTGGGGCATAAGTAATGGCGTTTTTTTCTTTCTGTGTAGGGTATAACATTACATTGTACCCTTGCTTCACATCATGAAGCTTTCCACTTAATGAGGTCCAAAGCAGTGTTTGGCAGGTGTTTTTTGTTTAGGGATTTGCATTTTTGAGCTGTGTATCATGAGATCCACCTTAGATCTCTAGTGAGTGTCCACAGAAAGAAGGTAACCTCTGACGGTGCCAGAGAGACCTGACCATTACCGTGATGTAAGCCAGAAGCACAGGGGCTCTCTAGCATACAGCCATGGGAACGGCCATAGTGTTTGCAGATGTTAGCTATCAAAACACATGCAGATGCTCTCTTGTGGTTCCTGTAGCAGAATTCTAGACTAGATGCCCAAATGATCTGGTTAAGAATAACAGAATGCAAGATTGCACTCAATGGACTGTAATTGCAAGTAACGAAGAAAAATCTGGAAAGCCTCTACTGGTTATCAAAATTCTGCCAGGTAACTGCTTTACCAGCCCAAGAATAACTTACCAGCGGTGAATGTGATATAGACAGACTTGGGATAATAAGAGATAAGTTTAAAGCTGTGGATTTGGCTGATTTTGACTTTTAAGTTCTTTTAGATTAGCCGCTATTGGTGTATTGTATTGCTTTGGTTCATTTATTTGTTGGCTTATTTTATTCAAAATAAGGATAAGGGGCCTGATCCAGAACTACGCTTTGAAGCGATTTTACGCGTGGCGGAGACGTAAAATCGCAGTTTAGAACGCACTGCGCATGCGCACCATAGAAAATACGCACATTCACGTAGCGTAATTGTTGTGGGAAATTAGAAAATACACTCATTAGTGTAGTGTAATTGTGACCTTATGGGCTATTCACGTAATTGTCACGTAAATACTTACGTGTGGGCGTGCCAATTTTATGTTCGTTTTACATGAAGTAGGTGGAGGTTTGTATGTAAAGTGTACAGTATGGGCGTTCTAAGCGGCGTACGTTCACGTAGTCTATACGTCCGTTAGCGGACGTACGCTGTTACGTGAGAAAAAGTTAAGGTAGGGTTTGGGAAGCGTATCTTGACAAAATAGGTCCGTGCAAGGGGTGTGCCGAGGGGAGTGTAGCGAACTTACGTGCACGAAAATACGCTCCGCGAATAAACGTACGGCACACGTAGTTCTGGATCTACCCCAAGGACAAAATACCCCTGTGAAGAGGTCTTGTGTAGATTCCTGGGCCAGTGCTGTATAACTCTCTAACCCTTCTCGTTGATCATTTGGTGGGGAATGAGGGGAGATACCTCTCGGAGGTTTCATTTTTAGCATTACAAAGAAATTGTTAAAAACTTTGTATCTGCATGTTTTACATCACATCTAACAAAGACTCCCAAGAGTGAAAATTTATAGCGTAGTGTTTAAAAGAAAAAAAAAATCTAGTTCTAACTCGTGGTGGGTGAATTTACATCGGGGTTGTCCAGAAGTAAACACTCAGATGTAAAGCAGAAGCCTTCTAATGGATGTGACACTTGGAATAAACCTCACGCTTACCGTATATAGACTTGTGAACTTTATCATAACGTGACTAATCTCTTTTTGTGTTAGGGATTTTTGTTCTTTTTTTTATGCTTTAAACATTGCACCACATTACTGCTCCTAATCAGGAGAAGCAACAAAACTCACTGTACTAATTGCTAATTAGATAGAGCAACATGCAAAGACAGGGGATGTTTCCTCTAACTTCGTTTCCTGATTAAAACACTGTCTGCTGAAAGACTAACAATGGCTGACATTTCTTTAGCAAGTTTTCATCATCTGAATGGTGAATGGATGTTCTGTTATGCCCAAATAAGATTTATTTCTTTTTCTACGTCCTCATCTGGGACCGGATCCTAACTTCCGTACGACAGTCAAATTCCGAACGCTAATTGCGGAATTCGGCTGTTTTTCTGCAAGATGTTATGGTACGGAAATCCAGGTGTACAGAACTTAGTTCATACGCCTTAAGGTCCGTCCAACAGGTGGCACATCTCCTCCCTAAACTCCATAAGTTGGGCAGGGGGCATTTAGATTTTACGGATGGGGGGGTTCACTCCCCTCCCTGCGGACTGACAGAGCTCTGTGCGTTCGATAAACGCACAGAGGTCGGTATTCGGTCAATGGACTGTAATATATATGGAAAACAGCTTAATAAAAAAACCTGGAAACCTGGCATTTTTATATATTATCCCAGTATAATAGGGGTTGGGTATGAGACTATGTCCCTTTTTTATGGGTATTGGGTAAAATTATATTTTATTACTGATCATAATAAAATTTTGTTTCTTCCCACATATCTGTTGCTAATGTGACTGGGATTTGCAGTTCTCCAGATTCCTCTGTGATTCTCCGCTAGAGGTAAGACGGTCTCTTTTCTAAAACGATTATCTTGCATGTGTGTTAGTGTATTTGTAAGAGTCTCTTCTGCTGGATCAGTTTGCATTTTCACTCCATAAATCTTAACCCCTGTTTTAAAACTGCTTAAAAAATATCTGCAAATGGATATTTTATCAGATAAAACAAAGAAGATATCCCTATGATAGCTGTGCAAATGTGCAATAAATAAATAACTATTTTATCTAAACAATGGGGCCAGGTGCATAAATAACTATGAAACTAAATAAATGAATCAAAACACTAAACAAACTGTCCTTTTAAAATTGCTTCAAAAATGCCCATATCACTCAACCAGAAAAAACGTGGAGAGAGAGAGAGAAAAATGTATGATTAATATAACATTTTATTATGGACACATAAAGAGGTTAGAACCTCATAACAAGGGCTGGAACGCAGTACAATGTCAGTACCGGCAGAGTCTGATGGAAAGGTGAGTTCTCTGTACCTGCTGATGAACGGAAGAAAGCCCGGGAGCCGTCCACGATGGAGATAACGGGGGGGGTATGATTAATATAACATTTTATTATGGACACATAAAGAGGTTAGAACCTCATAACAAAGGCTGGAACGCAGTACAATGTCCGTACCAGCAGAGTCTGATGGAAAGGTGAGTTCTCTGTACCCGCTGATGAACGGAAGAAAGCCCAGGAGCCGTCCACGATGGAGATAACGGGGGGGGGGACTGTAAGAAGATCCCGCCGGATGAAGACTTCTGTGCTGTGGACTCAGTCTTAATCACCGTTTGACGCGTTTCGAGGGGGTCGCCTCTTTCTCAAAGGATATTTTATCAACCTTTGGTCACATAAGCACATCACACGGATCTTAAGAAAGGAACTCCTTAGCTGATGCTTGCTTGCTGGCATGTTCTGCTCTTACTATTGAATGTGTTATTGAGTGTAATTTGGAGCTTTACAACATACATGTTAACCAAATTGGATTAAATAATGCTGTGTTAGGGAATTGTTTCTTATCTCTATATTGTAACCAGGTACAGGAGGGAGAGAGGGATATGATAGAAGGATAACCAGGTACAAGGAGAGGGGCATAATATAGAAGAGGGTATGACCAGGTACAAGAAGGATCAGGGACATGATAGAAGGGTTATATCTAGTTACAGAGGGGAAAAGGGAGTATGTTACGAAGGATATAACCTGCTACAGGAGGAGGGGGTTATGATAGAAGAATTCTAACCAGGTACTGGAGAAAGAGGGTGTAGTGTAATAGAAGCATTATAACCAGGTACAGGAGGGAGAGGGAGATATGATAGGATTATAACCAGGTACAGGAGGGGGAGATGATAGGATTATAACCAGGTACAGAAGGGGGATATGATAGAAGGATATAACCAGGGAAAGGTGGATCAGACAGAGGGATATAACCAGGTACATGGGGACATTCTTCACAGGAAGAGAAGTATTAGACTACAAGGGCAGCACTGACACTGGAGTAATCGTCTTCATTTAAGGGTAGTTGGGATAGCCTCCCTTCACACAGATTAAAGGACAATACAGTAGAACAGTTTAAAATAAAATGCTTGGTATAGTTATATTTTAAAAAAACATGGCTGTTTGAGGTTAATCCGATACAAAATGAAGACAGCATTGGCCAAGTAGCCCATCAACCATTTACACAAGTTGAATAGTCACACACTACTAGAAAGGGTCTCCCAAACTTTTATAGCATCAGATCCATCTGTCACCTGACTCTGATGTCTTATTCTTTTAATGGTTGTAACACACACTCACTCACTCACTCACTCACTCACTCTGTATGTATATGTAGATATGTATATATAATTATATTAAATGGCCGTTTCACTTGAAAAATGTTACGCACAACAGTTGGGAAAATGATTTGATGGTTCTGGTGTCTGATGTTTTCTTCCGTCTTATCGCCTCTGTTACTGGTCATCTGTTTATGACATGCTATTTAGAACTTGTAACAGAAACAGTGTTCTTATTGAGTTTGCTGCCTGCTAAAGGGAAAGCTAGAAACCATGTGAACAGCATCACCAAACCACACTGTGTCCATCACTGCCAACCTTCTGCACCACAGCGGAGCTTCTCACTGGAGCAGGTGGACAGCAGTGACCACAATCAGCATATTGGCAGGCTTTGGTAAACCAGGTCAATTTGTATGTGGTTTAATTAGCTTGCTATTTACTGAACGTTGTCTCTTAGGTGGTGGTTAAACTTTTACTGTGAAATAATATAAATATTTGTTTAAAAGCTGGTTTATATGTATTTGTTATTTAAAATGAATAGACACCTGCACTGAATTTAAAGCCTGTTAAATAAGTAAATTGTCTCTTGTTCTGTAATGATCGAACCTCTCCTCTCCCCTCCCCTCCCCTATGTCCTCTACATAGCCGCCTCTGTACTTCTATTCACCTGGGCGCAGGTTCAAACTTCAGATGCGAGAGAGGGGAGGCCACTCCCTAGGAAATTCTCCTGCTTTATTATGCACAGTCCTCCCATGCAGCAGAATCACTTCTGTCACTGTCGGACCTGTTCCCAGGATGGATCTCTGGATCTGGAGCGTCAGTGACCATCCTGTGAATGTGGCCGTTGCACATGCACTTTAGCAACCTGCTTTTAGGGAAAAAAACTAGAGATCGGGAAACGACCCATTTTGGAAGTTGTATTAATGCATAGTTCAAGTAGAAATGTAGTAATATAACTTGTAGCGTATATAAAGATTATTTCTACTGGATCTATTTGCCGTTACAAAGGGTCAGATTCTAGAATGATGCAGCCGAAAGCTTGATTTTTCCCTTCACCATTCCATAATGTATTTTAAAAACGTCTACATTTCGGAACCGGTACCATGTCAAATGGCCCATTTTTGACTAGGTATCTGTTCTGCCTAGAGTTAGGCTGTGGGACATGTAGGGTTAAGGTTAGAGTTGCTGAATGACAATGGTTAGGCAGCGGAGAGAGGAGGGTTAAGGTTAGGGCTAGAGGAGTGTTAGGATTAAGTTAGGGTTAAGAAAACTTACCTGTCTCCATTCCGCAGTTCAAAAACCTTTCCAGATCGACAACTCACTGCCACAAAATAATCTGTTGAAAGGTAGATTTTCTAAGGGGCCAAACACACCATTCTACATATTTCTGTTTCCGCTATTCCTTAAAAGCTGTACTTTGGCACAGTCATGAGCCATGGACCTGAACATAAAGTATATCTTTTGCATTGACAAATGTGTGTTAGTGAAATAAGTTTTGTAAGTCTTGCCTTTAGCTTCCTATAAACCTTGTATCTCTTCAGCGTAACAAGGCAAAGGTCAGAGCATGTTTATTTCAATGATGGTATTCAGGTGCTCTTAGGGTTTGTGTAAGCTTGAAATGTTGTTATGATGATGGCTATTCCAATCAGGTTAATATGATTCATAACAGGATAGCTGATAGGGTTCCAATAACATTCAGGCTTAAGGAAACTGAACAGGTTGATTGTTAGACCCTCTCTCACTCCTCATCAGAGAACGGCTTGAAGAGTTCCTTGTGCCATTAATCTAGTTACCCTAACCCACACCTTCTATTACCGTAACCTTAACCTTTCATTACCCTAAGCAGCCTGACACTGACTCTCCTCCCCGCGGCCTAACCCTAAGACTCTCCTCCTTGCAGACTTACCCTTAAGCTCCACTACTGGCATCCTAACCCTTAAATTTTGCTACTCTGTTGTCTGGTCAGTGAGGCACGGTTTGCGGAGGCGTTTCCGGAGAGTGACTGGGTAAGTATGCTGATCATAGAATTTTTTTTGAATTACCGCTATTTTCAAAATAGTGACAGACGAAAATTAGCTTTCAGCTGTCTGTATTTTTAAAATAGCATTTTCGCAGCGATGACTGCCACCGGTCTAAGCTGGAGGTACGCCCAGTACTCACTGCTGAGCGCAAATCTGGCCTGTGCAAATGATACCTGAAGTTAATTATGATTTTGATGTATAAACGTTATTTCTGTCTATCTTTCGATCTATTGTATATATATTTTTTTAGGGTAGGTTCAATTTTATAGTCCTTTTCAGCATGCGATGCCCTACCCGATCAACAACCGTAGGTTTGCAAATATCATCGAGCTTCGTTGGAAGACTGTAATCTTGTAATAAAATAGAAAATATTTCTAATTGGTAATTCTGTTAGTCTATCCCATAATGGACACATCACATTTTGTGGGGTTTCCACCAATATTTTCATGGACTTACATAGGAAAATATCTTTGGAAGTTTGCAGTTCTCTGCACTGTCGCATTTGAGGTCTGTGGCCGTTTGTACAGAATATTTGGCACTCCTGATGTAAAGGCTTTAGTAATTACTAAACCAATATTAGCCAGTCTAAGCATCAGTGTATTTTAATTCAGTAAGAAAAATAAACTTCATGTTAACAGGAAACAGATAAGGAAAAACTGCAGATCTGGTTCATTAAGAATCATTAAGGAAACCGTTTAACCTTCTCAGCCTCATTGCATCCTACAGGATGGCCTGTTTGACAGTACATGTGTAAATACTTTCTGCTAAACTGCCGTGACTTATTGCACATGGCTTGAAGATATCTGTAGAGGTCTAGCAGTCATTATGTGGCTTGGAGCTGGCAAATTCTTCTCCTTTTCCAGCAGGACATTGCTCTGTCTATAATAAATTAATGTGGGATGGCCTACTCCTGGCTGTTATGTACACAAGTGCTTTCTTCAACAACGTGTAACTGGTGTGCTTGACAACAATTTATGAGTTTCAGCACAAACAGTGACACATCTTCAGAGCAAATGTTTAGAATATAAAAGTTCAGCTTTGTAACATCATTAACGTAATGTTAGTTTACTTAGTTAAATAAGTAGGTTGACATTGTCCCTATAACAGGCCTTAAGCATTGTGTTGCCTATATTCTGTAGAATGTACTAGATAAATGGTGGCCACAATCTGGTTGCTACAGGCAGCACCAAAGCAGCTTTTTCCTAATTAGAAGCTTTATTTATAATTTGAAGCTCCATGTGTGAGTCTTAATTGAACAGTAGTAAAGTAGTCGGTTTATAGGCCCTATCTTATAATGGATATTATGTTATTTTTATTACCTTTTTTTTTAATGCTAATTTTGCTAATATCAACATTTTTCCAACAATATTATTACCTAATATTACCAGCAATATTATTATCTAATAATACCAGCAATATTAGAGTCTAATATTACCAACATTGGTGTTCTAACACGGTTTGCTTTCTCATGAAGGCTGATATTGATGTGTCTGTCTGTCTATTTTTTTTTTTCCGCTTATGAGTTGGCCCTGAAATCGCATTTTCTCCTCTGCATTATTCTTTGGAGGCCTGTCATTATGACAACTTGCCAAAGATATTTGCTTCTGGAATGGCAGCCAAGCTTGGTCCTGGACTGACGCAAGCTGACTGGATTTAGCAACATGATCATCTTATCAACCTTGGGCTGATTTCAGGCTATGCACATGGTGGTATTAGGACAGTTACCTAGTATCTCGGTGAAGAAATAAGAGCCTAAAACAGGGGGCACACTGAGAAGTTTCAGTAACAATCCGACATTATTACTGTTGCAGAGTACACACTGAGACAATCCCTCTCTGGATTGTTCTTCATTTCTTCCCATCGTGCAGTTCTACTACTATCCCATGAAAGATATTGTGAATCATTGATTGCCAAAAATTAGGAGCTCCCAAAAATCAAATGAAATGACCACTTGCTGTTTCAGATGATTCACTGAAAAAAATACCTGTCGTTTATTATTGTGATTTGCATGATTATCCGCAGAATATTCCTAAATGTGTTACCAGCTTTCAATTGGTGTAATAGTATCTAATACCCCTTTCAGATCGCCGCCCCAGCAATATCCAGAGTTCACAGACCCGGGATATTGCCGGGGCAGCAGAGGATCCCAGGGTCACAGACCCCATTTCACACTGCAGGGCAGACCCAGGAAATTCAGAGACCCGGGTCTGCCCTGTCATCATCGCACAGCGTATTGTTTACCGTTACTCTGGAAACACTTGTTGCCAGAGCAATAGTAAAAAAAATTACACCAATAAAGTGCGTTAGGTGCTACCTGGGTTGAAAAACCCGGTGAGCACCTTTCACACTGTACGCCTACCAACATTGGTGTTCTAACACGGTTTTCTTTCTCGTGAAAGCTTATATTGATGTATCTTTCTATCGATCTATTTTTTTTTTTTTTTTTTTTTTGCTTATGAGTTGGCCCTGAAGTCGCATTTTCTCCTCTGCATTATTCTTTGGAGGCCTGTCATTATGCCAAAGATATTTGCTTCTGGGAAGGCAGCCGAGCTTAGTCCTGGACTGACGCAAGCTGACTGGATTTAGCAACATGACCATCTGATCAATCTTGGGCTGATTTCAGGCTATGCACATGGTGGTATTAGGACAGTTGCCTAGTATCTCGGTGAAGAAATAAGAGCCTTGTTACATCGTTACTGTTGCAGAGTACACACTGAGACAATCCCTCTCTGGATTGTTCTTCGTTTCTTCCCATCGTGCATTTCTACCACTATCCCATGAAAGATATTGTGAATCATTGATTGCTAAAAATTAGGAGCTCCCAAAAATCAAATGAAATGACCACTTGCTGTTTCAGACAATTCTGCAGCATAATTGCACAGACGTACTGAAAAAAATACCTGTCGTTTATCATCGTGATTTGCATGATTATCCGCAGAAAATTCCTAAATGTGTAACCAG
>WWET01000240.1:558205-576706 GCA_011038615.1 Limnodynastes dumerilii | reverse complement strand
TGCAAAGGAGACTTCTTAAAATACCACAGATTCTTATGTAGAAAAATGTTGTTTGAGATGGTTTTTCTTAATACCATATTATGATATTTTCTTTTTTTTTCTCTTTGATAGCAAGAAACCCGGCCGGATGGTCCCACTTGTGGCTATGGCTCCTTTCACCAGCAGTACTGGCTGGATGGGAAGATAGTTGCAGTTGGAGTTATTGACATCCTTCCTTACTGTGTCTCTTCCGTCTACCTCTACTATGATCCTGATTATTCCTTCCTCTCCCTTGGTGTATACTCTGCCTTACGGTAAGACTGGGAGGGTAAGCTGGGAATTCATTGCCCCTTGTGGTTATGGCCAGCATTGCTGGTGTCTTATGTATAAGTCTCCCTCTGTATTATTAGTAAGAATAGCACTGGACTCATTCATTCTCTGCAAGCAAAATACAATAATACTGGACTCCATACTTCCAAGGTCACTCTCCTCATACACGCTGGCTTGTGTTCTCTGATCCCTTCCATAATACATCCGTGCCATCCCCACGTAAAATTGGAGTAGCTTAGAAATCTGGGTACATCGACGGGTGCTTGGCACGCCCTCACTCTACATTTTTTAAAATACTATTTCCCCACGTAACATAATAAATCTCCGCATTGCGTCTTTGGAAACATTCCCTGTATGGAAGTCTGGATCCTTACTACGAATGTAACGTGTGCACTAAAATGCGGCAATATTTTCATCCTAGTGTTTGGAAAATGCCACTTTTGCCAGTTAGTTGTTACTAAACCATCGCAGTCTACTCTTGGTTGCTTTGTATATTAACGGCTGCGTTTAATTTAAAAAGTAATATTGATTTGACCAACTTTCGTCTTTTTGTCCACATTAAAGAAGGTAAATATCGGTTGGACAGCCTGTCACATAATAACAGTGAAGTTACATAAAAATGCTGTAATCACTTTCTTCTCTGCTATCACCAGGGAAATAGCATTCACCCGAGAATTGCAGGCAACTGCTACAAAACTGTGCTATTACTACATGGGTTTCTACATCCATTCCTGCCCCAAGATGAGATACAAGGTGAGCGTCGCATGTGTGGCCTCCCGGGAAGGCAGATGTTTTCATTATTCCTTTGAATTTTTAATATAATTATATTTGACTGTGATAATCTTTAGGTGGAATCTGCTAGTTGTCCAGGCTTGTATACTACTCCAAACCACAATGAAGTATTTTTAGTGTGGATGTGTGGCTCAAAAATATACATACATCAATTTCATACAGTATAACAAAGGTAGTATCCACTCATGAATACTAAGTATCTATGTGAAGATCCTATTAGAAGTCCGTGGAATGACTTAAAATGTATTAAATCAGTTTGTTAGTTCAATAGTACTCACAGTCCGTGATGGATTAAGAGACCATGATCTTCAAAAGTAAAATTGCAGGTTTGACGCTTTATCATGCCATTGTCCATTTTCAGTCCCCGCTGGACGGGGACACACACACACACACACACACACACACACACACTGCTGCATGATGTCAGAATCGGGAGAAGAATTGGATAAAGCGGTCGCAGGAGCTTACACACTTGTAAATTGGTCGGTGATTGGTGGTCAGAAGGGCTGGTTTTTAAGCAGCTTTTAAAATCATTTGACCCGATCAGGATGTTATGAGCGGTTGTGTGAATGTGCACACTTTTCCACACTTATCCAATGTCTGGCCAAATTAGAGAAGTGTGTATGAAACCTTGCTTCCTTTCCCAATCCTATGTTTTGTTTCACTTTACATGCCACAGATATTTCTCTTTCATTGTAAAGACTTATTGTGATATGTTTCATAGCAGCTAATGCACCACATCCTGCCAATTGCTGGTGAGTGTCCATCCTGCATTCAACTAAATAAACTGTCCGGCTGGCAGCAATTTATATAGCAGCAGCCTGTCTACAGTATACACAGCACATTACTGCTCATTACATTATATGTACATATACATGCAGAAGGAGGCACGCTAAAGACTTGTCAACTTTGTCAAAAGTTTTTTTTTTGCCTTTTTAGATCACCCTGATGAAAATGGCTCCTTAGCGTCTGAAACGTCGGCTACTTGTGTCTTATTAACTATTTAATAAAAAGGTCCAGGTAGGGCCATTACTTTTCATGAAGTTGACAAATATTCAGAATGCCTCATTTTCTGGTTGTAATGGTTTGTACTTCACGTTGGAGCAGACCAGAAGCAAGTACATTGGATCCTGAGAGTGCCAGTATTAGGATATATATATATGCTTTACTTCCTTCTCTCCTCCTCCTGCAACCCACAGATGAAAAAAGTTTGTGTATTGTGTTTGGAACTTTTAAAAACTGTGTCTATTGGGCGATATCCCCGAAACGTTTGTTTATTGGTTGGTTTAAAGGATTGACGGTTTTCTTTTGCGGTGCTGTACACTTAGATGAGGGCGCTGGCTCCGCTGCTTTACTGGCACTTTGAAGATCGGGTCTGTGTGTTTTTATAGTGGGTGAGGTTGCATACCAACTATTCTGGACATGAGCAGAGATTGCCCTACATGCCAGTCAGGGCTTTTGATGGCCAGCCAGAGGCTCTAATTCCACCTCATGCCTACTGCCTTTTCTAAAATAAGAGAGCTTTAACACAGATATTTTATGCTAAATAACAAAGAGAGGGATTTAAGCGCTTTATTATAGTCACATCATTATGCAGTGTACATGCTGACTTTTTCCCCTGTCTAATGAGCTGAAGTCCCTCTCCCTTTCCTGTAGAACTTTCCGTGTTAGCCGTATACAAGAATTAGTCTTAGTTACGGCCTGTGTGTCTTGGCCGTGTTTTAAACCTCACACAGCTTCTAATGGCACCAGTACAGTTCTGAGCTCTGTGCCAGGCTTTACAAATATCCAGTATTTTTGTTATTGAAGCCATTCTGTTTGGATGAAGATTATCCGTTATTCTAGGTAACTCGGTTAGTAATACAATTTGGCGCAGATTCCTGACTCTTTAGAGGAGTTTCTCTCCTGTGACCTCCAGCCATACTCCCCCCCTGAGGTGTTGCTGTCCTTAATATACTGCTGATGACAGTTTGGGGTAAGGTTTGTTTATGCAGCGGCACATTCTCTTAAACTGCAAAGCTGCCTTAATACCCTTTTAATAAAATCTCACCAGGGGTATTGTGCAGCAACAGATTGCAGATGTGAGCACAAGAATGAAGTGTATGTTTAACCTTCCCTGTACCAGCCTGTGTGGACTCCACTGTGTTAAATCTCCTTTTTGTTAAAGGCTGATCTGGTTTTGACCCTTTCCTAGACGGGTGAGGACAAAACAAACAATAATTTCAGATCCTTCAACAACTCCCCTACTGTATTCCCTTTGAACGATCTCCAGAATCTCAGTGCAAGGGAGGGGACAGAGACGCCGTTTTCTTGTGATGTTGCCGTGCGGGGGCCTGGCATTTGTGTTTGTGTGCCAATATGCCAGTTATATGGCACTACTTAAAAAGACCATTAGATTACCAAACAACACTTCATTGACAGGAGTTTTCTGTCAGCTTGGCTGCACAGGTCTGAACGCTCAGTCCCTCTTCATATCACATCCACCACCCACGTGTATTACAACCTTTATGTGTGTACATTAACACCTATTAATACTTAGTACTGACCCATTGCCCTGGGATCATTGGTAACGGCTGTTACACATTGTTAATCATGTAGGGTTGTAGCTAAGCAACAGGCTGCAGGCCCCTGACCTATATTGCAGACCTTGTTCAGCATTTACATACCCTCCAACATGACCCATTCCATTAGGTTAAAAAAAATAATTCTGCTCCTCAGTCTCCAACTGTCAGTTACTATGGTAACCACCTTTGTTGAATAAGTAAATAGTTAATTCATTTAAACCAGACGAGTGACAGTTAGAAGCTCAGGAGTGGATTAAATTGTACCTAATGGAATGGGTCATGTTGGAGGGTTTGCATTCATCTTTACAGCCAAAACACTTAAAAAAATAGTTTTTACCTTAAATAATTTACACATTTCATTTATTTACATTTTTACTTTGTATCTGGTTGCTCTCAGCATTTTAATGTAGTGAAAAAATTAAAGTCCACCTTCTTGTCTGTGCTTTGTAGAAGCAGCCAATTTTTGTATAAATCAATATGCAAGATACTACGCTGTCCATTTACTAGTATGCAGTGTCACCATAGAGGCATAGAACATCTTATCTCCATGTATTATTAATGTCACTAGTGTTCTCTTTGCAATGTATACAGATGTTCCCTCAGTCATCTTGTTGTGCCAATGCTCTAAACTTTCATTCATTTACTCTGCTATGATAAACAATTAAACATATTTTTTTTGTGTACTTATTTAGCATAAAATACAGTTCATCCTGTAGAACTTTCCGTGTTAGCCGTATACAAGAATTAGTCTTAGTTACGGCCTGTGTGGCTTGGCCATGTTTTAAACCTCACACAGCTTCTAATGGCACCAGTACAGTTCTGAGCTCTCTGTGTAAGAAAAAACAATTAATCTATTTAAGGTTCCTGCTGTAAACAATGTTGAATACCTGATATCCATTTTGGCTCTGGTTAGTTTGGGTTTGTGGGGTTTTTTTTTTGGCTAGTTTCAATTAGTTTTTTAATCAGTGTTGGGTCCTTGAATTTAATTTTAACATCTAAGGGTGTGTGTGTGTGTGTATATGTATGTATGTATGTATGTGTATATGTATGTATATATGTATATGTATGTATATATGTATATGTATGTATGTGTATATGTATGTATGTATATATATATGTATGTCTGCAACTATTAAGAAATAGTTTTTACCTTAAATAATTTACACATTTCATTTATTTACATTTTTGCTTTGTATCTGGTTGCTCTCAGCATTTTAATGTAGTGAAAAAAATTAAAGTCCACCTTCTTGTCTGTGCTTTGTAGAAGCAGCCAATTTATGTATAAACCAATATGCAAGGTACTACGCTGTCCATTTACTAGTATGCAGTGTCACCATAGAGGTATAGAACATCTTATCTCCATGTATTATTAATGTCATGTGTTCTCTTTGCAATGTATACGAATGTTCCCTCAGTCATCTTGTTGTACCAATGCTCTAAACTTTCATTCATTTACTCTATGATAAACAATTAAACATATTTTTCTTTGTGTACTTATTAGGCATAAAATACAGTCCATCGCTGTTATTTAAGGGGGTACATTTAAGCTATTATCTTTCAGCAATCAGGGCGTCATTTTTTTTTTTTTACATTTTGCATTCATTTGCGGTAGCATTATTTGTAGTGTGTGTGTGTGTGTGTGTAATTTTTTATTTATTTGGGTCAGATTATGTTTGTAAGATTTTACATGTGCCACACTCAGTAAATGGTGTATTTAGTTATTTAAATCTTTCATTCGATTGCTAGAGGAGTGATATATGTTTTTTAAAACCTTAATTTCATTAACGGAACCTTCAACAAACAGCAGAAATTGGTGGTTACTGACATATTCTGTATTTTGTCAATAGCTCATATATTTTATATTTTCTGATATTTTGCTTATATAAATTTTCTGATACACAAAAAAACAACTTTACTATAGATTTAAACAGAACGCAAATACTAACTCGCAAACACAAATCATTTCTGGTCTTTTGCTACCGTTTTATTGACCTTCAAGCTTCTTTAAGACATGTTTGATAGCAAATGGCATTGAATGAAATGGTTAAGCAATATACTTTGGCATCAAGCAGAGTGGGATGAATGTGGATTGACAAAGTAGAGGATCATTTGGTCTATTACCAGAGATGAAAATCTGCCAAATGGTAAAATATCGTCTAATAACTATTTATTTTTAAGTGCAGATGCTGGAGCCTGATATTTATTTTAAACTTAAAAAGTTATATTTAGAATCCAACGATTTGCTTCTGTCTTTTAGGGCCAATACAAACCATCACATCTCCTGTGCCCAGAAAGCTATACCTGGTCCCCCATAGAGAAATGTGTGCCTTTACTGGAGCGCTCCAAATACTCTCGGTTGAATAGCAAACCGAAAGAAGGTAAGTAGTGCTGTCTGTAGCGGGCTCCTAATTGAGAGATCGCTTTGCATGTAATAATTCACGTTAGTGACCCACATAGAGTCCTTTCGGTACAGCATTCCGTAATGTGAAAACTGTGGTGGTCTCTAAGCCAGCTGTGCCCCAGATGTGTTAGCGCTCAGACAATTGATCAAAACAGTCCCCGAATGAAGAATTCAGTCGTTGCGTCTCCTCCTTGTGCCTGTCTCATCTCAGATGTTCCCCTTTTCCCTCGTTGCTATTTCTGTGTGTTGTAACGTTATGGGAATGCGTGCTACAATCCGATCACTTTTTTTTGCTCTACTTCACAGAGGACAAAAACCTACTGACAGACCTGGGACGCCTTCTTATCCTGCATAAAGGTATAGTGATGCCTTACAACACATACAGGAAGAGACGCAAGGGGCCAAGCGATGAGACTGTTGTTAAACAGTACGGGAGTTTGGTGGGCCAGACCTGTGCACAACGGATGCTGCTGTACCGCAGTTGAATTCCACAGTGTGTGTGTAGGCCCCTGCCCTATCATGCTATGTGGAAGTAGCCTCCTACAAAAACTGTGTCCATGTTTTAACCATCTGGGTAATGGAATCCTATGTCAGTTTGGAGTGAAAGAAAACACAACGGCCTCCCCTTAGCTACCATAATACCTGCTCTCATTCTCTCGCTGTACTGTGTCTGAGAGAGCTATGCAATAGGCTTAAACATATATGTTATGTTCTGCTTGTCTAATTCATGTCAGTTGACATTATAAAGCCTAAAGGTCTAGATTCTGACTTTGCGAGTGTGTAATAGGCTGCACTTAATTTATTTGTTTGGTGACTACTTTTATTTAACTATGTTGGATAAGATTATAAAGTTACATTTAGCAGGTCTGCAAAGATGAAATGGCTTTGTTCTGTAAAGCGATTTGTTACTCCTGCCACTGCCACTTGGATAGTTACCCAAACGTTCACCCTGGTCTTTTTCTGTAATGGTGTCCAAAGTTTTAATGCATCGCCTGTCACCTCTGTATATTATAGAGCTTGGGACTTTAATTCATGCTCTGTCATGACGACTGAACGCCAGGTTCAGTGACACTTTCTCTTTAACAAAAACCATAGTGTAACACTCACTAAAAGCCCCCACTATCAAGTAAGAGGTTCCTGTTTATGGAATAAACTTGGTGGTTTGATGACGTATGTTACAAATGAAACGTTCCATGTTTTCTCAGTCTGTTTACCTTACAATGAAACCTCTGTTTATGGTATTTTTTTCTGTTATGTGATTAAAGAAACATCTAAATCTTTTTTTCTTTATATCACAATAAAAGCCATTAAATGTTGGTGGTTCTGTGTTTTTTTTTTTCTTTAAGTTCACTGTAAATGTTGTTAGTAAGGGAATAAAAACATCGTACCGTGTGTGTTGTGGAGTGATTGCAAGATGTAAGTACTAGTCTATAATCTGTTATAGTGATGTCACTGTGTACTGGTAAATGGATAGGCTGTGTTCTTATCCTGCAGAGTGTAAGATCTTACCTATCCAGTCTGTGTTACCTCCCAGTATTATAATGATTGTTAATATTTTAAAGCGCTAAGTAATCTGATGGTGCTATAAAAATTTAAATGGTGCCACAAAAGATCTACAGTAAAGTGCTCTAGTTGTGTGATAAAGGGTAAACATTCTGACAGCATGAAATATCAAAGCAATAGACATGTCATAACATAAAATGAAAATATAATAAAAAAAAAAAAAAAAAGGTACCAACATGGGAGAGGTCAAAGAGGAGACACAGCAGTGAGGTAGAGCACGAGAAACTAGCTGACTTACCAGCACAGATGGGGGGGGGGAGGATAATGAGAGATGAGGTAAAATACGGTGGATGAAAGACTAATATGATCTAGAGTAGGCCGTGACACAACATATATACCAGGGTGCTTGCCGGCTATGCCTAATCCATTAGAACAGGGGTTCTCAACTACCCGGTGGTACTCGGTGCAACGGGCAAGCATAGCAAACATACTTTAACCGTTTGCAATACCAGATGACAGAGGTGATATTTAATAAAGTATCTAGAGGGCTAAATGGATTATGTAGAAATGTGCTTTAAATACACTGCAAAATATATAAGGAAATATATATACATATCTGCATGAACTGCAAAGTGGTACCTGACCGGATTCCATAGTGTGTGACAGGTACTGTTGAGAACCTCGTACAGCGTGCTTGTACCTGTAGTTTAATAGCTGGAGAGTGGCTGAATGGCCAGGCCTAACCTAGAGCATGAGGTTTAGAGCAGGTGGTTGTGGGAGGTACACGAGGACCGGACCTTCTTGTGAGTGTTTACAATCTAAGGCAGTATTCTCAAACTATGCTACTGTTAAGTGGAGGGTGCATGAGTTCACATTAAAATAGTGGGAATATATATAGGGTACGCACTTGGTCCATGTTTGTGATCTGGCAGAGAGTGCAGTGCCTCAGGCTGCTACATTGTTGGTTACGTTGTTTATCGCGACTTGCGGTGAAACCCAGGTATGTGAAGTGCATTCAGGATTGATCTTTCAGTTGGCGTTTACAGAGTATGGACCCAATTATACAGTGTTCTTTAATGTGCTTCCAGACAGAGGCACTATACATTCTAAATATCTTAGGAATATGTGTGGCCTTAATGTGCCCTTAGGATAGGGGAGCCCAAAATGTGTCCTCTGAATAGTCTGCATGAGTTCATTTCTCTAATCTGAGCTTTAATAAAACCCATATGCCCAGAATTAGAGGGCTTAGCCTCCATCTGAAAGCTCTGGGCTCCTTTCTCCTTCTCGTGTTCTGTGCAGGTTCTAATCCTCTCTGGCGTTTGCTCTTGTTATTTCACCCTTTCTCTTGTGGTTCAGAAGGATGGCTGAGTTTCCAAGGCGGTCATTGCTATGAAATGGGAAACACACAGAGCTTTGCTCAACCCAGCCCTAAGACTTACCAGTGGACCACTTGACTTTTGAAGGATATTATCTCTCCAAGCAGCACTTTGTACCTCTTCTCACTCTTATCCATGTAGCATTCCACTGGAGACCCTTTTCCTGTCCATGGAAATGTGGGAGCTGAGATGTTGTTTATTCAGTTTTTGGTTTTAATTAAGTGTGTTCTGTAAAAACAAAGCGACGACTCATATCAGATCGTAAAGAGAAGGTTTAATATTTTAATACTTAAACTGGGATCAGATTTTTTTTTCTCATATTCTTACACTTCGTGTCCTTGGGGTTTCGTGTGTATGTATGTATGTGTATATATATATATATATATATATCTCTATCTATCTATCTATCTGTATGTGTATATATATCTATCTATCTCTATATCTATCTATCTATCTATCTATCTATCCACACACACACTTGTTACATTTTGAAATATATGATAAGCCACCAGCCAGTAGCATCACTAGATTTGGTGTCAACTGCCCCCTCCCATGTGTTGCGAGTCCTCGCTGCGATGTTACATATTATGAAATAAGGACAGCCGAAAACTGGGTAACCGATCGGCGTACTTACCCATTTATTTTTTTGCAAGCAGCTGAATCTTGCATCAGAAGCCACCGGAGAGGTGAGTAACACTATGTGGACTTTTAGGGTTAGGCTTTTGGGGGGCTGGCCCTATTTCGAACTGGCTGGGATATGGATTGCTTATGCCTCGTTTAGGCATAGCAATCGCTCCCACGGAGCACCGAACATGGTGCTTCCGAAAGGTAAGCCTAATTCTAACCCTAACCCTCCCCTTCCATTACCCTAACCCTCCCTTCCCTGCTGTCTGACCTTAATCCTTCCTTCTCTGTAGCCTAACCCTAAGACCCCCCCTACCCACAGCCTGACCCTAATCCTCCCTTCCTAAGAGCCTAACCCCCCCCAACACTAAAAGTCCCCTCAGAGGTTAAGAAGGAACTTATTGTCTTTGTTTCTAAAAGCAGCCATCGCAGTGGGGACTGCAACTGGGTTTTGGGGAAGGGAGGTTGAGGGTTAGGGTTAGGCTGGAACTGGCTGTAAGAGAATTTCAAGAAAAAAGGCAGTTTGGAGCGGCGACCCACACCCATAGAAAATGTACCTCAAAATCATTGCAAAAATATGTTTTATACATATATAGGTAGTGTATGATATGCACAGTGGTCCTCAAAAATAAAGGTTGAGAAGCGCTGGTATAATATGTGCCCAAATCTTTGTATATTTTACTTCCTGCTGGTTCTAAGCAGCCATAAAATGTCTCAGGCTGAATATAGAGAGCAAGTATCTCTCCTCACATGGCACCGTGAGTCCTCCTAAACTTGCTTTTTATAAAAGAGCTATGAATAACATTTGCAAGTTTCTATGTCAAACATTCAAGATCTTCTCACTTAGTTATGGAAAGATTTTGTTTTTTTTTCCTTCAACATCTCCAAACTGTCTGAGGGTTTTAGTTTGTAAAGTTTTCCAAGATTACAGATATCTTAATTTGCATGTTGGAATGATAGATTTATATTTCAGGTCTTGCTCTTACCCTGGAAATGTGGTCCTTCTTTTCCCTTCCTCAGTAATGCTGAGAATTTCACACCTTTCAGCGGGTTGCTACACAACTAAATCACAATGAACTGGGGTATATGAGTCACAGTGCACGTGTCCCCATATGCCTAAAATCTATTTTATACCATATTCACACTGTTGCCCCAGGTTATTGCTGGGGCACACATCAGCCCAGCTCCTGAGAACCCCGTTCACACTGCTGCTTAGACACGGGAAATTCAGGTCAGACCCTCGCACTGAACATGGGTCTGCCCTGGCATTAGTGTGAGTCATCACAAGAAGATCTGTGATTGGCTGACAAAAGATGAGGTCATTTAAAGGGGACTTTTTTTTTTTGCCACACAAAGATGAGGTTCGCCCAATCAGGTTCTTTCAGTGAGACCCGGGTTGAATACCCCGGGTCGCACCATTCACACTGACAGCTACCCGGAAATAACCCTGGGTCCTGGGTCTAATTCCTGGGTCAGTATACCCGTGTAGCAGCAGGCGCCCCCGTTCACACTCAGCCACGACCCGGCTTAACCTGGCAATATCTTGGGATTTTGGCTCAGTGTGAACGGGGTCTTAGTGATGTGTCTGGCAGGGCTTTGTATTGTTTATGGGCATCTCTTCACAGAATAAATGTTCCTGTTTAATTAACCAGATTACAGATTTCTTTTTGGGTACCTGATCCTTTTACTATTTTCTATTAATTTTAAAAAATATTAATTATTTGATGCATAAGAATAGTGTAATTGATTTCACTTTTTATAGAAATTTTCTTGAGTAAGTATTGAAATAATATAGTAATAGTATTGAAATGGTATACATAGTATGTACGTATGTGTGGGTGTTGTTGTACTTGCCAATTTTCCCTTGAGACTAAAATTTGAACGACTTTCCTGGGAGAGAAAGCTCCTCTCCCATATATGGCTCACAGCGGGGCTTCATCATATGAATGGCTTCAAGCCTTGGCCCTTAGTGTGCACGGAATTGCTCATTGGTAGATGAAGGGCTGGATCCAGACTTAAGTGCTTGAAATGAGCTACTCCTGGGCTAAACCATGTTGATTGCAGGGGGAGTCATATTTCATCTGTTGCAAACAGTATTAGAGTTGATTCTTAACTTAGGGTGATTAATGTCTATCTGCCATGCTGCAGGTCTCTAGGAATGTGTTTTAACTCTGTAAAGGGGGTTTTGTTGATGAAATATCACCTTCATCAGGCTGACACACCAGCCCTGGGGCCAGATTTATTAAAGCAAGTTTGTCCAAATCGCCAGTACTTTTGTACTGTCAATTTTAAAATTGCTGATATACTAAACTGAATTTGACCATTAAATCGCCGTAGATGGTGTATTGTCAAAATCACCACTGTTTAACTCACTCTGACAATTTTTTTTTCATTCAGGAGATACAAATCTCAGATTTATTAATAACTGGAGAGTTTGCAAATTGCTGGAGATTGAGTCTAAAATCTCCAGAGTTAATAGACTTGGGTCTGAGTGGATTGCAATTGGTTTGCAAATAATGATGGTGCCTATAAAAATAAGTTCTCAGCTGATGAATATTTAAAATAATTTAAATATGGCCTTTTCAGTTCCTATGCTGCATGCAACATATTGTATGGGTGCTGTGGCCATAAGAAAGGCCTGGCGAAGAAGGAACCTGAACATACCAGCCCCAGGTTCCACGCAGGCAGCACATACGTTGCATACGTTGCATACGTCATATGTATGCATTTGTTTAGTAGGCGTTTGGACCTGGACTCCCTGTCTGATCAGGAGGTGGTTTAATTGTTTCGTCTGAATCGCACTAACCTTCTGAACCTTTATGAGCAGGTGAGGAGGTATTGCCCATGCTGCCCATCCTCACATTCAGGTGAGGATGGGTACTCCAACAAACACCACTAATGACAAACAGGAAGCCACCAGTGTTGTATAGATTTAGCACCAAACTTCGTCAATTTAGCACCATACTCCGTTGATTTAGGAAATACAAAGCATTACATGTCAAATATAGAAATCGTGTCCGGGGATTTAAATCGCCAGAGTAAATCGACACACATCACTGCAAAACGCACCTTAGTAAATTCAGGAATTAAAAAAGAAAATTGCTGGACAACTATGGCGATGTGGGGCGATTTAATCCGGCGATTTAAATCACACCTTAGTAAATCTGGCCCCTGATCTGATGCAGGATTCATACAGTCACTTATATTCTCCAGCAAATAGAAAAGTATCAATGTTCATTTTTGTAGATAAAAGTTTTGTTTTGGATTAATTTACTACCAGGTTTATCTGTCTCTACCCTGGGATGTATACGTCCTTGCCGGTATTGCATGATTTTAAGATGCCGTTATTCACACCGTTCTTGATCATGGACTGTGCAGTTTGCTGTTAATCCCTGTTGGATGGTCTCTGATCTCACTCACTCCATCTCGGCTAGATGACACATTGTCTGTGTGTGGGGGGGGCTAATGGCTTACCTACATCTATAGAAGTGTCTGCAACACTTCAGTAGCACAGTGCTCATCTATTCCCCTGGTTGTGTCACTATTACAACGTCAAGGCTGATATACAGGTTCTGAAAAAAAAATATAACCTTCCTTTAAACGATTACAAAAGTTTCCATTAATTCAGATTTGATTTAGGAGTTTTGCGCCAGACATGACACATCCAGCCCCTTCCAGAAAGAAATAATTGCCTCATTAATATCTACTGAAAATCTACAGCTTCTAAATGTGTGGTATGCTACTGACTTGCCATCAGTGCCTGTGGTCCGTGCCAGGGACGAAGGTAAAGTCATTGTTTTGTTTTCAAGCACTTTTCTGCTCATAATCTGCATTTTTGTGGTATTTTCCTTTTTCTTCCAGATACATATTTTTACCTTTTTTTTTTCCATATAAATTTATTTATCTTGCTGCCTTTTTGTTTTCATTAGTGCTCTGGGTTCGCGGAGTAAGCAATGGCTCCCTGCCACGATGATATCACTCTTTTCCAGGAATGATGTCACTGGGTTGCACTGGCCAAGTCCTAATAATTCCACCAGCCATGAACCCTCGCTGCAAACATGCGTTTGATAGGTAAGACGGGACGAGATGCAGTTAGCGCTGTGATGGCCCATTTTCACATTGATGCAGACGTTAGTTTAATTGTGGCTCTATCAATGCTGACACCTTTTTAATAAAGAATATTTTAAGCTGCAGGAGAGGGATGGGTAAGGTTAGGCTGCAGGACACAAGGATATGGTTAGGCTGCAGAGAGGGTAGGGCTAGTGTTAGACTACGGAGAGAGGATGGTTATGGTAAGAGGAGAGTTAAGGTTAGGCTTCAGGACAGGGATGGATAGGAGAGAGATAGGGTTAAGTTGCTGTGCAAGCATGGACAGGTTTATAGGAGGGTTAAGGTTAGGCTGAAAGATGAAGATGGGTAGGGTTAAGGTTAGGCTTCAGGACGGGGATGGATAGGAGAGAGCTAGGGTTAAGTTGCTGTACAAGCATGGACAGGTTTATAGGAGGGTTAAGGTTAGGCTGAAAGATGAAGATGGGTAGGGTAGGGTTAAGGTTAGGCTTCAGGACGGGGATGGACAGGAGAGAGCTAGGGTTAAGTTGCTGTGCGAGCATGGACAGGGTTATAGGAGGGTTAAGGTTAGGCTGAAAGATGAAGATGGTTAGGGTAGGCTTAAGGTTAGGCTGCAGGGCGGGGATGGTTAGGAGAGAGCTAGGGTTAAGTTGCTGTCCGAGCATGGACAGGGTTATAGGAGGGTTAAGGTTAGGCTGCAGGATGAAGATGGGTAGGGTTAAACCTGGAAAACCTGGAGCTAACATAGATGGCCACCATCCTTCATATGCCAGGGAGACACACTTTGCTTTATTTTGGGGGTAAAAAGGCAAAACGAACCCAGTATGTAAGTATGTGGCTTCAATTTTTTTCTGACACATTTTAAGTCTTTTCCCAAAACAAACCCCCTTGTTCTACACGTATCCTGCTAGTTAATGTGACAGTCCTCTAGTGTTAGGGCAGCGTTTATTTTTCCCAGCAGACTGTTTGTTTTAGAGAAAACGTGAAGTAGCCAACAGCAGACACTGATCCTTTGAGTTGGGGCCTCTCTAGGTTTGAACTCTTCGTGCCCTTCAGGAGATTTTGCTGGCTTTATTGCAGATCCCAATCACGGGCTAAGCCAAATCTATAACTTCAAGAATGCGGCTAAACTGTGGGATTTCTAGTGGTCCCTTTTTTCATTGGAATGTGATTAACTCCTTTAAAACCACACACAGCTACAAACCATCCCTTAGAGATGCTACCTAAGCACTTTAAACACTGAAATGATCAACTGCACCTTTCTATTGGCTGTAACTTACTCATTTTTCTTTTGTTGTTTTTTTTTCATAGTTTGTGGTTATAACTGTTCTCAGATGCAGCCGGGTCAGATCTTAGCTGTACATGCGGAATATAAGATCAGGGCTAGATTTACTAAACTTCTCAAAAGGAAAAATGGAGAAGTTGCCCTTAGCAACCAATTAGATTCTAGCTGACATTCTTTAGTGTGTAACAGGAAAGTGAGAGGTATAATCTGATTGGTTACTATGGGCAACATCTATATTTTTCCTTTTGAGAAGTGTAGTAAATCAGCCCCAGATTCAGATGCCGTAAAATATTTTTATTTACTTTACTTTACATTTTGTCACTATAAATGGGAACTTTCACAAGGAAAACTGTCTTAAGAGATTGCTTTGTGTAGAAAGCTACCCAGTGTAAAACTACTACTACTGTTATATTATTATTATTATTGTTATTATTAATAATGTTTATAGGGCATCATATGACAAACATGGTGATACAGTGTTGTACTTTTTTACGGCGTTGCGGACACCTTGTGGCACCTTATAAATAAACGATAATAATACAGGTTACGACAAAAGGCTGACAAACAAGACAGAGAAACCCAAGACAATTTAGATTCCGATAAACCGAGACTAAGACGGGGATGAGTCCAGGGGAGGTAGAGAACAAGACGACGGAGAACCCTGCTCATAAGAGCTTACAATGTAATCTGATTATCGATGAATACTGTCTTGAGTAGCTTTTTGTGATAACCTATTTTGTGACTCCTCCATGAAGTTTGGACAGCATTGTTTTGCAACAAATCCATTCCGCTGTAGTTCAGTCTGTTAGCAGTAGAGGACACTGCAGTCATTTAACTGTATCTGTAATTGGCTGTTGGAAATAACTATAACGTGTGTTGACTAGTGAAAAACATAATCACGAAAAAACAAGATTCGAAAATCCCAACTTACTTGGGACAGTTATCTCCCTGCTGTGTCAGCAGTACCGCTGAGTGAGGAGTGTTTGAGTTTATACAAGCAAGATAAAAGGACTCGTTCTCAGATGTGACTATGAAAATAAGAAACATGAAATTCTATTACATTTGTTTATAACAGAAGACAGTGGTTGCTAAGGATTTCTTTTAAAGAATTCTGGTAAATTTCAGGAAATGGGTTTTTTTTTTTAAAAAAAAAACCCTTTTATTTGTATAGAGACTTAGAGAAATGTGTACTTTTCAAAGGTTCTCATTTAATTAATTCTGCTAAGTGATATATATGAACTGTGGGGAAGATCCAAACTTAAGTTCTTTTTACATTCATTGGTATAGATCAGGGGTTCTCAACCCTGTCCTCAAGTACCACTAACGGTCCAAGTTTTTGAAATCTCTTTGCTGGAGGTGAGCTCATAACTGACAGTTACATTTTGAAAGCTCCACAGGTTTTGCAGAGAGACCTACAAAACATGGACCGTTAGTGGTACTTGAGGACGGGGTTGAGAACCCCTAGTATAGCGTATTTACGCTATCGTAAGTACTATACACTCCCCTGGGCACTCCCCTCGCTTGTAAATACTTTGCTCGATTTACGTTTGCCAAACCCTACCTTGACTTTTCCAAACGTAAGTACGGACGTATATGTAATGGATTGACGCACATGGCGGCCTAGCCCGGCCCATACTGTACAATTTAAATGCCTCCCTCCGCCTACAAAGCGTATCTCAGGGTGTTGTTTGGATGACCTGCCCCTTCGTTTGTATTCACGCTGACGTTACTTACGGTCAGAGTTATGTAGTGTAATGTCTGCCGTGCGCATGCACAGTAAATACAAATTGGCAATTTTACGTAAATGCGCTAGCGTACATAGCTAAGGATCTGGCCCTATGTCTTTATTAAAATAAGTAATTAGAGAAATAGACAGAGAATCTTCCCCAGGGAGAGAGACATAGGGCTGGATCCAAATTTAAGTAAGTGCTTGAAATTAGTTACTCCTGGGCTAAACCATGTTGATTGCAGGGGGACCCAAGATAATTGTATTCTTTGCATGCAGGGATATATCTTTGAATTGCTTACTGCACACAGACTGTTATTTAGACTTGGGATAGTAAACATCACCTCTCAACTCTAATACTGTTTGCAACAGTTGAAATACAATCAACATGGTTTAGCCCAGGAGTAACTAATTTCAAACACTTACTTAAGTCTGGATCCAGCCCATAGTCTCATTCCCTATGCATACCCTCCAACATGACCCAACATATTGTGAGGCCACATCACTGAGATAAGCCATAGACAACATCATGTATTGTTAGTTTCAATCTGAATTAACTGTAAATATGCCCTGTACCAAGATTGTTATTTTGTATGTTTTCAGGCTTTGCATGCCTAATATGGGTCTCATAATAAGAGAAAGAGGACAGAACCAGAATTACAAAAACAGCCCATTTACGCATTGTGAAATCAGACCCTCCAACATGACCCACTCCCTTAGGTACAATATATTCCGCTCCTGAGCTTCCAACTGTTACTAACCTGGCTTAAATAAATGAACTGATATTTAAAAAAGATTGGCCTCATTTAACAAAGGTGGTTACCATAGTAACTGACAGTTGGAAACTGAGGAGCAGAGTATTTTGTACCTTATAGAATGGGTCGTGTTGGAGGGTATGTGAAATGCGCCCCGTGAGAGCGTTCTGCGCACTTGTGCACATGTTATATATGTATCAGAAGACATTAAGAACGATACTGGATTCATGCTGGCAGCCTTTCCAATGGCGGGGGTGGGGCGGCCCGTATGATGGGGAAGAAGGTATTTAAATCGTACAGTAAGGGCTTGTTTAAGCTCCATTTTTCATGGGGCGGGTACATACAGTCAATCAGTCATACAGGATCGCACTGACGTAACGTCGCTTACGCTGCTGAGGACTTACGCTCCCACACTGTATTTAAATCTGGATCCAGTCCAGAGAGAGTAGTGAATGTGCAAGTTAAATCAATGAAAACAGTGTTTCTGAAAGTAACTGGTGTCATGCTGTTTAATGATAACAGGATGCACGTGTATGGAGGTACAGAGTAGGTCATGTGACATTCTGCCTAGGAAAATCCCTCAAGGGCCAGATTTACTAAGCTGCGGCAAAGGAAAAGTGGAGATGTTGCCCATAGCAACCAATCAGATTTTGGCTGACATTTTCTAGTATGTAATAGCAAAGTGAGAGTTAGAATCTGATTGCTATGGGCAACATCTTCACTTTTCCTTTCCCGCAGTTTAGTAAATCTGGCCCCAGGAGTCGGTTCCGCGGTCTCTTTTACACACTCACCAACAGGGTGTTTTCAGGGTGTATGCAGTGTGATACAGGGTGCCTGCTGTTGTGTTGCAGAGAATTGAGGGTCACTGCCATCCTCCAATCCTGCCTTGCACATACTTTATAATTGCCCTTGTTTATTCCACATGATTTCTATACAGAGCTCCACCTACAATGTAAATGTCAGCCTTGGGTGGTGACAGCCTCACTTATAATGAATTTGGCATGCTGACAGCTCTGGAAATGTCTTGCTTATAGTTACCATGTGTCACGAAACTGAATAGAAGGTTTAGAAAGAAATGTGGTATATATATATATATAT
>WWET01000240.1:510110-522405 GCA_011038615.1 Limnodynastes dumerilii | reverse complement strand
CTGGGGCTTAGACCGCTCAGTGTACCATCGTAGCTCTGGATCAGGCCCATCAAGTCTAATCCAACCCTGGTCAAGTCCAGTCCGGCTAAGCTTATCAAGTCTAATCCAGTACTTATATAGGGAGATTTGCAAACTCTCCCTTGCAGCTGCTGCCCCCAAATAGCGCCTGAGTACTTTTTTTTTTGTCTAATCCAATTCTGGTCAAGTCCAGTCTAGCTTGCTTCATCCAGTCAAGCCTGCCTTGTCCAGTCCAGTTCTAGCTTGCTTCGTCCAGTCCAGCCAAGCCTGACTTGTTCAGTCCAGTCAGGCTTGTTTTGTCTAGTCCAGCCAAGCATGCCTTGTCCAGTCCAGTGAAGCCTGTCTTGTCCAGTCCAGTGAAGCCTGTATTGTCCAGTCCAGTGAAGCCTGTCTTGTCCAGTCCAGTGAAGCCTGTATTGTCCAGTCCAGTGAAGCCTGTCTTGTCCAGTCCAGTGAAGCCTGTATTGTCCAGTCCAGTGAAGCCTGTCTTGTCCAGTCCAGTGAAGCCTGTATTGTCCAGTCCAGTGAAGCCTGTCTTGTCCAGTCCAGTGAAGCCTGTATTGTCCAGTCCAGTGAAGCCTGTCTTGTCCAGTCCAGTGAAGCCTGTATTGTCCAGTCCAGTGAAGCCTGTCTTGTCCAGTCCAGTGAAGCCTGTATTGTCCAGTCCAGTGAAGCCTGTCTTGTCCAGTCCAGTGAAGCCTGTATTGTCCAGTCCAGTGAAGCCTGTCTTGTCCAGTCCAGTGAAGCCTGTATTGTCCAGTCCAGTGAAGCCTGTCTTGTCCAGTCCAGTGAAGCCTGTATTGTCCAGTCCAGTGAAGCCTGTCTTGTCCAGTCCAGTGAAGCCTGTATTGTCCAGTCCAGTGAAGCCTGTCTTGTTCAGTCCAGACAAGCCTGTCTTGTCCAGTCAAGCCTGCCTTGTGCAGTCCAGTCAAGCCTTGTCTTGTCTAGTCCAGTCAAACCTTCTCTTGTCCAGTCCAGTCAAGTTGCTGAGCTCAGTCTAGTTCAAAGCTGGTTTCGTCCAATACAAGTCAAGCCTAACCAGTCCAGCCAGCCCAGTCCAGTCCAAGTCAAGCCTAGCCTTGTATTTCCAAAACCCCCTTGGCCTGGCCACTGACACATGAGCAGATCATACATCAAACCCTCAAGCTTCCATTACTTTGCTGAATCACTATCAAATCCCTGGGAACCCAGAGCGGATACCCAACCAAGTCAGTTTATGATAGTTTGTTCTGGCCCGATGGATCAGAACGGGGAAAATCCCAAGTCAGTCCGTGATAAAACTTTATTATTAAAAATAATAATAATTCAAATTAATTTAGTAGCTAGCCTGGAAATACAGAAATCATGTTTTTAAAGAAACCATGTAAAATACAGAACCTCTAGGTCAGTGGTGGCCAACCTGTGGCACATGCGCCAAACGTGGCGCATTGGCTGATTACAAGTGGCGCATAATGCCTGCTAGGCATCCTAGGTGCTCGCTTAGGGCCCTAAATTCATCCCTGGCTTGGCCTTCTACACTTGCTGCATAGCCACCTGCCCATTTCCCAAGAGAGCATTGCGCAACGTCATAAGTCATGACATTGCGGCAATGCTGTGCCAGGGCCCTGCCCCGTCAGATTTCATTTAAGGCAGCCTGAGCTCATCTCTGAGCTCAGGGTTGAGCTGACTGAGGGAGAGAGCACACGATCCCGAAGCAGGAGCTGACTGAGGGAGAGAGAGTACCTGGAGCAGGAGCTGACTGAGTGAGAGAGAGTACCCAGAGCAGGAGCTGACTGAGGGAGAGAGAGTACCTAGAGCAGGAGCTGACTGAGTGAGAGAGAGTACCCGGAGCAGGAGCTGACTGAGAGAGAGAGAGAGTACCCGGAGCAGGAGCTGACTGAGAGAGAGAGAGTACCTGGAGCAGGAGCTGACTGAGGGAGAGAGAGTAACCGGAGTAGGAGCTGACTGAGGGAGAGAGAGTACCTGGAGCAGGAGCTGACTGAGGGAGAGAGAGCACCCGGAGCAGGAGCTGACTGAGGGAGAGAGAGCACCCAGAGCAGGAGCGTTGGAAGACAGGTGAGCAATTTTTTTTACTTTTTAATACTTAATGATGCCAGCAGTCATATTAAATATATTGTGGAGGGGAGAGGAGCGCTGTTGATAAATAGTGCTCTGAATGCAATAAAACAGCAATATATAAAGATACATGCTTTCTGGGTAAATATATGTATTTTCACAATTCCATTTTCTCCGCCTGTACGGAATCATCATTAGTTATACTGCAAGTCATACGTAGCAAGTAATAATTGCATAAAACTATGCAAAAATGGCCATCACTATGCCTTTCACTCAATTATTTCCACCTATCGGCCAGTCCACGAAAAGTGCTTGAGTTGTATGGCGCATCTGAACCCGTATGTGAAACAGATTGACGCAGGGTATGTAAAAGGGTGGCCACCACTGGTTTACAGCAAGTTATTGTGGCATTTTATGATCTTGCAGTAATTACCTAATGATAGTAGGGACTGTGTTTACTGCACTTAGTGCACTATAACGTAATGTGTTCTACTAAAATGATCTTATTATCACAGATAATTACAGGGCTTTTGCATTTGTTTGTAATGCAGCAGAAACCAAACCATGGGAGTCATTGGGGAATAAACAAGCAGCGAACCATTGGCATGCTAATGAATTGCTTTAACGCAGCCCTTTTAATTCATGGACCTGAAAGAGACCTTGCAAAGAAAGTGTGTGTGCTTCAAGGCTGCTTTTCTTATTTTTTTGCCATTATGAAGGGTCTCATTTCTTACAGGATAATATTACCTGTATACAATTCTAAGTATATACATTTAAAAAGTAGTGAAAATAACTGTGATCTGTGCAGAGAAATAACAGAGCAATAACTGGTGCAGAGAATTATGGGGGGGATCCATACAGTTGTTTATCAGCTGATGATCATGTAGAGTAGGGCAGGGTACCCAACCAAATGGTTCAAAAATCATCCCACTTAATAATCATATTGGATCCAGGCTCATAATAACAACGCCATTGGAGCAAACTTTTTGTTCCCTGGTTCTAAAACATCTCCTTTTTGTTTCAGTCATGCTTCTAGTGACTGTAGACAACCCTAGACACAAGGGAAAGTGAAGGGTGCTAATGCTGCCTCAGGGAAGTCTTAGTTAGAAGTGGGAGGGGGAGGGGGAGGGGATTTAGATTAGCCGGGGAGTGCAGGGGGGTAGGCTTTCTCTGTGCGTATTTTCCACTCTTAATTGCCATAAGGTTCCTATGGGGGCGGGTTGAGGGGCAGGACGGGTGAGTTAGTAGGTGCTGATACGCTCGCACCTAACTCATTCTTACATCTTTCAGTGACAAGGGATGGGCCCGGGGCCAGTGCTAGCATGTCTGGCGCCCCCTACGAAAAATAAATTTGCGCCCTGCCCCATTATTGCATGACGCCGCCCTCCCCAAACTGTCTTGATTCATTAGTGAATGATGCCGCCCTCCCCAAACAGTCTTGATTCATTAGTGCACGCCCCCCAAACAGTTTTGATTTGTTACACACACACTAACTTACCTCAGTCTCTACTGCGGTCGCTGTTGTGGCTCGCTTCTCACTCCTCCGCGGTGCGCGCTTTCTACCTTATTAATGACGCTGGCACCACTTTGGGTTCACGCCAGCGTCATTTATGAGGGAGGAGGTGCTGCGGAGGAGAGGCAGGTCTTGGAGACTGAGTCAGTGTCCTAGACCTGCCTCTCCTCTGCAGAACCTCCGTCTGACGGTACACACTGTGCAATGCGCGGTCAATCATCCATCTAGGTCTAGGTTCCGGCAGGGGACCGGTGACGGAGCTTCCTCTCTCCATCACCCTTAAACACTTTACACCCGGTGCGGTCCGCACCCCCGTTGTGACGCCACTGCAGCGGGGGATAGCAGGCAGAGGGGAGCGCCCCTCTGGCTTGGCGCCCCCCTTCCTCACTTACCCCGCTTACTGTGTTCCGCTGGCCCTGGATGGGACATCACCAGCCTCATGGCTAAACCTAGGTAGAGTATGGGTAATGTGTCTCTCTCTCTGTTGGTATGTCAGAAGTACAATATCTGATCGTGCTTGGCATATGAGACACTTTATACTTACAAGTTTACTACTGCCACAGCTCTTTCTCTCAAGGTGGTGATTCAGTGCCCTCTGACAGCTGTTAGAGTGAGGGTAAGGATGGAATGGTGGTCATCTAGAAGAACCTCTGTGGATATCTTTAGGTGGTGATTCAGACCAGCATAGACAATTATTTGGAGATGGCTGCATTTTGGACATCAAATATTGTACTCAGTCCCTCTTTGGTAAATCATAAAGAAAGTTATCCTAGATGCTCTCAGAATTATGGACCTTATTCACACTTAAGAAGCTTGGGCTTCTTAAGTGTGGGAAATAAGAACTGAGCTGCTTTGCATGCGTAGTAGCTCATTGATGCAATCTACATACCATTTAGGTACGGAGATTGAGTGCTTGTGGTCTTTAAAGAACACACGTAATTTAGGAAATAAAAATAGGTGTGCCACGGCAGCCTCTGGGAGGATGGGGGGGGGTATGGTAAGAAGCCGGGGAGGGCTGAGTAGGGGAAAGAAAGTTTGTTTTCTCCTTCTTAAGAAGGAAAATAAGAACACGAACTTAGGGAAGCCCTAGGGGAATCTTAAGTGCCCTAAGTTCTTAAAAAAAGGGGCAGGTGATGGGAGAGGAAGCTTTAACATAGGTGCGGATACATACTTATATATGGATGTGGGCCCCCGCTTAGAACGGCCCTATTTTGATAGGGCCGTTTCCTCCCAGCCAGATCCGAACTGACTGGGATTTCGATTACATATGCCAATTGATCCACGGAGCACCAAGTTTTCGGGGCTACGAAAAGTAATTAAAAAAGTCTCCCACTCCTTTCCCTAATTCTAACCCTAACCCTCCCCTCTCACTACCCTAACCATCCTTTCCTGGCAGCCTGAGCCTAACCCACCATCTCCCGCAGCCTAACCCTAATTGTCCCTTCCCTGCAGCCTGACCCTAACCGTCCATCTCTCGCAGCCTGACCCTAACCCTTCCTCCCCTGCAGCCTGACCCTAACCCGACCTACCCCACATGGAGGGGTTACTCACCTTCACTTGGTCCAGCGATAACAGCGGCGGAGCGGTGGCCGAAGGATATCAGCGGCGGCGGCGGAATCTCCGAATGTGAATGGGTGAAGTATGCCGATCGGCATTCTTACCCATACTTTAAAAAAAAAGGATGAACTGGTAAGTATTCGAAATAGAAACATCCGAAAAGGAACTTCTAGGCGGGGACTGCAACCGCTTATATATACATCCTTATCCGCACCTTCTTATAGCTTTCCTAAGTGTTAATACACTCCAATCCTACCAAAAGGCTTTTCAGATCTACATGACACAGTGGTTTCATTAAGTAAAATTTCATGGGGCTAGATTTACTAAGCTGCGGGTTTGAAAAAGTGGAGATGTTGACCATAGCAACCAATCAGATTCTTGCTGACATTCTCTAGTATGTAATAGAAAAGTGAGAGCTAGAATCTGATTGGTTGCTATGGGCAACATCTCCACTTTTCCAAAACCCACAGCTTAGTAAATCTACGGGCGCAGTGGAGCCTCTCGCATTTCTTGTGTATTGGTGCTTCCACACTCTGACTGATTTCTTCTTGACCTTCTTTCTTCGGTTCAGGATTGCTGGGTAGCTGACAGAACCCTGACACAGGAAGTTGGACTGAAAGCAGGACAGCCATGGAATGGATTAAAGTGAGCTTTAATCTGATGCTTAGAGGAACACAGCAGGTTCAGCCATCTGACAGGAACAAGAAATATGTCAAACTCAATGCAGGAAGCCAGCGGATGTATTAAAAAGTGTGCTTTAATCTGATGAATATAGGAACACAGCAGGGACAAGCATCTCCCAGAGGCAAGCAGGACTGTAGAAGCAGGAGGGTTTTTACCTGCTATAGCCTTTCTATGTTTTCTTTAAATGCATACACACACAACTACAATTTAGTGATGTTATAAACATTTCCATGGGCTACTAAGCCTTCTGAGTAACCCTTATTTTACACAATTGACATAACCCCCTTATCTTTTGCAAAGTTCATCCTGGTCAGTTGGACATTATCTAAAGTAGTAGTTGATATTTCCAGATTCCTGTAGCCAGCTACAAGTGGTTCTGAAATTGTGTAAAACCCCAAGATAACAGCAGGTTAGTTGAGTATTTGGGACTGGTGAAATGGAACTCAGAATGACCCGAAGTAAAGACAACTGTATGAGGTTTAAATTTCGTTTTTAGATTCTGAATTTTGTTTATAGAAAAGCAGAAAACTTCTTTACATTTGTTACACAGAGAATAAATAGCAATTAGGGTCCGTATTCAGAGTACCGGACATATAACATATACGTCCGGTGTTTAGCGATTTTTGCTACTGCGCATGCGTAGTAATCTACATAATCTACGTTTCTTTTTCTTAGGTAGATTGCGGAAATGCGGTCTGAAATGACTACACATGCGCAGTAGTAAAAATCGCTAAACATCGGACGTATATATATGTTATATGAATAAGGGCCTAGGTTTCAATATCACAAATTTTTGCCAATGTATCACCAGTAAAAATCATGTACAATAAATAAGATACAATCAATAACAACAGTGGGCCGGATCCAGAACTACGTCTGTCTTCCATAGACGGACGTAATTCAATAAACAGTAGCTACTGCGCATGTGTAGTAGCTATTGTACGTAATCTGCGTATCGTTTTGAAAAGACCGCATATACGCAATCTACGTATCGAAACGATACGCAGATTACGTACAATAGCTACTACGCATGCGCAGTAGGCTACTGTTTATTGAATTAGGTCCATCTATGGAAGACGGACGTAGTTCTGGATCCGGCCCAGTGTCAATAAATGTAACACTTGGAAATCGTGCACAATAAATAAGATATCATCAATAGCAACAGTGTCAATTAATGTAACACATGGCTTACTTCAAACTTTGGAAATTAACTAGTAATCTACTCTCCTTTCGTTAGTTTAAACTATTTTGTTACTAAAATGACCTTAGAAAAACAATCATACATACATTTAAATCAATAAAGCCTATTTTTTTATAGTTATTTTAATTACAGAGTTTAGCCAAAACACGTTGATGAGTCTTATCCTTCTTGTAACTTTCTATTTTAATTACCAACAGTGGGATTTTAAACTAATTAATCATGCATTTGTTGCACTTTATATAGTATTAAAGTTCTGAAATTCCTAAAAAGTTCATAAATTAAACCTATTTTCAGAAAAGTTCATGTTAATAGTACTGTTTTTCTCAAATTGCCAATTAAGTGAGGGTAAAAAGAGTTAACAAAGTCTTTGCTTCAAGAAAATAGACTTTCAACAATTCCCCTTTTCTTCCCCAAATATATACACCTCTTCTTCCTATTACACTCCTCAGTAACTCTACTGTCCCAAAGGAGTCTTTTCAGCACTTTCTCTACAGTCTTCACTTTCTCCAATGTGCTCTCCTGATACCTCTGAGGCTCTCCTCAATATACATCGCACACCCCCTGGCACCTCCGATACTACTAATGATTTCCCCAATGCACAGCACTTTCTCCAGCACTTCCGATCCAGCACCTTCGATACCATTAAGGCTCTCTCCCTGCTTTTTTTCAACAGAACTGTCTCGCGCCTCTCCATCAGACCGACCTTACCAGAAACCCCTCGCGCTTCACACCGCACGCCGCAATCAGCTGGCATGCATCCCAGCCGACGGCCGCCCGGACAACAACCCACGTGCCACTCACTAGTCTGCAATTCTTCCCCTATACAGCAAACAGGGGTACCACAATTGCTGGTGGTCTGCATTCACGCTGTAGTACAATGGTCTTTCAAAATTAAAACCATAATATCAGCAGACCACACTCATAACTGAATTGCCAGCCCGCGAGAATACAGGACCAGATTCACTGATGCGAAGGGAGATAAGTAGGTTCGGATACACAATGTATCCACACCTTAGTTTTTGGTGCCTCCCCCGTTTTCTCCCATTCATAAAGGCACTCAAGAGTGTCATAGGGCTACCTAAAGAAGGAAAATATGCTCAGAGATCCCTTTCCCATGCCCTCTCTGGCTCATTTATATCCCTCCCCCAACCCACTCTTCTTAAAAAAGTCCCAAGTCTGTTGTGGCACATCTCTTCGGGTGTGGGTCCCAACTAAGAATAAACCTATTTCGATAGGGCTAAACATGGTGCTCCGAAAGTTCCTTTTTGGATGTCCCAATTTTTAATAAAGCAGAGTTTCTATTTTTTTTATGAATGGGTGAGTATGCCGTTCGGAATACTTTACCCATTCACTTTCGCCCTTACCGATATCCCTCCGCCGCTGCTATCCAGGAACAGGTGAGTAAACTATCTATGTGGGGTAGGGAAGGTTAGGGACAGGCTGTTGGGGAGGGAGGGTTAGGGTCAGGCTGTGGAAGATGGTGGGTTAGATTCAGGCTGCAATTAAGGGAGGGTTAGGGTAGTGAGAGGGAAGGGTTAGGGTAAGAATTAGGGAATGGAGTGGGGGACTATTTTTCTACAACTTTTCGCACCACGGAGGCATAGCAATTGAGAAAACGGACGATTCGAAAATCGGGCGTTTATACCGGAGCCCCTCACCCCTTCCTAAGAGCCTATCCTTCACTCCCCCCCTAACACTAAAAGACCCCAGAGAGGTTACTCACCTCTCCGGAGCCGTGTAATTCTTACACATATGCACTAGGAAGCATTAGCTTCTTAGGGGTGACTCTGGTCACTAGTTCTTTTTATTACTTGTCTGAATATTTACAGACATGTATCATTTAGAAATGAATCTGTCGGTTTTATAATTCAATTATAATTTATAATTCAAATTCAAAGGCATTGGCTTAGCAAATGTTATTGTTTTATAGGGATCATAGAGCTTAAATAAGCTCCATTTTTTTCTTTTTATTCACATTTGACTGATGGCTATGTAGAGCAGCATTGTAAATTTTGGCACTTTATATAATCTGTGACATAAACCCAGTTAATCAGTCAGCATTGAAAGTCACTCCACATAGATGACACAACTTTATGACCCCAGAGTTTTGGCATGTGCCAGTAATAATCCCTTACCCTGATTTCATTTATAATGAAACCATTTTACTTGGCAACACGGAGATGCATTCAGCCATGCCAGCAAAGATTACCGGGATTTGAAATAAAAAAGTATGTAACAAAAACAACCAACGCTCTTATTTGGGACCAGTAGTGTTTTTTCTCAAATGAAATTGGCATCCTACAGTTTTCCCTGGTAAACCAATGACAATGAGCTTTGATATTATGAGAAGCACAGTGGTTCATGTGGTTAGCACTTCTGACTCAAGGCACTACGGTTCACTTCCCAGACAAGGCCTTATCTGTGTGTAGTGTGTATGTTCTCCCCGTGTCTGCAGGATTTTCCTCTGTGTGCTCCGGTTTCCTCCCAGACTCCAAAAACATGCTGCTAGCTTAATGAAAAAAATGAACCCTAGTCTGTGTCTGTGTTAGGGATTGTTCAAAATTAAAAAATGATATAATGGCACTATATAAAATCATGTTACCTGTACCTCAAGTCTGCCCATGTACGGAATGGTGGATTGTACTTAAGGGCTTTGGAATGTCCTTAATGTACAGTTACCATTTCCTATCCCACCCATCATGCACATATCACACGCATGGTGAATGGGCCCATCTGTCATGAGGAAACAGATTTTCCCACGGAATTCTGCATTGAACAGTTGCCATCCAGTTCCATGTACTGCTATTGCGCAGTACAGACTCGTAGGAGACTTATGGATGTAGTATATGTAAGTCTCCTATCATTATTAGTTCTGGATCTGGACCAATATTATTATAATTATTATGTATTATAGTAGGTAACGGCATAAATATCCATATGGTGGGTTATTCACCCCCTCATGCCCAGTGATGGATACACCTACTTTACGGCTCTCAACTCACTTCCACTTTATGCCAATGAGTCTTTGGGCCTGATCCAGACCTCCGTCGCCTGGCGTTAATACGCTGGGCGTAAGCGTAATATCGCCTAAAAAAACGATCTGCGCATGTGCTGGGCAGATGTTGCCTGGCGTAGCTATGGCAACGCCCGATCGTGGATTGAGCGTCCGTAGCAGCAGCATAGTAACGCTTGAGGGGGCGTTCCCCTCCGTTACTACGCTGCAGTTAGTGTAGTGAGGCGGGCGGAGGTAGGGTAATGAGGCTGGGAGGGTGGCGTTTACATTGCAACGCCGTCATCCCAGCGTATGTACAGTCGCTTACGCCGGCTGAAGTTAGGGTAGCCTTCAGCCGGTGTAAGCGAGTGTTAATACGCTGGGGCAAGGGGGAGTGAAGCGATGGTATGCTGAGCGTTAGACCGCTCAGTGTACCATCAGAGCTCAGGATACGGCCCTTTATCTCTACTATATACCGTAATTTCCCCGCTCATATTTTTTATGTAATACCTCATCTAGTATTATTCTAATCATCACAGAGTCTTATTTTATATTTTGTAGAGAATCACCACTTTCACAATGCAGTGACGTCGTGCAAGACCCAGACTACGAGATCTGCACCTGAGATCTCCCTATAGGGCTGTTACACCCACAGATGTGAGCTGCCAGGAGACACTCAGTCTATGAGAGCTGAGCGCTATTTATAAAGACATTGGCAGCAGCTGAGAGGTTAGCGCCATCCTCTGCCTGCATGGGGAGGGGTGGAAAGGGCCCACGGCTGTCAGACGACAGCACTAAGCTATCAATGTTTTTCTAAACTGCACTCAGCACTGAGTGGCTTAGCGACCAGCCTTTGTTAGCTACATATGTGCAAAGAGGTTGCCTGGCATGGTGCAAGAATCCCCCCAATCACAATCGCTTCTGTCCTCTGGCGGCTACTATGGGCAGGGCTGTGACTAGAGGTGTGCAATAGGGGCGGTCACACAGGGTGCCAGTAAGTTCATTTTTAATGTTAGACTGGTTATTAATTCAAGGTTGTGGCGCCATTTTTCCTTTTTGCCCCTGGTGCTGAAATTTGTAGTTACGGCTCTGCCTACGGGGCCCAAAGGAGAGGAGGGCCTGTGGTAGCTGCCCACCCTCTCCGGCCCGGATTGCATGGATATTGCAAACCTGTGATTGCTGGTCTGATTGCGTAAGAACTGGATTTCAGGATCAGGATCATATGTTAACAGAATGTAAACTTTTAGCAAATTAACTGTAAATTCTAAGGTGTTATTAAGTATATTTGTTCTATGATAAAAGAATGTTTATAATTAGTAAGGGACTTGGTGAAATGATGGGATCACAGGGCCTCCAGGTCATTGTCCGTACACACATACTGGTGCAGTCATTTTTCAGGCAGCCTGAGGAAAATTCAATCAATCCCCAACGGATTCTGACCAGGAAAATACACTGTTTGAAGAGCTTAACGCCCTGCGTCTGTCCTGCCTGCGGTCTCTCACTGTGGAGATAACGGGATTTGGAGAGTGCGGCTTCAGGCATGTGCTCTGGAGTCTTTAATCTCCTCATACTGAGCATATGATAATCTACATGGTCTGCAGTGACTCGCAGCTGCTCCACATTAATACCCAGCTACACTTTATACAGTAAGATACAGTAAGAGAACTGCCAGAAAAAGAGAGGGGGAGAGGTAGAGAGAGAGGGGTGGCAGAGGTAGAGAGAGAGAGGGTAGAGAGAGAGAGAGAGAGAGATCTTCACTTGGGAACTAGTTAAATGTTCTCCAACAAAATATTCACAAAGTTCTACTCTGCTTTTAATTCATTAACCTGATTTCTACTTACAGAGACATTAAGATGTAATAGGCCTTCGTGAATCAATGACACTGTAAGGGAGAGGTTATACTGAGGTGATTTGTTTAATTAGACAGATACAAATTCAGTTCATCTAACATTTTGGGGCAATATTCAGGTTTCGTCAGGCTCTCCTGGAAAAGTGCAATAATATCAATCTTGTAAATGACAAGCCCCAGGCAACAGGATCACTGGAACATATCGGAAAGTGAGACTGAGCCCTAACCATAGTAATAAGGTTACATTATATTCTGTCCTTTATACAGATACTATTTGGGTTAATGAATATTGAATTCACAAAAATATATATATTTAATTGCCAGTGAACTTTTGTGTACACTTTTAACTTCTTTAAAAGATAACAGAAGCAACACAATACATGTTGCCATTAGATGGAAGTATACACAACTTGTAGGAAGCAACCA
>WWET01000240.1:470572-497814 GCA_011038615.1 Limnodynastes dumerilii | reverse complement strand
TGTTTTGCTAATAAAGTTATTGTTGTTTCTACTTAAGTGCTAACATGAATGCTGTAACAAGGGAATGTATTGAGTAACTTTATGGCCAGTACAATATGGACCTATTGTTCTTCTCAGACCACCACGCAGGGGCCATCATGTTGCTTTGTTTTTGCTGTTTTCTAAAGGTATTTGGCTGTTTTCCCTGCCAAATCTCCTTGGTCTCATTTCTCCCCTTAAGCCAAGTCCTTCTGGCATAGTCCAGTGTGTGCTTAGCACACAGCAAGATAGAGAAAAACAGGGAGTTGGTGATTGTGACTGGCTCTGGTGTGAGTTTAGCAGTTCATACTTAGATGTCATTAATCACTGGCAGCTTGACAGCTTCACACTGGAGCTCTGGTCTGTGGTAGACATGGAACTGGCATTTGGAGATGACAAAAAACAGATCTTGAGCTGACTGAGAAAAGACTTTTAGCAATTAGAGCAGTTGGAGGCTGTGGCAGGTTTAAGGTAGCGGTTATAGACTATTCCAAGCAAGTTCATTAAAGACCATAATGCTAATGTATCCCTCTTACTGGTCTTTATTGAATTAGAGTATTGGGTAATGGATGGGATACTTTTCTTATTATTGTCCCAGTGTTATCAGACTGAGGGTCATAATGACACAATAACCTCTAGAGTGCTAAGAGATCTCTACATTCTAAAACCTAATATTCCAGAAACCTTTCCTAAAATCTTTAACAAATGTCTCTTTTGAGGCCCAATGTACCACTATTTATGCTAGTTATAAACTATACTAACAGTTACCATTTACCCACTATGGAACCAGGACAAGTACCATGGGCCACATACAGAGAAAACTGTTGTTGCGGGGAATTGCGTGCGTATTTTTAGGATTGGATCAACCGCGCATGCGTAGTAACTTTATTTACGTTAGTTCTGTTCAATATACGCTGGGCTTTAGGCACGGGCAGTTGAATCGCACTTGGCTACATATGTGCGGATGGGCGGCGTAGAAATCTGTATTTAAAAATTTACATATATGGGTGGGGGGAGGCATTTAAATGAACGCATTTAAATGAACGCGGTTTTAAACGGACACATACATTCCTTGCCCCGGCCGTGCATATAATTGCGTACATAAAAAACGGTTCTTTGAATACGGCCCATGTAGATAAATCCCCCAAAAAAACATGCTGGTTGGTTAATTGGCTGCTGAATAAATCAGTCCTAGTGTGTGTGTGTGTGTCTGTGTTAGAATTAAAATGTGTTAACTTAGAATGTAGCTCCAATGGGTCAGGGACTGATGTGAATTTTAAAATATTCTCTGTAAAGCTCAATGTGACCTGATAGCGCTACATATAAACCTCTTCCTGTGCTGTTCCTAATTGCAACTTTATTACGATATCAATGATTGATTTGGAAACAGTTACCATTTTCATTTGACTTTGTTTGGATATTATTGGAACAGTAACTATCTGCATATAGGACTGATCCGAATAAGACTACATTGTTATTTTTCTCCTATGCAAAATATTTCAATATTTGGAGATTTATTTGTGAACCCTTTATCATATGATAGATTACCTATTGTGAGAAAATAACACACATGGGATTTCTTGAATATTTAGAAAGATATCAGCTCCAAAAACTTTTTTTACAATAATTTGCTAATAAAACAGTATGTTTTAAACTTCATTTTTAGCAATTTCTTAATTTTTTCTTCTGTAAACTAAGGGAAGTGTATTTCTATTTCTGGCATGTAAGAACAGTGTGTGCCAACCTCAGAAGTCCTGGGTGCTATTCTATATAGTGCCAACCTTTTTGTGCTTTGACTTGAATGCTTGATTTATAAGGCTGCATGGCTGCACCCCTTATTAAGGGTTAATTCACGTGCTGTGGAATTAGTGCGATTATCCCCCTCCTTCGTTTGCTTCAATAGCGGCCTTCAGCTCTTCTGCATTGTTTGGTCTCATGTCTCTCATCTTTCTCTTGGCAATGCCCCAGAGATTCTCTATGGGATTCAGGTCCCGCAAGTTTGCTGGCCAATCCAGCACAGTAATCCCATGGCCATTGAACCAGGTTTTGGTTCCTTTGGCAGTGTGTGCAGGTGCCAAGTCCTGCTGGAAAATGAAGTCACCATCTCCATAAAGCTTGTCTTCTGAAGGAAGCATGAAGTGCTCTAAAATGTCCTGGTAGACGGCTGCGTTGACTCTGGACTTAATAAAGCACAGTGGACCAACACCAGCAGGTGACATGGCTCCCCAAATCAACAAAGACTGTGGAAACTTCACACTGGACTTCAAGCATCTTGTATTGTGTGCCTCTCCATTCTTCCTCCAGACTTTGGGACCTTGGTTTCCAAATGAGATGCAAAATTTGCTCTCATCAAAAAAGAGGACTTTTCTTTAGCCCAGGTAAGACGCTTCTGACGACGTTTGTTGTTCAGGAGCGGCTTGACAAGAGGAATACGACATTTGAAGCCCATGTCCAGGATCCGCCTGTGTGGTGGTTCTTGATGCAATAACTCCAGCTTCAGTCCACTCCTTGTGCAGCTCCCACACACTTTTGAATAACTTTTTCCTGACAATCCTCTCCAGGCTGCAGTCATCCCTGCTGCTTGTGCACCTTTTTCTTCCACACTTTGCCCTTCCACCTAACTTTCTAATAATGTGCTTTGATACAGCACTTTGAGAACATCCAACTTCTTTAGCAATTGCCTTTTGAGGCTTTCCCTCCTTGTGGAGGGTGTCAATGATGCTTTTCTGCACAACTGTCAGGTCAGCATCTTCCCCATGATTGTGAAGTCTACTGATCCAGACTGAGAGACCATTTAAAGGCTCAGGAACCCTTTACTGGTGTTTTGGAATAATTTGCTGATTGGAGTGTAACACTTTGAGCCTACAATATTGAACCTTGTCACATTATTCTTGTGAGATTTTGGGGTTTTCATAAGCTCTAAGCCATAATCAACAAAATTAAAACAAATAAAGGCTTGAAATATCTCACTTTGCATGTAATGAGTCTATATAATATATTAGTTTCACCCTTTAAGCTGAATTACTGAAATAAATGAACTTTTGCACAATATTCGAATTTTTCGAGTTTCGCCAGTATATAAGTACATTTTCTACATAACACATTCAGCCCTCTGGAGACTTTATTAAATATGACCTCTGCCACCTGGTTAAAGTACAAGTACATCTTCTACCAACAAACTTGACTAGTTTCCCTGAGTACCAATAGACAGTAGTCCAAGTATCACCACTGGCACCAGTGCCTCAGATATAAAGCTCCAAGACCCAAGGACAATGTATAGTGGCTTCACACTACTTGATAATCTAGGCAATCCCCCACTGCACTGCACCCATTGAAATTGGAGCTGGAATAATGTTGGGGTTACTGCAAATTGAACCTTACCATACATAGTGCAATAATTGGACTCAACTCCCCTTACCTTCCTTTCATTACGCCCGCCGAACCCTACCCTAACTTTTCCATGTGTTCGTACGTATTTTTGTAGCAACGTGCTGTTCGTAGCGGCCTAAGCACAAAGATCTTTGGTACGACCGGAAGTGCAGTGCATTTTTTATGGCGATTTTACGCTTACGATCAGCGTTGGATCGCCTGCGTGCATAGGTCTGGATCAGTCCTGAAATCTCTAATGGAAAATGTTTCTAATTCTATCCATAAATTCATAGGCCGACAGAAAAGTTATTAATTCATTGATGAAGGATCAGCTGTAGGCTGATGGGAGAGTGTGGTAGTTGTAGTTCCATAGAAGCTGGACAGAGTTGGTTGGTATCTGCATTAGGTTACATAGAAATTGTAGCCTTGAGGCAGAAGCAAGGCCTGTCTGTGTCTCTGGAAACACGGTGGACCATTTAGTTTGTTGACTGGTGTTTCTTGTCTCAAAGATATTCTAAAATCTCACTTACTTTATAATCCTGGAGAGTCTTGCAGGGTGCTGTTAAGGCATCTCTTCCAGAGAGAAAGTAGTGGTCCTAAAACCAAGAACCTGTTCCACCATTTGGTCACAGATCAGGACTCGAAGTTATTTCATTGTGTCTCCTTCTGTTTTAATTGAAAAGCTATAAATATCCATTCACTTTTTATTACTTTTTAAATGTCCGTACCACCACTTTTGAATGTCCATACCGCCACTTCTAAATGTCCGAACCGCCACTTCTAAATGTCCGAACCGCCATTACCACTGTCACAGCTTATAATTGTTGCATTAGTGATTTAAAAAGATGGCAGCAGAATTGTGCAGTATAGCATTCTTTTGGTACTGTATGCCAGGATTGCATTTACAGTCAACAGTGTCTAGTGTAGCTTTCTAGAACATTCTAAACATCTACTATATCATGGTGGGACATCAAGTAAACAAAGATCATTCTAAAACATGAAAACAGGGCTTATACACACAGATGAAAATTATATTTAAAGACCTGGTCAAAGTCTTGCACTTATCCTAGATTAGAACCACTTTTGTTAACATGATTGGGCATTATAGTATGGTACATGCTAATTGGTGGTATGGAAGTTTAGACTATAAGAACATGGAATTTGATAGGCGTACAATGAAGGTAATAGTGATTAACTTACCTTTATGTATCAGCCCATTTCCTGGTATACATCGGTCTCTATTATATCTCACAGTGTTAATGCTTCTGTACATAGTAATGTTGAAATATTACCTTTTGAATGCTTGTCAGAATGTGTGTAATGTACAGTCCAGATATAATGTAAAGATTGGAGTTCACATTATGTTTGGACAATAGGAGTTAATGTGTTGAATAAGCCATTTTATCATGGATTAATAAGCTGATCGTCTGCACGTTCCTATCCACTAAATGCATTTCCATTAGTAACAAGTTGTGTTTACTTGACATCCTTTTCTATAGGTCCTGTGGCTGTTGTAAGCACTGCTCTGCTCTTTACTTTGTTTGCAGTTCTCCTGTATTAATAGAACAATGAGAGAATATCAGCAGCTACAATCAACAGTGCTGGTTGATACGTTATCAGAGCTCTGAGCAAGTACCTGTCTGAAGGTCTTAATGTCCTTCATCCCATCGCTGCTTCTATGCAATGATCTGCGTAACTGTATAAGAAACTTTCCTGCACCAAGCAGGCCTATGATGCTATTTATGCCTCTTGCAGGATGTAATTATTAGAGTTGAGGTAAAAGCTGTCTGTGGTATAAATAGATTTGGGGATATGGCGCTATGCATTGTGTGAACGCTATGAAACGCATCCTCGCTGTGTTTGCTGCCAACACATTGATGTGGGTATGTTTCTGCCGTGTGTCTCAGGCTGCTTCAGCAGATGTTACACATGGACTATGGAGTCTTGTCTTCACTTGGAGCTATCTGAGGCATTGGCTCGTTTAGTCTTGAAAGGTTTTGTAAAACATTTAGGAATCATTTCCATGTGAGTCGAACAATGGTCCAAGAAAACACAGCAGCCTATTTACCAGCTATGGCCGCTTTGAGTTTGTGTAGTTCATTAAAATGTTACAGATGCTTTTGCAAACTTGAATGATGTGGTAAGAAAGAGGCAGATTTCTAATTGGGTACAGTTGGCATACACTTACAGGGGCCTAAGAGAGGAAGATGCCTGTTTTTTTTAAGGCAGCCCAACCCATTCTCTCATTATCCTACTTATTTATTGTCATTGAACACTTTGCAATTACCTCATTTATTTAGGTTTGTGTTACCGTTGGACTTACGTGGAGCCAGCCATTTTGTTGGCTACGCCAACACCCAGCTCTATCCTAACTGAAATCACTGAATCATTAGGTCACACATAAATTAATGGGCGTTATGCCTGGCACCAGTGTGTGTATGTAACGGGTTCACTTTAAAACTTATTTGGGTTATGTAAGAAGTTAGAAGAAAGAGTAATTGTTTTATGTAATATGGAAGCTTCAATTATTAGAAAACATTTGACAATGTCCTGGTTATAGCCGCATAGAAGAAAGAGGTAATCCTTTAAGCCTATTAAAAATTAAGATAAATTTACTAGAATACTGAATACACATTATCGGATATAAAACTAAAATCCTTGTATAAAAGATCTCTTTCACTCCTTAGCTTGAAGCTTCTGGGCAAAATGCAATCATCCAGCTGGGGTTCTGCAGAACAGATCCTTGTTCCTCTGTAAATATTAATCCACATGTGACTGCAGGGATGGTGCAAAATGGCCTTTTCAACCTGGAAATTCAGTAGCTTGTCCCTCGCAGCAATCTTTAAAGGCTGGGTTCATGTTACACATAGCCTGAGCAATTAAGTAACATACTTACAATTCCTGAACTGAAGGCTACATACTCTTCTCAAAATGACATGTTGAATTTTCTTCATCCATTTCAATTATTTTTTTCGTCTGCTAAGAAAATATGCCGTTAAGTGTTCATGTGGTCCTACCGCTTTTGCCATTTGAGATTCATATTGGGGTTGATCCAGAGTTGGGGCAAATAGACACCTTGGTAAAACCATGTTAAACCGCAGGGGGTGGCAAATTTAAAATATGCAAAGAGAATACCTTGAGAGGTAATGTTTTGTAGCTCAACTCTAAATTGGAGTTAAAAAAAACAAACAAACAAACTGTTGAGTATTTGTGTGTAATAAGCAAATTTAGCCAGTAGTTTCCTTGCATGAAATTTTAGTTGAATTATTTTACTCCCCTCACATTGTATGATTTGTACAGGTGCAGAATTGTACAATTATGTCTAACTTTAAATCCAACCCCATTGAACTAGCATATTTGGCTAGATTTACTAAACTGCGGAAAAGGGAAAAATGTATATGTTGCCTATAGCGACCAATCAGATTCAAGGTCTTGCTTTCCTATTACATACTAGAGAATGTAAGCTAGAATCTGGTTGGTTGCTATGGGCAACATTTCCAATGTTACTTTTCTGCAGATTAGTAAATCTAGTCCAATATCTTACTCTGCGCTAGTAAAAATAATTTTAAGTTCTAAAAAGTGTGTGACTACAATGTGATATAGACTAAACATTTTAGTTTGACAAATCAGGCACCAAAATTCAGTTTTGATGATCTTTATACACAGAGAAGAAGGAATGTTCTGGGGGGGTTGGTTGCTTTTTTTCCCCTTAGGGAACAGTTGGAATGCTGTTGGGGCATAAATGAATCACTATACCATGTACCAAGCCCTGCATTAAGGTAGTGCTTAGTAAATCTTGAGCTGTGTAAGTGTTTGGGGCTTCTATAAAGTCTGTTAGTCATGCTGATGTGTAGAGGTAAGGTTTCTACCTCCAGGGTAGAAGGTGCAGCCTTAAGACTGACTCTTACTCCGAAGCAATCACATGAAGGAATTTAAAACTTTTGGATAAGCTTTGACACATAGTTATGATGAATGAACAAAGAACATTATTTACAGTATTACAGAATTACTACATTTAGAGCCGAGACGTTACTGAAAAATGAGATCTTTGAGAACCAGCAAGAAATATGTGATCACCGCTCTAGTAATATCCATTGGCCATTTCAGATAGAATGTGTTCTATATAATACAGGGTATCTCTCACATCTCATTTTTGCTTAAAGTTCTCACCACACATATCTAAAAGTGACTAAATAGGTTTTTTTTTCGGTTTTTTTTTAAATGGCTTTATAGAAAAGAGCAGTTAGTACTCAGACCCTCCAACATGACCCATTCCCTTAGGTACAATTTAGTCTGCTCCTGAGCTACCAACTGTCACTCACCTGGTTTCAATAAATTAACTGATATTTAAAAAACTATTTGCCTCTTCAACAAAGGTGGTTACCATAGTAACTGACAGTTGGAAGCTGAGGAGCAGAGTATTTTGTACCTTATGGAATGAGTCATGTTGGAGGGTGTGTAGTTACGGTCACAGGTTTCTCAATATAGACTTCCATACCTTGACAGATCTCAAAATATCTGAAGTTCTGCACACAGAAAGAAGATGTAGAAGGGGCACTTCATGGTGCAGCACATTTTTATTCAGACATAAAATTAGTGTATATATATGTGTACCAGATAACAAGAACCAAATAAAGTTCATTCAAACTTTTTTTTTTTTTTTTTACATTACCGCTTCAGTGGATCAAACAGCAAGTAGCCTCTCCGCTATGGATGGTCTCGGAGATAGATGAACTCAACAAGTGTAAGGATATTCGCCTCACAAAAGTATTTTATATCTGAAGTGCCCCCTTTTTTTCTTTCTATTTGCAGAATCTTTTTGAACCGGATTTGGAACTGTTTATTTGAAGGGGAGCAGTGATTGTCCACCCCCCAATCTGGTGCTTTTATTGACTTTTATTAACTATCCAATTCAGACAATCGAGACTCTGTGATAAGTCCGACATTACTTTGCCCACGCACGCCCTGGTTTGCTTCTAATATCTGAAGTTTTATTTATATTTGCTGTGTGTTACGGCACAACCAATGGCGGAACTACTGTGGCTACAGGTAGTGTGGTTGCTATGGGGTCTGGAACAAAAGGGGTCCCGAGACAGTCGTTCTCTCTGCGTTCATGGTGGATATGCCAGCATGGAGAGACCATAGTAGGCTGTGAATGGCTGGCAGGTTCTCCAGAGACTGTGTTCAGCACTCAGAGACTCTGGGCAATGTTTGTGTATAACTTGCTAACAGCTTAGGGCTGTCTAATTGTTGGTGGAGGGTGTGGCATAAGGTAGTTGTAGGATGGGGCCAAAACTATGCTATCTGTCCAAGCATATGCAGAGTGGTCAGTGTCCTGCGTTGCTGTAGACAGCACTGCACATGTTATTATAACATGACAAATTATAGTCTGGCATGAGCCCCCACCCATGCTTAATGTCTACTTACACCTCTGGGCACAACCTACGCACCGATACCGTTACACAGTTGCCAACTCTCCCTAAATGTCAGGGAGACTCTTAAAGAATGGTTGATCTCCCTGACTTCCTGTAGTGTTTGGCAATCTCCCTGATGCAGATTCAGTTCTGTAAGTCATTTCAGTATAATGACAGAGTTTAGAAATTGTGTCCTATTTCCCTGCATTAAGGCCTATGGAGGCGGCCATTTTCATGGGTAACAAGATGTAATAGACTGGCAGTTATCTAACATGACTTCAGTATTGGATACAGAAATTAAAAATACACTTTGGTCTCTTGTTAATAATTGTTTTGCTATTCTATAGAGATAAATCTCCTATTCACAGCTTCACAATACAATAAATACTGACCATATTGAAAAATTATTTCCCTGGCAGCGCTAGACACACCCATGGGTTGGGCTTATGACATGACACACCCCTTTTGTGGTAAAGAACACACCCCTTTTGTGCAGCACCTTGATAGTATTCTCACAACCTCTGTGGTATTCATTTAAAAAAGTTGCCCACCATGTACTATTATGGGTCACTTTTGGTTAAAGGTGGTTTAATATGGCATTTATAATCAAGTGCAATTTAGCTAAAAACTGTGAATACATCCAAATTCGATGGTAATTGGGATCAGTCTTCTTTTTCTCCTTTCTGGCATTTAGCAAAGCTAAAGCACTGGGCTCAGGTTCTCCAGACCGTGTTGTCCCATTGTTTGGTAAAACAACTGAGAGATTCAACAAGGAGAGAAGAGCTTAGCTCTGATGATCCAGGACCTGATTCACACTTAAGAATCTTCTTAAAATAAGAACTTAAAGTCACTCCTGGGCTAAACCATGTTGTTTTCGGGGGGAGTCAAGTTAATTGTATTTTTTGCATGCAGGAATACAGCTTTGAATTGCTTACTGCACACAGATACTGACCAGCTTTACTGTTAAACTGTTATTTAGACTTGGGCTGGGAAATATCACCTCTAAACACTAGTACTGTTTGCAACAGATGAAATATGTGCAGTGCGTTTTTTTGCCCGTTTTTTCGCTCACGATCGGCGTACGATCGCTTGCGGCCGTAGGTCTGGATCAGGCTCAATGTGGCAATAATACCACAAGATTAAGTCTATAGATGTGCACCAGACTTTCTTATTGCCGCAGCCACCGGGGTCCCAACGAAATAGGTTCTTCCAAACCTTTCAATAATTTCTATAAGAGAGAGAAAGGGGACAGGGGCGCTCTATGGTGCAGTATCTTTATTAGAAGCGAGGTAGTGATGGTTAAAAGTTCAATGTGCAAATTCAAGCAGCGTACCAGATAATAAAACATTAAAAAGCATCCGCCACGTGTAGCGGTTACCGGCTTCCTCGGAACAGCGTCCTTTGTTGTTAGGCACGGTATCCAATAGTGGTGGAGTGTGTCCGTCTGTACCTCCCCCATATATTTATATATAATATAAAATAGCGGTTACCTGCCACCAGCAATTCCCTAGCCCAAGGCTGTGGCTCCTTCTGCTGTGCCACTAGAACCCTTTGGTCTTCCCCTCTTCTGTGCAATCCTGGTGTGACGGATCACAGGACAGGTATGCTTTGTAATTATCAAAGTTCCAGCTTATAGGATCTTAATGATGGCTGACAATACTAAATGGTATGGAACCTCCCTATTCTGTTATCGGAACCATTCCTTCAGGTTTTGAATTAAAATAATGCCCCCTAATAAAACGTATTGCCACTGATGGGACATATAACACTCAAAAAAAAACCTTAATAATTCTCAAGATAGTCCTGTTAGATCACATCTTTAATAAACTGTTAACTTAGATCGGTTCCACTAATTAAACATAGGTTATGCTTAATATATGGGTTCCAAAACAACAACATGTATTGTCCTATTTCATACTTTGATAGAGGTGTTAATACTAAACTAGCCAAATGCTCATCACAATGACGGGAAATGAGCGTGGGAGGGGGGAGAATCAGCCGCACCGCACACACAGGGAGCGGAGGAGACTGGCACCTCGAGACGGCAGCTGATTGAATCAGAGATTCCTCATTCAGGGAGGAGCCTCCTCTGGCCAGTCTGATGCCACAGCACAAAGTGCCTGCCGGTGCCGCCGGTAGCTTGGGTGTGTAAAGCCGCTTTGTGTAGGATGGTAACTGGTTGGGCACTTGGGGGGGGGGCGGCTGGGAGGTTTAGGGACATTTGGAGGAGAGCAATGGACGCTACTGTGCATGCTTATAATGGTGAGGAGCAGAATGGCTTTGATGTATATAGATATTGAGTCCACAAGGAAGATTACACAATAGAAAGGGCTCAGACATAAGGATGGTTGGATGGTTTAAATTGACTTTATCAGAACACTAACAAGTTATGAGTGAAAGTTCCTGTAACATGGTGTCCTATGTAGAAGGTTCCTGAGTGCAATGACATCTATGTCCGATTTGTCCTCCGATGTGTACAGGTAAGTTGGACAGCCCCAGTTGATCATGTGACCTGATGTGATCATTCTAACAGTACATGCATTATGGGGCTACATTTATACTTTTACCCTGCTGGTGGTTGACATTGTCGGATCAGTCATCACCCAACTGTATTTCCTGCTAGTCTCCATCGTTGTTGAGACAAGTGGTTGTAATTACCAAATGAGCTTGTCCAAATGACAGGTTGTTTTGGCAGCTGTTTGTTTAGTCCACAGCAGACCCTGATGAAAAATGTTTGGCCAATCCCACCTTTGTGACTGCTTATTCAAAATTCCTGTGTATGTTTTCTTGTGAGCCGTAGGTACCAGATATCGCTTTGCCCCCACCATAAGCATTTAGAAAAATAATAGTAACTTTTCACTCATTAAAATGTTAACATAGTTGTTGCCTTGATTGATTGTAATCAAGGAATTACTTTTAAAATGAAGCATTCCTAAGGCATGTATTTATGAATAAGAATTCTGCCAAAAAACTAATTTCTAAAGGCTGCACATGTATTATTTGCCTGGATAGCCCTTGTAATATGCAGATTAACTTCATTGTTTTACAAATTGATTTTGATGATGTTGTCTTTTCCACATGAGAAATGTTGTCTTTGTGGATGGAGTAGTAAGGTATGATACATAAAAGTTGAGCAAAACGTAATAATATAAGATGCTTGGGTGGTCTTATTTTTCAGCAAAGTAATGTATTATACGGATTTGCTGGTGATCATCGCCCAGATTCATAGATACGTCTGTATAAACACCCACGACACTCCCCTCACATGGACGGGGATCTGCGCATCCATAGAGCAACCTTAACGCTACGTGTGTAGTTACGTGCGTAAGTAACTTGCGTACGTGCGTACATTTGAAAAGGCCATTTAAAAGCCTCCCCCCGCCCACTTTCACGTAACTTCGCAAATACGGAAGACAACCACGCCCCTCCATACGTATGTCACTAAGTGCGATTCATAAAACCGTGCCTAGATCCTACGTAACTTGCGTGGAAAAAGTTACTAAGCATGCGCAGTTAATCCAAACCTAAAAATACGCTCGCAAAAAACAAGCAAAATCGTGTCTGTGAATTCGGTCCCATGAGTTTAAAAACGAATCGGCAAGAAAAGCTGACTGTTAATTGATTCCTGTGCTCAGATTTTGACCTGGATCTTGAACACTGGTGCGTAATGGATGGTTTGTTGCTTGGGCCAATCATAAATGTGCTATGGTTGGTAGAAGATATTGCTGGTAACTGAACTTACTTCTGCTGAACTGGAAACTAAACTGTCTCACTAGGATCCAATGATTTAGATAATTCTGCACTGTGACAGCTCAGGGACTGACTGTTCATGTAGGTGTTGAAATAAGCCCTTTATCATATTAACGTTTTGGAGTCCTGAATAAGCCATTTCTACTGAATAAAATTAAATAAATACAGTGTATTGTTCATAAAATGTTAAAGTTAAAATATTTGAACTGTGACATTAATTATGCTGGTGCCATGCAACTGGTCATTGTATTCTATAGGGCTTTTTACAATCTGTTTACCAAGGTAAATAGCATAACAAGCTGGCCTACTACATTCAGTTAGTCACAAAACATCTCTCCAGAGTTTCATAGACTGAGGAGAAAGCAGGAAGATAAAGTTCTATTTACATATATAGCTTACAAAAGCAAAGTCTCTAGAGACATTGAACAAACACAACCACCTGGATTCTTGCATTCCGAAACTTTTCTTCCTTTCACCTTCTCACAAAAGAGGCTTTTGACTATTGTAACACACAAGCCTTTGTGTCGTTTGTGGTAGTCTGCCGAAGCATGTTGTGTGTTTGTGGAGGTGTGTGTATATGTGTGCTTAGCAGTTGGAATGTGGGTAGGTTCTAACAATTCTAATTAATTGCCTCGTTTCTCTGTGCAGTTATGACACTCTGACTGCACGTCTGCAATATAAGCGTTCTATAAATTTAACAGGCTTGGCACAGTCCTTTCGAAAGGACCTGACTGCGCCAATAAGTCCTTTAGCTGCCAAAAAAAGCTCTATTTTAATGTAAATACTATTTTATTTATTCTTTTTCAACACTGAGCACTAAAAGTCCACGTTAGTAATAGAACAAAAAAAATCAAACAAAAGATAGAAACAATGGGGCAGATGCAGAACAACGCTTCCGTGCGAATTTATGCCTGGCGGACACGTAAAAATCGCGATTTTGTATGTACTGCTCATGCGCACAACAGATGATACGCTACGTAACTCTGAGCGTATGGGTCATTCACGTATTAGTTGCGTAAATTTGTACGTGGGGGCTTGCCATTTTTACGTGAGCAAAACGTACGCCTAAGTGACGCAATGTAGGCGGTGGTTTTCGTTTAAATTGTACAGTATGGGCGTGCTTAGCTGTGTAAGTCCGTGTTGCCTATCCGTACGTGCGCAGACGAGAGCGCTTACGTGGCCAAAAGTTAAGGTAGGGTTTTAAAAGCGGAAATCTGTCAAAGGAAGTACATACAAGGGGTGTGCCTAGGGGAGTGTATAGAAGGTACGCACGGATTGCAAGTTTAGTTCTGGATTTACCCCAATGAACATAAAACAAGCATGGATTTTTTTTTTTATAAATAGGAATTATTTTAAAATAAATGTTTATATGAAATACCATATTTTCTGCAATTGATCTCCTCTATGTGCTCCATTATACCATATGTTGTCTATAAGTAGTACAACCAAAGAATAGTTTCCATATAATTAATGAAGTCTTAAATGGGTAGGATGCATCTTCTATAACACACGTGACTTTCTTGAATAGCTTTGGGCCGATTTCACGCTTAACATTAATTAAATGTTTAATATAGAATATTTTATAACTTGCCAATTCATAGGAACATGAGCTGTTCTGTTTAGCCTATAAGGTAATCCTCTATCACCCTCGCAATGATTGGTTTGGGGGCAAAATATTGAGATAAACTGATGCCAAACTGTATAAAACTCTCTCCGTTCAGAATATTTTCTTTACCTATGCTGTGCGTAGGTGTTTCATTTATGTTTTTTTAAGGGAAGCCCCATTTTTTGAGAACATTTAGGGCCAGATTTACTAAGCTGCAGGTCTTGTCCATAGCAACCAATCAGATTCTAGCTGACATTCTCTAGTATGTAATAGGAAAATGAGAGCTAGAATCTGATTGGTTGCTATGGGCAACATCTCCACTTTTCCAAATCCGCAGATTAGTAAATCTGACTTTTAGTGATTTATCAACTCCTTAATGTTAACATTTTTAAAGAATGGCTTCAGATAGAGCTACCTGTATAAGCTGTAAATGTTTTTTTTTTTAAGGGCTAGATGTACTAAACTGTGGAAAAGTGGAGATATTGCAAATAGCAGCCAATCAGATTATAGCTCTCATTTTCCTATCATATACTAGAGAATGTCAGCTAGAATCTGATTGGTTGATATTGGAAACATCTCCACTTTTCCCTTTTCTGCAGATTAATAAATATAGCCCTAAATCTTGAATAAAACAGGGTGTAGGACAATTAGGTTTAAAACAAATTCTGTTTCTATATTCTTAGCTATATTGTTTAGCTAGATAGCTATATTCTACGTGATCATCTGATGCTTAGTACCCGTACTTGCATATCTCTCAGTTGAATATCTCCCAGTTGTTTGGAGCATTTATCCGTTTGGGCAGCCCAGGTGCAAAGAGATTTTATCTTCTGCATTCCTGAAAAATGATTTGTGTGACAAGTTTCTGCAAATTTTTAGAAATCGTGTTGATTAATTCAGCTATGGTTAGTTTATATGAAGCCAACATGTTTTCCTGCATGTACACACACTACACATATTACTTATTGTTCAGTGACCCCATCTTTACGCTCTTTGCCATGATCTTGCACGTACTCAGTGTAAATGACAGCAATGTGACGTGTTGTAGACCATTAGTTGTATTTTTCTGCTCCTTCACTTGCTTGCACTTGTAGAGACTGAAGCTCTCTGTGCCTTGCGGGGGAACTTTTAGGAAATGCAGCTGTAAAAACTCTCTAGTGCGAGCAGGAGAAGTGCTGTAGGTTGTGCAAACAACAGCTTGAAGACACATCCAAAATGTTATTTGCAGGACAAAAAAAAAAAAAAACCTGTGCTCCCTCTACTTCCACTGTCCAAATTTCCTCATAACTCTCTGTGTGATACTGAATAGTAGAGCCATGGAACTTCCTTGCTAAAGGCATACATTTTTTCATGCGTTAGTTGGCGTTACTAACATCAATTCATTCTGCTGTTTGATTGGCTAAGATGGGGAGCAATTAAGGATGAATATTGCTTATTAAGGTTCCTAATTGGCGTAAGTAACATCAATTCATTCTGTTGCTTGATTGGCTAGGATGGGGAACAATTATAAATATTGCTTATGAAGATTCCTAGTTGGCGTTGGTAACATCAATTCATTCTACTGTTTGATTGGCTAGAATGGGAAACACTCAAGGATGAATATCTCTTATGAAGTGAACAGAACGAGGTAGATATGTTGTAGAATGGTTTGTTAAATTCCACAGTTTTGTAATGATGTCACACCGATATCATGGCCTCTGTTCAGGGAGTAGTGATGTTTTATTGTCATGTTATACAAAGTTTTCCTCATAAATTTGGGACTGGAGTTAGAAACTGACTAGGAAAACATGAAAGATTTAGTTTTTTTTACTTGACTTGTAAAAATAATGTTTTGTGCACCATATAATAGCTTTACATTATGTGTAAAAGGTATTATTCTCTCCTGTTTCTTTACATGTCCCCTGTGGTCCTTTACACTATAACTGTCATTGGATACACCCATCCCTTTCCTGCATCTCATAAGGCAATAAAGCAGGCATCTCCTTCAATATTTTAGTACTTCATAGATTATGGTAGATATTGTGCCTAAACAAACCGTTTGATTCTAACTGCTTTCCAGAATATTCTGGTTTTTCAAGCCATATATTTAGGAAAGCCAAACACACTTCATTTGGAGATAAAAGCTTCTCTCCATATTAAAAAATGTAGATGTATAGTTTATGGATTGAAGGAATTTTGATCACAGAGATGTGGCAGTCTGTTATCCTACATGTGGTTTACTTGCTTTGCAGAACTAACCCCCCCTCCCCCTCCACCCTAATAAAACCGGATAAAAGTACGTCCACTGCTCATGGAATTTGGGAATAATTTAGAAGATCAGATTATGGTTTTAAAGTGCTTTTGGTATACTAATGTTTAAATTACAGCTTGAATTATGTTGCTTGCTGCCAAATGTGAGAACAGAAGGTTTATCCAAATTCTTTTTAAAAGTGCTGACTTTAAAGTGGGAATTGGATGACCTCATGTAAAAGTGACAAGCTACATTAGAAAAGTGCCAAGATTTCAAGTTTGTGCCTGATTTGAAAGACACAGAGATTGCAAACACATATTATGTACTAGTTTCAAAAAGGCTGTCTTCAATGTGTAGAGGTGAACATTGTTTGTGGTAGGTAATTAATGCTAGTGCAGTTCTCTCTAGTATACTACTTTTTTGTATAAATTATTTGTGGAAAACTAGGGCTTAATTTACTGAACTGCGGAAAAGGAAATATGGAGAGCTTGCCCATAGCAACCAATCAGATTCTAGTTGACATTCTCTAGTATGTAACAGGAAAGTGAGAGCTAGAATCTGATTGGTTGCTATGGGCAACACCTCAACTTCTCCTTTTCCACAGTTTAGTAAATCTAGTCCCTATTTCCAAGTGTAAGTCATTAGAGAAGTGCCAATAAAAGTGCTTGGCATATAGTGTACATTATTTGAGCATGTGAGGGAGCAATGCATTAAATGGTGATATATGCCCTGTATTAAAATGCCCTTTTTAGCCATACATGTCCTAAAATATCCTTAGAATATAAAGATTTAAGCTGTTCGTCGTCTTTTCTTCTTTTCTCTTCTCTCCCTTTTCTCTTCTTCTCACTGTCTTTGTGCAATGGAATCAGAGAATCGTTGTGTTGAAGTATAGCCTCGCTAGAAGCCAGTTTTAACACGAATTCTCATCTCTTGCAGGATCTCCCACACGCTTCTGAGGGGCCACGTACTGGTGCTGGCATCTCATGCATGCCCACAGCCAGCCGGATGGGGTTGTTCTTGGTGTGGCGCTCAGGAAAAGCAGGGGGCGGGTACACTGACGGCATGCTGCTGCTCTGCATGTTTTTGGTTGGCTTGGTGATTGCCCGTCCATCTTACAGCCGAGGGGAGGACACCACTGTGGAACCAGAAGGTAAGAGATACATAAGTTCATTAGGATATAAGACCTGCAGGTACTTTATGTGATTAATATTATTCTATTGTAGGTAGTAGTGGAAGTAGGCCTAAAAACTAACTTATGATATGTAAATGTGATGTGTGGATAATGAACCATCTCCCACCTTTCTCTGATTGTTGGGTAAATAGTTTAGGTAATCTTGCTTAACTAATGATGTTAATTGCATTATTTTGATCATGACTAGTGTGCTGGGTTGAGTTTAAATATCATGCAGTTGCCTATGTGTACTAACATGTCCATATGCCTCTTTATCACTGTGAGAAGTACTATGAGGTGTCTTTTGTGTTTGAATTAAAAGAGGAATACGTTCTGTTGCACCAATAAACCAGGTATTCCGGGTTTCACCCTCTCCACATCATGTCAATCACTCAACCATCTAATCTCCAGGTCTTACAACTCAGTGCTGATTGTACAAATATAAACTCTTCAGCTAATGCTCTCTTTCTCCCTTACTGACTGATTGGGGCAATGCGTAATATACTGTAGGTATGATGAAACCACTTTTCAGGTATCTTTGTACACACATCCAATCTCCTCCCCACCTCCTTTCAGTCACGTACTCATGGGAAACAATATCACTTCTTTTCCCTTGCCTTCTTTACCCTCCAGGATTTCATGGCTGCTCCCTTGCCCAGGGTGAAACTTATGCAAGGGTAAAAATAAATAAATGCAGAGGTTTCCCTGAAGGGGACACCTCATGAAGACATCGGATAGAACATCTGACTTTAAGGCTGTCCGTTGTTTGAATTCCAGGCTGTCAGTCTGTCTGAAATGCACAGCTAGGTATGGGATCAATGCTGCCCGTCCTGTTTGTAGTGTCTGCTGAACGTAAGACCACACCTGAACCTGTAGTATTCTCCCTCCAGCGCTTCACTGCCGAGATGAGCAGCCCAGGTCGCTGTTCTCTATAGCCAGCCCTATCTTCTAATCATCTCATCATTGTTTTTATGTTACTGTCCATGGGTTTGTGTCCTTTGAAGAACAGCCCTATCGAAATAGGCTGGGATTTCGATTGCATATGCCTTTATGAGACATAGCAATCGATCCACGGAGCACCGAACTTTCGGTGCTCCGAAAGGTGAGGCAGAAAACTACCCCAACCCTTCTCGTAATTCTAACTCTAACTCTAACCCTCCCCTTCCATTACCCTAATCTTCCCTTCCCCACAGCCTGACCCTAACCCACCATCTCCCGCAACCTGACCCTAATTCTCCCTTCCCTGCAGCCTGACCCTAACCTTCCCTCTCCTGCAGCATGACCCTGACCCTAACCCTGGAGAGGTTACTCGCCTTTCCCATGGTGCGGGTTCTGCGGAGGCGGTGCTTCCGAAATGGAATGGGTGAATATGCCAATCGGCATACACACACATTCTGAAAAAAGATTCTAAACTGGGGGGGTATTCGAAATAGGGACCTCCATAAGATGTTTGAAAGCAAATATTCCTACTGAATTGACTTTCTCCAAAGCACAGAGGAGACCTGTTCTCTTCACCAGTATTATGAGAAGCATTAAAAATAATCACTATTTCTTAATGTGAAATCCGAATAATGATGAGTACCCTAATATGCAACTAAAAACATAAGAGTAGTAATAGTGCAAGGATGTGGTAATCACATTAACAGATCGTGTTGTAGTTCTTGCATTCTATAACTGCACAATATACCTAACATTTGTCATGTATCAATGACCTGAGACTTTTCCTCTACCCGTTATGGGATACAATTCTGCAAAGAATACATGGATTGTTGTGACGTTGCCCTGTGCAGAACCACTTGTCTCATTTAACTGCAGGTGTTGTAAAGTACAATGGTGATAAGGCTCCCTCGCTCCCAAACCAGGTAGCATGATGATATTCAATATCCAGCGTCTTTTCATTGTGTCAGTCATTCTTTATTGGCCACACTTTACTTTATCCAAAGAAAAGAACAGGACCTTTTATAGATCACTCCTGATCATGGTCAAACCTCTGTGTAGGAGAGCTGACCCTGCAGCCCTCAAGGGTGAAATGAACGTATCATGTAGCAGTAATACCTGCTTCTACCGATTCTAACCACATTCTACACCCACTGCCCTCCTTCTCCTGCAGCCTAACCCTAACCCTCCCTCCCCTGCAACCTGACCCTAACCCTCCCTTCCCCGCACCCTGGAGAGGTTACTCACCAATCCCTGCGGTCCTGCATTAGTGGCGGCGGTATTTGTGAATCAGAATGGATGTGTATGGTGATCGGCATACTTTCCCATTCTAAATTTTTTTTTAAAACTAGGGAGTATTCGAAGTAGGGACCTCCAAAAAGGAACTTTCGGATGTCCCTATTTCGGAAATCAGACTTTCTAAACGGGGACTGCAACCGCTGTCCATAAGATGTTTGAAAGCAAATATTCCTACTGAATTGACTTTCTCCAAGGCACAGAGGAGACCTGTTCTCTTCACCAGTATTATGAGAAGCATAAGAAATAATCACGATTTCTTAATTTGAAATCCGAATAATGATGAGTACCCTAACATGCAACTAAAAACATAAGAGTAGTAAGGATGTGGTAATCACATTAACAGATCGTGTCGTAGTTCTTGCATTCTATAACTGCACAATATACCTCACATTTGTCATGTATCAATGACCTGAGACTTTTCCTCTGCCCGTTATGGGATACAATTCTGCAAAGAATACATGGATTGTTGTGACGTTGCCCTGTGCAGAATCACTTGTCTCATTTAACTGCAGGTGTTGTAAAGTACAATGGTGATAAGACTCCCTCGCTCCCAAACCAGGTAGCATGATGATATTCAATATCCAGCGTCTTTTCATTGTGTCAGTCATTCTTTATTGGCCACACTTTACTTTATCCAAAGAAAAGAACAGGACCTTTATAGATCACTCCTGGTCATGGTCAAACCTCTGTGTAGGAGAGCTGACCCTGCAGCCCTCAAGGGTGAAATGAACGTATCATGTAGCAGTAATACCTGCTTCTACCGATTCTAACCACATTCTACACCCACTGATTAAAGTCTTTTTTTTTGACAATTGGAGGTTGTTGGTTGTTATAGATACAGATCTTCAAAAAGTGGAATTTTGAGGTCTTAGGGCCTGATCCAGAGCTACGAAATTGGTGTCCGACGGGCGAGCGTACGGCCGTTTTTTGCGTATTTTCGTAGTTACATCCAAACTGGTCGCCTGGTTGGGTTAAATGATTATAAACCTGCTTTAAAATTAGAAGACGAAAATGCCAGTTATCCGACTTTTCTTTGTCCAATTCATCTCCCATTGCTGATGTCGAGCAGTGTCGCCTTTGAGGGTGATCTGGCGAAGATTGGAAGAGTGTGTATGGTGACAGAATTCAGCAGATGCAGGTTAGAGGTCTGCTTTAAAATTGGACAAGTGTGTATCATGGATTGGGTGTTTTGAATCTGTAGTCTTGGTTGTGTAAACTGTCTGGCCTGGAGTTGGATCTGAAGAGCATTGGACAAGTGTGTAACCAACTTAATATGCAGTGTAGTTGTATAGTTTTTCATATATGATGGCATATGTAAGCTCCAGTATGAGCTATGTGTTTGTGATATGGGGCTGGATCCAAACTTAAGAAGGAGCTTGAAATTAAGGACCTGATTCACACTTAAGAATCTTCTTAAAATAAGAACTTAAAGTCACACCTGGGCTAAACCATGTTGATTGCAGGGGAGTCATATTTCATCTGTTGCAAACAGTACTAGTGTTGTACTAGTACTAGCTCCTTCTTAAGTCTGAATCCAGCCCGTTGACATCCTTTGAACATGAGAAAATCTTCACTATTACAGTGTAGACTGCAATGTTTTGTCTCTTACTAGAAGAATGGACATAAGAGAAGCAACATATTTATTATCTTGGTTATCACATACTTGTTTTCAAAACCTTTTTTGTTATATGAACATTTTTTTGACCGTTCACAGAATATTACCGGTTATGCTTTTAGGAAAAAAGTATCACAAAAATCTATAAAGTACTTCTTAGTACCTGTATCCTAAATATATCCTCTATTACCTGTTAGCATCGCCGTTGGATAGATGTTCCTGAAGTCATGTGATCTATTAGAACCAATGTACTGAAAGTTGTCAACTTGTCATTGGGTGTTTCTTAGGGGCACACTGAGCATGCTCCTGCCAGTACATGGGCAGATCTGTAGCTTATTAATGTTCTTGATTTCTTGATGGCTGTATTACTTATGTTTACCTACACTTTTGTTCATATATTGGTTTAATTTAATAGCTCAAAAGAAGTGTAACCAGGTCTAATTGGAATTGAACTACAACTCCCAGTATGCATTTTGCCACCCGTTGGCAGGTCATGCTGGCATTTGTAGTTTCACAACCTCTGGTGTGCCAACAGTTTCCTGGGACTAGCTGAATACTGCAAAGTCTTCTTCCTAGCGTGCCATATGCCATACAACATTGCTGTTGGTTGTCCCTGTTCCAAAGCTAATTAAAATAACTTTTGTGTACTGTGGAGGATATGAATAATATGGAGCTGCTGGCAAATATGATGTATTTCTGCTATAATCCTAAAACAACAGCTGCTATGCAGACACCTTGATTGTAAAAATTACGTTGTGCCAAAGTCATGCCCGTGAAAGAAACCTTAATATTCCAATAAAAGGAATTAATATAAATTGCCGGAGTGTGAGGATACTTATTCTCTGTTTATTTTTGGTAAAATAAATAAATATATACATATATAATATTATTTATATATATATATAAAATGTGATTCCAAAGTGAACCAGTCTGAAGGCGTCAAATGTGTAGAGATGAGGCCTCTAAAGTCTGAGAATTGAGATGATCCCAATAGAAACCTGTGTTGCTATGGGATACATCTCCACTCTTCGGACCATTTGTAAATCTAAAACTACGCACGGAAGAGGGAACTGAAGTCTCCTGTGACTCCCTTCTGTCGTGCCGAGTTATGGACACTTAAGAGTCCGTAACCCAGCCTTCATTTTACTGCATGGATCGTCTTCCCTGTTGTGGTTAGTGTTTATTGTGGTAACGTCGGCGCAAGTGGTGGTGAGCAAAGGTTACACAATTGCAATTGCTCTTGGCCATAGATTTTGTGCGGCCCAAGTCTTGTCTGTGAGGGTGCAATGCCAAAAGGTAGAAGGAGAGCATCTGGGTTGTTGTCTTTGTTGGCTATTGTTCAAGTGTTGGCGGAGAGCAGGTTTAATGATTGTGGTAATGTTGGCGCAGGTGGTGGTGAGCCAAGGAAGAAAAATTGTTAATGTACTTGCCTGCAAGGGCGGTCGCGTGTAGCTCCTGGTTGAGGTGTAGGTGTAGTGTCTAGATTAATCTTTAGTATGATCCACTTTGGATTTCAAATATAATAATTCTAAATAAAAAAAACAAGTAAAATTTTTAATAATTATATTTTGTCTCACACATAGGTATCAGTGTTCTTATTGGGTTTGCATTATTGGGGAGAGTGACGTGGCTTGGGGCATCCATCACACATGTGAAATTTATCGTTTACAAACCTTTAAAACACATTCTTCTAGAACGTCAATAATAAACAAATGTGTTTCAAGGCGCTGACTAGGGATACACTTGTGTGTGAATATCAAACATTCTTCTGGACGTGACTTGCAGAGCGTATTTGGACACATAGCAGCAGAGTGGTTGCTGCTTTTTTATGTATGCCATGTAACGTTAATTCATTCCCATCCAGTGGTCTCGTTTAATTGTACCTGTGGATTGAACGTACCAAACCAACCATTACAGCACACCAACACGGCACACAGGATGCTCTGCCATTTGCACTCAGATCTGGATCGGGGTCAATATGCTCAGATGATTGAACTAGAGGTAGTGTTGGGTCATCTAGGTGGTATAAACAGTGTAGAGATCAGAAGTGAATCTGAAGATACATTGCTAACTGCACTGCTGCATGTGATGTCCTGTCATGTCACTGTGGAGATATGGAGATGTAGAGACAGGAATCCTTATTATGCCAACTTTATCATTGCAAAAATTAATTTATCTGATAAATGTGTTTAGTAATAACATACGTTGCTATAAACTTATGTAATCATTTCATGCTGCATTATTGTTTTTTTTCTCATATTACACAATTTCTCATTGCCACCATTCAGTTGTCAGCTGTTATTTGTAAACACTATGGACCGGATCCAGTCCTCCAGTGCTGCTTTGGTCAGAGCTCTGACCACAGTGGCAGTGGAAGTCTGGATCCTCTGGTACTGTGGCGCCCGCGGATGCACTGCACAACCAGAAGGGGTAGTTTTCTGATCATAGCAATCACCAAATGCCCCCTTGGTGTAATTCTGGATTTGTCGCTATCTTTTTACGTAATAAAAATAAATATAATATATACAAAATAAAATAAAAAATAATCATTTTAACTAATGTAGCAGACGACTTATATTAGACGTAATTTTTTAAGTGAGATCTTGGTAATAAAAGATTTCTTATCTCTATCAAAAGGTTATGTTAATTTAATTAAAACACCCTATAGGTACCCAACAGACAAATATTTACCTAGCAGAAACAAAATAATAGAGGGAAAAAGCGCTGGAGATAATAATAAATTAAATTAAATACGTAATAAAATAATCAATTGTAAGTGAAACAATACATGAATAAAAATCCAATGCTACAACATGTGCATTAATTAAAATCCATGCATAGCGGCATATAGGGGAAAAACTTTAAATAATTAGAGTCCAATTGATTAAATATAGATTCCTTTTGCAAGTAAACACTTTCAATTGGATCCAAGTGGGACATAAAATAGAAAAACAGAAAAACATATATATGTGTTTGATTAATTCAGCAAATAAATAGATGCATTCAGAAGAAATCAATTATTGGGATTCAAGAAACAACATGAGACATGCCTGGAATTTAAAATCAAAATGTTTTACTAAATCAATATATAAAAAACAGGACATGAATAAACCATAGATGTAAAAACAGAGTCCTAATGGAGCGCTCCTACACCAGTGGATAGATGGTAAACGAAGGGAACGAAAGTCTCAAATCAGCCTGGCTGGGATGTCTCACACAGCCGACGATAGCTGACCCCGTACAGCGTCTGGACACACTGGAGCCGAAGAAAAAAGATCAGGATACTGCACAAATCGTATCAACTTGACATGTTTCGGGAATTTCCCTTTCTCAAAAGTGATCCGATGAAGGTAAGGTAGGTTCGTAAGTAGTTTTCCCGCATAAAAGTGTCCATAGCTCCTCCTTTACAGGGCAGTATTGATCCAAGTTAACCCTATATGTCGCTATGAATCCCACAGGCAGAACATATTTAACGGGGCAAGGAAAAAACGGACAACTTCTATGCATACAAGTTAAAATCAAATACAACGACAAAAATTGAACAAAGTTAATTCAGCCGCTAATCAAATCTAATGCTAGTATAAGGATAGTGACTAAGATTACATCAAAGTAAAAATGCTGCATTTATTTATTTATTTATTTTTTTAACTTAAATAAAAAATAAAAAAGGGAAAGGGATACAGAAAGAAAAAAAAAGGAGGGGGAGGGGAGGGAACATCGTAGGTTACAATACATAATACGCATAGCATAAAGATCTACATACATATAACATACATATAACAGGATAAATGCGACATGGAAGAGAGCCGGAGCGGTGTAATTGCAGATGCGGACAACACCAATCAACACAACAACAGAACATTTTAAGGTCAACTCTGTTTTATAGAATAAACATAAAGCTATGCAGTATTTTAGTTCTATGTGTAAAAGTAAGGTAATTTCCCTGCATGCAAACTTTTTTAAAATTAATTAACACCCCTTACTTTGAAAAATGGTTTAGCCGAGCTGCACTCTTGCACCTAAAAAAAAGTGTAAGTGCAACTCTAAATCAGCCCCTTTGTTTTTGAGAGCTTGAGGTGACATGAGTTTCCTAGTAACTTGTCAGAGAGCAATGAGTTCAATAAAATCGAGGCGTCAAAGTAGAAAACCCCTTTTGCAAAAACATTTGTTGTCTTTTAGTATTTACTAAAGTAACCTGCATAACAGAGACAGAAAGGGAGGCACTGTAGTAGTATAAAAAAAATGTTTGGTATGAGAAAAATGACTTTTGGAAATGTTCTTGTATTTTTATCCCAACACCCCTGAAAAAAAAACAAACCCTGAAGAATTCTGTGCATAGCTGGCCTCCACGTGTGCTTTGTTTATGTTTTCTTCATAATAAAACAGTTACAGTTGCAATCCATTCCCTCACCCTGTATGAATACAGCGGATACCATTTCTCTCTTCTTTAATCCTCTGGTAGGGGCGAGCTTCCCATTCGGTTCCTCTCTCTCTCTCTCTCCTTGTTTGGGCATGCATGCAAATTGCAAGCACGATTCTCTGTTAAGTTTAGCGCATTCCATGGTATATGGAGAGCCTCTCTCATGTGGAGTTCATTAAAACGTGTCGCCGCTTCAGACTCCGAAGGGTTAAGGTGAAAGCGAGAGCTGTAAACGGACACCGGGGGTTCAGGCTCGCGAATTAACAGCGTTGCATAGCTGTATCCAGCACATTGTATAAAGGACTCCTCATTCTTCAAGTCAATTTAATTTGGAACCCAATGCATAATCCTACCCCCGCTTCCTATTTCATGGCTCTAATAACCGACCTAGATGGTACCTTTTTGTGTGAAGTGGTTTGCAGATGCCTCAAGCAGTTAATCCGCTCACATCAAGAAAAAAATAAAAAATGATTGCTCTGTACCATATGTCCCTTTCATCAAAAGCCTGACTTGTGTATGCGGGGCTTGTATCACTCTGGGTGTTGCTAAAAATAAAAATAGGGGTAAAATAATGGTTCTCTGTCTAGATTGTATATAGATGCTACTTTGTAACAGTGCTGCTTCAGTAACCAGTAAAAGCATCTATCATTTATATAAACACTATATAAAACCGTAGGCTGGCTGACAACACTAAGGGTTACAGCTCATCAAAAGCAACATTGCCAAAAATTAAGGAATGTGTATTATGTTTTTACTGGAGAACACCGGAGCCTCTTGGTGTTGCTGCTACCACAATGCATGACTTGTTTAACCTCACTAATATCTCTGCATAGCTTGTGTACCAGCAAGCAGGGTCTGCACTGCTTGCTGAGTGGATATATTTTTTCTGTGGGTGCTTTACTGACATTGGTGTCTTTCCTTTTTCTGCTGCTTCCTATCTATTCTTCGATGCAGAACCTCCAACCAAATACCAAATCTCCCAGCCTGATGTTTTTACCGTTCTCCCCGGCAAGCCACTCGAACTGCTCTGTCCTCACTACGATGCTTCTTCCCCGGTGACTTGGACTAAGGATGGGGTGAAATTAGAATCCGGCAATAGGACGTTGATTGGCTTGCGCTACTTGTGGATAAACGAGACGCTCCTCAGGGACTCAGGGCTGTACGCTTGCTCAGTGCAGAGAGGCGCCCAGAGCAGTACTCATTTCTTCCTTGTGAATGTCACAGGTGAGTGACTGGAGAATGGAAGTGTAACATATCAAACCATAATACACTGTATTTCATCGTCATTGTGTTGCCAACAAAAGAGATGGATCTAACAATTTGTCTTTGGAAACAAGGTTGCCAGTGAAAGGAGACAAAAAAAAAGATTTTCAGCTCCTATTCACTCCTGAACTAAATGCCATTTAAGTATCCTGCT
>WWET01000240.1:451091-464173 GCA_011038615.1 Limnodynastes dumerilii | reverse complement strand
GGAGCGGTTCATGTTATGATTATTGGCCATCCTGACCACTCTCTACAGCGATTATTGGCCCAATGACCCGGTAATGAAATGATTGGCCTGATAATCAGTCTAGCGTATGACCAGCTTTTCACTGCAGTTTAGAGTTCAACAAGAAAATGTGCCCTCCTAACTCTATTTACACTTTTTGGTGGCTAATTTAGAGCTAGGAGCCACTCCAAACCAATGTGCCTTCGCTACAGAGTGAGGGATTTTGGATGCCAAAATCCATACATTAACCTCCGCAATGAGGCTGAGGCGGATTTAGCTCTTAACCCTGGATCAGGTCTGTTTTTTTTTATGGCAATTATTATAGAGATAGGAGACCTGTGCACGCTTTTGTATGTGTGTGGTGTGTAGGCATACAAGTAGGTATGTTAACACTGTGATTAGCACCTTTTCTAATTAGTGCTTGTGTGCTAGTGCTTGTCTGGAGAGCACCTTTGATCGCAAGAGGCAACGTTTTCCTTGCCCCTCCCAAAAAACAAACTTGTTTTATCCATGGAGGTTTAACATTAACAGAACTCTGTTCCCACATCTGCTGTCCCCGATAACTGGTTCCCGCCACAGCCCTTTCTACACACTCAGGTTGCTGCAAGTAAATAGAGGCCTGAGCAAACAGTTTAATCGCTGGGAATTGCCTGAGTACACAGCGCTGATTGTAGGTGAGGTGACTGCCATGGAATGAAGGGCAAATGTCCTGGAATTCAGCAGCCCAGCTGCAAACCTTAGTGTTCTCTATGGCCTTGAGACCTGCAGCCTTGCCTTCTGACATCTAGTAGAAAGGTGTGTGTGTGTGGCTCAGTCCTCTTCAAGCCTGAGGAGATTACGGTTGATTGACAGCGAATGGCTTTTACGTATTTTAATGGGTAGAGAGAAGCTAAGATGGGAATTAGAACACTTGTCATTAGTGCTGTCAGAGCATGCAGAGCATCAGGCTGTTGTGGTAATTACGTTTTTAGTCTTTGCATGCCAGGACGACGGGATTTATACCCAGTGACCCCTTATGTAGAGATCAGTAAAGAAGCAATGGAATGCCATATTAGCCTGGGATATCACATATGATCTAGGAACTGTTTAACGTTCTAACCTGTCTGGTAATCTGTTATTTTTCTCATCTTGCTCCTGGTTATGAAGGTAGTCGGCAATTTATTTATTTTGGGTTTGTGCATATGGACATTTATATTTGATCCCAGGACATGATTGAGGACCATGTGGGCTAAAAATGATCAACAGCCCACATTATATAGTATGCTTTAGAGGAGGATGTCAGTTCCGGACATTCATCCTTCTGCATTGCTGTGTGTGGGGGCCTATTTTCAGATGGAGGCCTGGGGCTGTAGTCCCATAAGCCCCATTGTTAATCTGGCCCCGTTTGATCCATTTGCAGACCATCCCCCTGTGCCACACCCACAAATTACTGTAATATGCCAGGATTATCCCGTTTAACAGGAGTTTTCTGGAATGAGGCAAAGGGATTGTGGGACACAGGAAGAACAATGGCTTTCTAACTGATGACGTTATCGGCAGCTGGTTTAGCAGGATCTTTATGGACATTGGACCGGAACCAGAATTGAGTAAGCTCTCCATGAATGCGCTGTGCTCATGGCATTTACGCATTGGAACGCACTACGAAGATTTTGAATTGCGCACAGTAACCGATTCCGATGGTGGGTTGTACAGCTTGTATACATTGTGGGTGGGGGGAGGTATTTAAATCGTACAGTAAAGGCTTGGCTAAGCCTTTACCTATGGTCGTCTATTATGACCGAGTCCCTTGTGTACAGGAGCGTGTGCGTAAAAATTAAGTTAGGGTTCAGGGCATGGAAGCTCCGTACATGTGAGTAGAGTGCACTACCCTTGCACGTATCGGAATCTATGATTGCACTTCACGAACATAGTTCTGGATCCGATCTACTGTCCTATATTTGCGGGTTTTGATTTTTTGTATCTTATTCACTTCAAGAAAATAAAGGGAACATATTAAGGATGCTGTTTTTGTGTAGCCAATCCAGGTTTAAATTGGTTTGTCCTTAAATTTGTGTAATTACCAATTAGAGTGCAGTTTGTATGTTCTCCCCGTGTCTGTGTGGGTTTCCTCCCATACTCCAGAAACATGCCACTAGCTGCTGTCTACATTAACCTAAGTCTGTAGGTGTCCGTATGTGTTAGGGAACAGACTGTAACTTCAGTGGGGAAGGGACTGATGTGAATATGAACTATTGTATGTGTTCGGTAGCTTAAAATGTAGCTGTAATGTGGCAGGGACTGATGTCAATGTGCAATATTAACTCTTTAAATCTACGTAATCTGATGGCCCTATAGCAAAACCTTTTAATAAACGTATGTTAATAAATATATATTATATATAGCTGAAAATGGAGATGCAAGAAAAGGCAATTGCTCTGAAACAATGCAGTAACTCTAGAAAATAACATTATAGGACCTGATCAAGTGGAAACTGCACCATTCAGGTCTGTTATCTAAATCTGAAGGAAATCTGACCATTCTGACATTCCGCCTTAGAGAGGACACATAGAGCCTTGCCTGTCATGAATTCCTCTGTTAAGAACTGTCCCTCATCACCCAAAAATTATTTCACAAAATGAGCTGCGGACGCAACAGACGTCTCTCCTGAATAGAACTTTGTCTGTTATGAAAGGATTTCTGTCATTCCATTAAAATAAAGCAATACCTGTTCTCCCTTCCCCCACGCTGCATTCCTCTGACTCTATAACTACCTTAATAGATAGACGTTCCTTAGCTTGAGACTGCTTTTTGGCACCATTATTTTGTAAAGAGGTAATGTGCATGATGTAAGCTGTGTTAATGGAGACACAGCACCATCAGGGTTATAGAACCTGTTTTTGTAAATCTCATAAAAACATGGGGAAGTGCAGGCTACTTGGGGGGGGGCTGGAAAAATATCAGCTGGAGGTGACATGTGGGCGGGATCACCTATAGGTGGGGCTAACAAAAAGTGGGATTAATATGTAATAAAGAACCTTAACAAGAGCAGTACAAATATATAATGTGGGTGGGGATATGTGTAGCCAATTAAGTACAAAAAAAAAGGGTTATGTAAATGAGTTCAAGTACAACATCTACTGACTGGTATTATTTCACAATGCAATAAAGATTTATAGTAGCATCCAAGTGGCTGCCACCCAATACAGAGAGCATCCAAGTGGCTGCCACCCAATACAGAGAGCATCCTAGTGACCGCAACTCAATACAGAGAGCATCCTAGTGAGCAATACCTTATTCATAGAGCACGCAAATGACTGCCACCTAATACAGAGAGCATCCAAGTAACAAATACCTTATTCAGAGAGCATCCTAGTGACCGCCACCCAATACAGAAAGCATCCTAGTGACTGTCATCCAATACAGAGAGCATCTTATTGACCACCACCCATTACTGCTCAAACAAATGAGGTTTTTGGTGGCTTGAAATGCCATTGCTTTACCTTGGGAAATTCCCTGTAAGTTCTATGGCCAATCTGACCCTGCGGGGACCCATTTGTTTTACATTTTACTGGTATGACATTCAAGCTTTCTATGACTCGTATATTAGTGCTGGTTTATTCTGCACCCCATTATTAATATTGTTTTCATTTCTCCACAGGTTCGTAACCAGCACTGGAGTTTGATCATGGAGAGTGTAGTTCCTTCTGACAAGGGCATGTATACTTGTATTGTAGAAAATGATCATGGATCCATCAACCACACTTACAGCCTTGATGTCATAGGTGAGGAATCCTCCTTTTCTACTCCGTATTCTGCATAATGTTTATGGATCAATATTTGGAGCTACTGAGCAATCCTGCATATGGACAATACAATTGAAGGTCAGTGCATTCGATGACCACACTGTGCCTTCTCGAACAAGTGGTTGTCCTGCGCACAACAGTCGCTTGTTTGTACAGAGTAGCCGTCCAGACCGGACGACTGAAAGCTATAGTTTTACGCCGGATATAAAGACTGCGCTCACGTAATCTACGTATGAAAATGATACGTAGATAGTGTAAATAAGCTACTACGCATATTTAGTAGCTCAGTTCTTAAAACAACGTACGTAAGATGAAAACTACGTAACTGTGAATCCGGGCCCAAATTTGTGTCAGTGGGAAGTGTCACAAAGTGTAGCAATGAATATTGAATCTGAATGTATAGTATAGAAAGTGGAAAAGGGAAATGTTCCAAAAAATGATTAAACAACAGCTATAAACACGAGAGCCACATACTGAACGCAGCTTTTGTGTCCATTGAATGGATTTAATGAAATCTGTATAGCCTCAAAAGAAACTGTCACTAGGAGAACCTTAGTCCAACCGCTCACAATAATGTATAAATGCATCTTTCTATTAAAAATATAAAAACAAAAAACCCTTTCTGCTCTTCCAAGGCTGGCCAGCATCCCTTGACACAGAACAAAGTGGTTAAGTCGGGGAACTTAATTACCGATTTATTCTATGATTTCCCAAAATTTAAACCTGACAAACTTTCACAGAGGGCGGCCAGGAGCCGAGGAGGAAAATTCCAAACCAGTCTCCAGGAACAGGCTCCCCTTCCTGCCAAAGTGGGTCCAACAATTCTTTGACTTGAATGAAATGAGTCTGTAACAGCACGACTCTCACATTGCCACAAAGCATTGCTTTGTGTGTAGCCGGGTATTCTGTTGCATGCATCTGGACCATATTAAGCTTAAGATATTGTCCCACTTATTTAGGTTTGTTCACTTCACTTTCTGGGATTTGCGATCTTTTGGCTTTATAGCTGCTGTCAAACATCACATTCCATCTGCCACTTAGCCGCTTGATACCTCGTTCACAGTGTGAGCGTAGACTGATTCTGCTTTGCCCAATAATTTACAACTAAGGTAAAAATAGGATGAATTATAACTGGTGTCAATGACATTTTTGCACAGAAGCAGATTTAAATGATCACATAAATACGTGTCAAGTTGGCACTATGGCTATGACTAAATCAGCCACAGTTAGGGATCTGCAGGTCATAGGCTGATAATGCTGCCCACAAAAATGTAGTTTCTTCCTTCCTTTTGCAATTTCCCCATTCTGAATTGGACCTGTTGCATTAGCTCTATACCCTTCCAGGACACTCTCTTTAAAACTTTTGAGGCTGCCTGACAATCTAGGTCTAGGTGTAAGGGAAGTCTGCTTTAGGAGTTGCTGTAACATAATTTTACAGTTTGCACAGTGTCTTGACCAGAATCATTACTTTCTCTGAGCGCTGGAGATTCTGGTCCAGATTCACAGTTACGTAGTTTTTCGTCTTGCGTACGTTGTTTTAAGAATTGAGCTACTACGCATGCCTAGTAGCTTATTCACGCTATCTACGTACCGTTTCTGTATGTAGATTGTGTAAGCGCTGTCAAACATCACATTCCATCTGCCACTTAGCCGCTTGATACCTCGTTCACAGTGTGAGCGTAGACTGATTCTGCTTTGCCCAATAATTTACAACTAAGGTAAAAATAGGATGAATTATAACTGGTGTCAATGACATTTTTGCACAGAAGCAGATTTAAATGATCACATAAATACGTGTCAAGTTGGCACTATGGCTATGACTAAATCAGCCACAGTTAGGGATCTGCAGGTCATAGGCTGATAATGCTGCCCACAAAAATGTAGTTTCTTCCTTCCTTTTGCAATTTCCCCATTCTGAATTGGACCTGTTGCATTAGCTCTATACCCTTCCAGGACACTCTCTTTAAAACTTTTGAGGCTGCCTGACAATCTAGGTCTAGGTGTAAGGGAAGTCTGCTTTAGGAGTTGCTGTAACATCCTTTTACAGTTTGCACAGTGTCTTGACCAGAATCATTACTTTCTCTGAGTGTTGGAGATTCTGGTCCGGATTCACAGTTCCGTAGTTTTCGTCGTGCGTACGTTGTTTTAAGAATTTGAGCTACTACGCATGTATAGTAGCTTATTCACGCTATCTACGTACCATTTCTGTATGTAGATTGCGTAAGCGCTGTCTAAAGGTCTAATGGTACGTAGATAGCATAAATAAGCTACTAGGCATGCGTAGTAGCTCAATTCTTAAAACAACGTATGTGAGACGAAAACTACGGAACTGAATCCGGACCTCTGTTCAGAATGGCACATTTTGCCCATATCTGGTAGTCTTGCTTGCTTGGGTCATTTATGTATAAAGTGAAAAGCTCAATGCAAAGTACACCGTGTAACAAAAGCAAAGGATCCTGAATACATTGTTTTACTATTGCAAATGAACAAGTGTCTCAAAAGGTTTTAACCAATAAATCTCCGTAAAGATCCAACGATCTGTTCTTGCTTCAAGTGATAAGTGGATTTTGTCCATACATATAGACTATATTGAAAGTGCCTTCTGTAATCTGCTGTGCTATTTAACAAAGAGCAATTTCAGCGGTTCCCGTGATATTCCTTCTGGTATTTATTTAATAGCTTTGGATCGGATCCAGGCTACCGATTAGCTTTCGTGCTAGCGTATAAGAGACTATTCCCATTACTTCCTCAGAGTTCTGTACTGAGGCCCCTACCTTAAGATTTCCGACCTGTCCTCACTAAAGGGGGTGGGTGTAAAATGTACCCGTACGGTATCATTTAAAGGCCTAACCCCTCCACTTGTGCTATCATCCGCCCTTTCATTGGAAACATGTCAGATGTTTAAAATAAATAAATAAATGTATGGAATCTTGCGGATCCAGATTCCAGGACTATATTCAGAGAACCGTTTCCATAAAGGAACGCAATTATACGCACGGCCGGTGCAGGCCAAACCCCCTCACACCCATGACACTCCCCTCTCTCGGCTGTGTTGTTGGTAACTTCCTCCATACGTGCGATTCATGTTAGTCGCGCCCACACATACCTTCATTTAAATGCCTCCCTCACCCATTTTTATTTAAATTTTTACTTGCGTATTTTTGCGTCGCAAATCCGTACGTATGTACCCTAGTCCGTTTCACAAATCTGTCCGTGAGACACTTACACGTGTATCGTCAACATGAAGTACGTAAAATTAGTTATGTATGCGCAGTTGAAACGTATCTAAAATTACACACGCAACTCGCCATGATAACGGTTCTCTGAATACGGCCCAGAGTTCTCCGCACAAGTGCAATCACAGAGAGTGGATGTTTCCAATCCCTGGAAGTCCAGATCCGGTTCCTTTGTTATTTTTTAGGACTCCCCCTAAGCTATTTGTGATATGTGGTTTATACTTAATAAATCTGTCACAGGTACACCGGGTACTGCTGGTTGCATAAAACAATATGGCACAGCATTACAGAAAATAGTGAGTGCACAGGTTTATAGAACTCACTGTAAAGCATTAGCCGATTTCTGGCTTTTCCACTTTATATTGAGACTACATTTAATGCACCTGTACATTATAGAGGTAAGAAAAACAGGATTTAATGATAGAAAGTGGTGCACTTCAACTTGACCTGAATAGTGTTTTGTACCAGTATTGTATGCCCTGGATTTGTTTTCATTAGATAGCGATAAGGGCTGTTTATCTCATACAACCGAGGCAGAAAAATATGGGAGGAGCCAGTGAGCACAATAACGCATATTATGATATCCTGCAGAGTGTGATAATGGATAGGCCAGGTGTACGCCCGTGGCACTCTTGCCAACCTGGAGCTTATGTTAAAACCTTTTCTGATTTTTAATACAGACAAAGAGCAGGATACAAGCTAAAGGCCTGATACCCTACATGACAGCAGGAAGGAAGCGGAGAGTGCAATGCTCTGCAGATGTTTGTGATAGAGGGGTGAGCATTTGCAGAGCATTGCAGGATACAAGCTAAAGGCCTGATACCCTACATGACAGCAGGAAGGAAGCAGAGAGTGCAATGCTCTGCAGATGTTTTTGATATGGGGGGTGAGCATTTACAGCACCGTGTTCTAGTAGAAGCATAAGGAATACTAGATCTTCCCTGTGTACTTGCTGTCCTGTCCCGACTTGTCTGTTTGGCAGACAGGGAGAGGTTGTTGACATACATCAGGTATGGTTATATGGGTTGGAAATTGAGACATGACATAACAGGCAGAGCCCTGGGAGATGGCGGCATCTTTCTTGCTCCGAGATTATTACCGCTCAGAACTAGTGCTGAGTGCCAGGGAAGATGCCACGTGTTCCTCTAGAGATCTACGGGTAGGAAGGATATGCAAGCGCAGGGTGGCTTCATTATGATTTTATGTCTCATTAGACACACTTCTGTCATTTATCTAAGATATCCTTTATTCCTCTCTATTGAGCCATAAGAACACTGAAATGTGTTGTTTATTTATACCAGTTTTTAAAAAATATTTGTGAATTTAGACTTACGAAGAGCTTGTTTTGTGCTGTTTGTGATCGGAAATCGCCCCACGTTTTGCGAGGTCACAGGCACGCACAGCGTACTTCCAGTACAGATCTGGATCTAGTTTTCCGTATTGGAAGTTGTTTTTTTTCTCTTGATGGCGCAGTGGGGTGCGCACGGTGCTTGCGCTAATGTGAGTGGAGCGGTATGTAAATAGCACAGTGGGGGGGGGGTGCTAAGTGCACTCCCTACTATCTAGACTTTCCTGCCACCCCCTTTTACAGTGAGGATGGTGCAGAGGTTTTAAGTTAGGGGTCAGACAGCAAGTGAGTGGGAGTGGCCTCAGAGCTCCAAGCGCAGTGGCTCCAGAAGCCTGGATCTGACCCGTCCTATAATGAGACAACACGGAACGGACTGTTAAGCTTACGGTATTTTTTATGGCTTCGCAGTCCTTGGATGCCTGGTGGGATTGGTGGGTTCTTGTTTGATTTTACACATCTATAATGTAATACAGAATGAAAAGCATTCTTCAAACCCACAGAAAGGGTTGTGTATTTGGTTCAGTGCTATTGCAGCCATTGGCAGTCAGGAAAGACTGAAGGTCACTATGATCCAGTATAACGGAGCTGTTAAGTGCTCCATGAAAACCTGTGATGACTGAGCTGCCCAGGTCAGTATGTGACCCTGTCTTTTGGTTTTGTCCCAGCTTGGCCTAGTAGCATTCCCCTTGCTGGTCCCCTTGCCCGATGTGCTTCTAGGGCAAAGGAAATGAAATCCTGCTGCTGAGTTCTGAAACCCTAAGCTCAGCGAGTGAAGGAAAAGCAAGAAAATAAGACTTGTAATAACACCGGGGCTGCTCCCACAGGAGGCAGAGAGAGGGTTGAGAGGGAGCTGTAAGGTTCCAATTATGCAGAAACCAGCCCATTTTTCCTCAACAAAGTCAATTTCCCATAAGATGTTTGAAGGAGAAATGAAAAGAAGCAAAGATTTCCAGCCAGACTGCATAAAGAAGGACTTTCCAGCCCTGGCCGGCATGGAGGAACTTGGTGGAACCTATAGGAAGTACATGGTGGACGGTACCTTCATTTGATACTGAAAACCAATGGCAATGTAATGAATAATCATGAACCCATTAGTACAGAATTTGTTTCCAGTACACCCTTCCCCATCACCTATGAAGAGTGCTGGGGTTGCAAACTCCCTGTGTAGCCTATTAGTTCCCCAGAATCTCATAGATTGTACCAGTCATAGACAACCTTAGGCACTCCAGGTTTGTTGAGAAACTACAACTCCCAGCATGCTCCAGCAGCATAGGCTTGTAGTTTCATAACACCTGGAGTGTTGTAGGTGACCTATGCAATATACTGTTAGGCTCACAATGGATCCTTACATCATAAGAAACAATACAAATAGGGACATAGGGCCTGATCCAGAGCTACGCTGGCCTGCTGGCCGTATGTACGGCCAGTGTAGCTCTGGAGCACTCCCCCCAACACGTCCCATGTGGCCGGCGTAATTACCCACTGTTGCACCGGCTGCCTTAACTACAGCAAACGTAACAGTAGGAAATTACACCGGCCACAGGGTCGTAACTGGCCTAACCCGCCCTCCCTCATTTACTTACCTTCCCCTGCCTTCCTTCTGTAACGGTTGCGTAGTTACGGCGAGGAACACCCCCTTACCGTAACTACGCAACAGATTAGGGATGCCTGATCCTAAGGATCGGGTTTCCCTAACTACGCCGAGCAACATCTGCCCGGCACATGCGCAGAACGACAGAAATGCTGTTCTTACGCATACGGCCGCCGTAACTAGTGCGGTGGCCGTAGGTCTGGATCAGCCCCAGATTTACTAAGCTGCGGGTTTGGAAAAGTGGAGATGTTGCTCATGGCAAACCAATCAGATTCTAGCTCTCACTTTTCTATTACATTCTAGAGAATGTCAGCTAAAATCTGATTGGTTGCTATGGGCAACATATCCACTTTTCCAAACCCGCAGCTTAGTAAATCTGGCCAATAGTGTAGAGTCTTAAATGCAATTTCATCCACTGCAGTTTAGGATTAATGGGACCATTCATTTAATGAAGCGGCTGCTATCCTGTGTACTTCTTTCTTGATGGACAACAAAGAATGTTGACATTAAGTAGAGAATGCTGGAGGAAGTGAAATCAGTGTGTTGTTTTTTTTTTAATGAGTGGAACATGGAATGACTTTAGTTAGCAGAGGGTTAATAGTATAGTCCCGATGAAAAGCAGCCCAGAAAACAATGCTTAGATAGCTTTTACATGGGCTGAGAGCTCAGCAGCCTTGAGAGTGTTCTAGGAGGTTGTGCAGCTGTCTCTCTGCCACCATCCTTGCATTAAGCTCTTCTTTAGCCCAATAGAATGGTTTATCCCAGGGTTGACGACTTTTAAAGGCATAGATGCATGCAGGGGGCGGAGCTTAACAACGCAATTTATGCAAATAGTGTCATTAAACCCCGCCCCTGACTATCAATTACCCATTTTGGGGTTCAATAGGGATGGGGGTGGAGCTTGATGACGCAATTTGCATCATCAAGTCCCTCCCTGTCCCTAACAACACTAGTAAACTAGTGTTGCCAGGCAGGGGGGGCAGGACTTGAGACTGTGGTTCATGGAAACCACGAGCCTCAAGTCCCTTGCGGGAGATTTGCCGGCTTTCCCGGGATACCGGGAGAACTGGCCGAATTTCGACAACTATGGTTTATCCCGCCTCTCACAAATTTAATTTATAATAATAATAATACATGGTATCAGACGTGATGGGGTGTAATGTATTTATATAGGGCAGAGTCTTATTCTGTAATAAAATACAAACTACAGAGCAGCTGAAGTGCAGAGTGATCAGCTTAAGTTTTGGTGTTTTCCTTTTCTATTCAGCCCCTTTACTCTTTAATAACACGCTGCAAGTAAAACAAGGTTGGTGCTTGTGCAGAGACTGCCAGCATTACGTCATTGTACCAATTCCCCGCAGAGTGCCAGGGAGAGCAACCTGCATGAAAGCTGCCTTTGTTCCAGGGAGGTGTGCTGGCTTTATACGAGGCTGCTCTCTGGATGTCTGTTTGTGAAACAATTTATTGGAACACAGTATGTGTGCGCGTATGCCGGACGCTCCCTGAGATTGGATACCCTTCGCTCCTTAACACCTTCACTGCCAGAGAACGGCCCAAAGCGGTGTATGATCATTACTACTCAGACGCTGCTTAGACAGAGAGTGTAAAAGGATCAGGTTGGAGGGGGAGACACGTGTTTATATTATGGGGTTGATCCAGAGCTGCACTTACAGCTTCCTTTAAGAGCAAGGGCCAGATTTACTAAGCTGTGGGTTTGAAAAAGTAGAGATGTTGCCCATAGCAACCAATCAGATTCTAGCTGCCATTCTCTAGTATGCAATAGTTGAATGATATGTAGAATCAGACTGGTTGCTGTAGGCAACATCTCCCCTTTTTCAAACCCGCAGCTTAGTAAATCTGGCCCCAAGTGTAGACCTGAGCAATACAATGTTGAAATAGGGGAAGCAAATTTAAACCGTAAAAACAGAATTAGAAGAGAGAGGCGAGTTCTATGTTCAAAGGTACAGTATTTTCCCTGCCTGTAAAGAATTCAAATGAATTAGCCCCCCCTTACATTGCAGAATGGTTTAGCCGAGCTGTACACTTGCACGTTTTGCACTTAAGCTGCCTATACACTGGGAAGATCAATCCCAGCAGGAGGTGACCCCGATAAACAAGATTATTTCCCAACAGGGAAATGTCCCATTATCAGTGCCGTACACCTCTCCCGCTGAGATCGATAATCCTAGCAGAAGAAGGAGGCCCTAATAGAAAAGGGAGCCGATCAGCAAGATGATTGGCTCTGCTTAAAATATCGGGCGCTAAGCATGGCAAAAGATCAAATATTCGTACCAGAGTGTTTTATAGTGTGGTTTTTGGGCAGTTAAAAAAAAAATCCATTGTGACCATACACTACTGCAACACAATTAGATGAACTGAAGATAATCAACTTTACCCTCATGCTAGTATTTATATATTTTATATTTTTGGTCTATTAAGTCAAAAGAAAAATGCAAAACAGTTAGAGATCTAATGTTTCTCAGATACGATGTTTCTTTGTAGTATATCAGAGACTGGTTTTGTAGATTTGGAAAACCTTTGCAGAGATAATAAAATCTCTGATCAAACAAGAGTACTTTTGACACTTGTGTTACCATGTAATGAAGCAAGATACTATGCTGCTTATCAGATAATTTGGCAAAAGCCTCTGCAACTTGGCAAACTTTGGCATATTATAAATGCCCCACTTTCCCGTCACTGTGTTTTATAGTTATTGGTCTTTCCCTGTCTTTCCTGCAAATTCTAATAAGTTGTTTAAAACCTCCTCTGTGCTAAGGCTTTATGCGTACTAGAATAAGACAGGTTAATAGAAACACTCCCAGTTACAGGTGACAAACAGCTCTTGGCATGCAGGAGATGCGGGCAGGGATGCCCGCTACTACTTCTGTGGCCTGTGAAAACTAGCATGTTTTTCATTGTCCTCATCCCAGCGGTACCTTTTGAAGCCTCAGCTATTTTCTCCCCCCTCCCTACTCATGACTAACAAATACACATCTCCCTCCCTTCCAGCTTGGCACTGATTTTGCTACAGGAACCAATGCCAAGAACTTAACAGGTTTACAGACTTGAATTATTCTCCTGAACCAACCTCCCCCCCCCCCACCACT
>WWET01000240.1:438485-450098 GCA_011038615.1 Limnodynastes dumerilii | reverse complement strand
CCAGACCTACGCTCATGAAACGTTCATGTGCGTAGCGTATTTACGCCAGCGTACCTACGATGCACTCCCATAGGCACTCCCCTTGTTCGTACTTACTCTTACCGTTTTACGCTGAGCAAACCCTACCGTAACTTTTCTGTTCGTAACCGCGGGCGTCTGTAAGCTCCTTGTGTAGTTACGACGCTTAGCACGGCCATGCTGTATGATTACCCGAAAATCGTATTCCAGGCACGCCCCCTCGACCGCAGTGGTACGTTCAAGGCCGATACGCTCAGATTTTCATTGCGTAACATCGGCCCCGCACATGCGCAGTAAGTACAAATGGCGGTTTTTATGCTTACAACCATCGTAAAAACGACCATCGTACGTCTGGATCTGGCTCTTTGTGCGTAATTGGGGTGCCCGATGCAAGTCTGGATCCGGACCTCGGTGCTGAAACGTTTGATGTTGTGTGGAAAAGATTTTATATATTGGAGAACATGTTATATGTTTTATTTGTATAATAATCTATTCTTGTGCCATTCATTAATCTTCCCTCAAACAGAGCGCTCTTCCCACAGACCCATATTGCAGGCTGGTCTTCCTGCCAACACCACGGCATATGTGGGTGGCCATGCCGAATTTGTGTGCAAGGTCTACAGTGATGCCCAGCCGCACATTCGCTGGGTACGATATATAGAGAAGAATGGCAGCAGATATGGTGTTGATGGGATGCCGTACATGAAGGTGTTGAAGGTAAGGATTGATGTATTTCTGTGTTTATATTGTTTTTGTTACTGTGTTTATCACATGAGCCATTGTAACCGTGTGATTAATAACACCTATACATATATATTCCTATGGCCAATAAGGTAACTTACAAGTTCTATCAGATGTTGAATGGTGAAATAAACAATAGGGTTCATTTACAATGACTGCATTTTGGTGTAAAATTTGTTACCTCCAAAGGCCAGATTTACTAAGCTACAGGTTTGGAAAAGTGGAGATGTTGCCCATAGCAACCAATCAGATTCTAGCTGGCATTTTCTAGTAATAGGAAAATGAGAGCTAGAATCTGATTGGTTGCTATGGGCAACATCCCCACATTTCCTTTGTAGGGGTGCTAGAAAATGACCCCAGAAATGTAGAAGTATAAAAGAACTTTGTCTATAGCCTTGTGCTTTTATATTATTTAAGAACCTTGGGTCTGATTCACACTTCATAATGAAATAGGTACACATGGATTCGCAAAACTACGCATCTAAGTGGCAAGTGTAACCCCATGACACTCCTCTCGTTCTTGCGAATATTTGCAGATTTCCGCCACCATAGGGCTTCCTTAACTCTCTGAGTGTATCTTTGCGCTGAATTAGCAAAAGTAAGAATGGGGTTTCCTAACGCCACCAATTCATCTATTTAAATGCCTTCCCCCTCCCACTTTTCTTGGCTTCCTTCTTATAGACTACTGTCATTCCCCTTATTACGGATGTCACTAGGTACGGGTAATGGGTTTCTGCATGTAACATCTGGCTTGCACATGCGGAAATCACAAAAAAACTGTGAAATGCACACAGCCTGCATCTATTTTGGAACATTGTTGAGTGTGAATCAGGACCTTTATACCCTACAAAAGGTACTCTGCCAATGTATAACATAAGTGCCTATGCTTTAATTCATCATATATATAGAAGATGGCTCTAAACTAGTGTGGCAGCCATTTTGTTCCTGAATGTAAGCTCTATACCACATCATAATATGTAGTGAGCACAGTACCACACCCCTTAGACAGCAATGACCGTCCTATGTTTTTCTTACTGTGTTACCTGCCTGTTTTTAGCACTCTGGTATAAACAGTTCCAGCGCTGAGGTGCTGAATCTGCACAATGTGACAGAAGCAGACGCGGGCGAATATATTTGTACGGTCTCCAATTATATTGGAGAGGCTAACAAGTCAGCCTGGCTCACGGTGTTGAGGCAAGAACAAGGTAACGTCTCCTACCGCTGCACACAGGCTGCAAAAGTGCTCTTTTGTGCTTCGGGTGAAGGTGGCGTTTGACAACCAATCTGGAGATGGTGATTTGCCGCGCTACAGCGGCCATGGAAAAATACCCACAGAGTTACAGGATTTCATTCCCTCCTTCTATTTTTATAAACCATTTTCCTTTCTCTTTCAACTTTTTTTTTATTTTTTTATAGTAATTCCACTATTCTCTACTCTTTTCCCTACTACCTATACATATCTGGCTTAAGGAATCCGTGCCCAATTTATGCTTTTATTTTCTAAAGCGTTCTAGAAAATAATGGTATCTGGGTACTATCAGGAAGACCTTTTTAAAAGATTTATTTTATTTTTTTGTTTTTTTTAAAAGCTTTAAAAAGCGAAATATACGGCTATGTGACAACTAAGCCAATAATCTCAAGAGCGCAGAAATCCAATCGCTCAGAAGATGAAATGACCTCTGGCATCAGAATTGATAGGCTGCATCTTAAGAGGTCATACAATATGTCCACCTATACCATGTGCAAGCATTCAGGAGAATTCCTTTTCTAGCTCTTTGCTGACTGAGCATCCAGTTAAAGAAGTAGACGGAAGGCATTCATTTTTGTTTCAGCAACACTGTGGTGTATTATATAAGAGGGAATTAATACATCTCCTTTTTTTTACTCCCTACTCTCTACTACCCTTCTATAAGATGAAATCCTTACTTGTGGGGATCCATTTTCCATGTCCTGTGATTGCATGCATAATTGTTGGTTATTCCTGGTGAAGGGTCATGTGCATTAATCGGCACAATCTTATTTTCAGAATGTTTTCCTTGGTGATTCTTTGGTGTGCCGGGTCTCTTATGGAGAAGGTCTCTGTGGAAAGCAATGGAGATCCCAAGAGACTTCGAGACTTGAGATGTCTCCTGAGCCCATTCCACTTGTGCCCTCTTCTCATTGGGTGTTGCTTTTCTTTTCTTTATTGCCATCCTTCTCTTCCAGGCTGCCGGTGTTAACATTACAGATGAAGAGATAGAAGTCTTGTATGTCAGGAATGTGTCTTTTGAGGATGCTGGGGAATATACTTGTATAGCTGGAAATTCCATTGGTATTTCTCAACATTCTGCCTGGTTGACGGTTCTGCCAGGTATTATTCTTCTGTCTTGGGTTTCTGTCCTTACCTCCTCTCCTATTGCTGCGGTAGACCTTGAATACTCTGCTCCTGTATAGAGAGAGGCTACACCTACTCAACAATATAAACTGACTGAAAGACAAGTCAAGTAATAGATCTCATTTGCCTTATGAACAACAAACAAAGCCATGAGCTAGCTAAATATAAATAGCTTTCTTTTCATCTAGTTTGGAGCTGTGTACCGGTGTTTACCACTGCATTCCCTTTCCTGGCTCCCTGATTGCATAGCATGACTTCTTTATGCAATCTGGAAGAGATGTTTTCTATCCATTTTGTTTTTACCCCTTTGATGCTGCTGAAACAAAGGGTTCAAATCATAGTGGAGAAAACATTACTGGTGTTCAGGGCGCTTCTGTCCCGTCTCTCTAGACTTCTCAATCTGTTTTCTTCTTTTCTTCTTTTTCTGCTGTTATAATGCTTTGCGGGACAGACAGCTACTTGCAATAGTAAGGTAATGTCATCCCATCGCAACAGTAGTAATCTGCTATTCATCTACTTTAGAAGTCTGTATGAATTGTGTGTGTGTGTGTGTGTGTGTGTGTGATTAAGCATAACATTTCATATACTGGAGATTTCCATGGGTGTAGCTTTACTTTGTAAGGCATTTCTTTATTCTTTTATTTTTTTTACCATTATTAATGACGTTGCATGTAATTACAGTACAAAGTATACAGGTAAATACAATCAAACATATACCACATTTCCATAAATTTTAAACATATACAAGTAAAGTAGTTCAGCATATCTTTTTTTTCTATGGGCCTCAGTTACTAAGCTGAAAGAGGTGAGAGTTTTGAAAGAGGTGAGAGTTTGCCTATAGCAACCAATCAGATTCTAGATCTTATTTAACTATTGCATTCTAGAGAATATCAGCTAGAATCTGATTGGTTGCTATGGGCAAACTCTCACTTCTTTCAAAACTCACACCTCTTTCAGCTTAGTAAATGAGGCCCTGTATGTACTGAACATGTTTATATCACAACTATGGGGTTCTTCCTTTCACTGAATGCAATTAACAATTCCTTACACTTGACTATACATACCAGTAAAGACAAGCTTACTATTTGCACACAAGTCAAGTCAGGTCAGTGAGGTGGTGAGTCATTATCCTGCTGGGCTTGTTGTCGGCCATTATCGCTCACGGCACATGTCTAGATTCCAGGATGCAGTGTATCTGCACCACAAAGTATGGAAGAATATAGTTGTAAGACCATAAAAGATTAAAAACATCAAACAAATAAAAATGTATATGACAAGGGAAACCTTATAATAGATTTTTGGTCATTTAACCAGTGCATTTGGGTTTCTGTCTGTACACCCACTTCACCTATGCATTACATTACCAGGAATTCCAGGCTGTAAGATGGACCAGTCACTTCTTATATTGCACAAGGACTGAGTAGATTGTAATGTATAATGCAGGGTTTCAAAGGGTTGCACAGAAGCTGAAGGCTACTGGGTGTAGGGGATGTACCTGTTTTGGACATAGGTGTTTACATAATGAATTGTTTGTTTGTGCAGTATATCGCTATGTTCTAATCCAACAGAACACAGAATCCCTTCTCTATATAATCACAGAGGAACGTTTCACTACTGCCATTGAGTATTTCATTATTTTACTGAGCTTATTCTTTCTATAGTTGTCGAAGTGTCATATGAATTTGTTATGTTTATATATTTTTTTTTCTTTTGTTCTTTTCTTTTCTAGAATATAAGTGCTAATAAACACCAAAAAATGCTGTTCTAAAAGTCAGGGTAGTCAAATTACCTTTATTATCCAGAAGGAACATTCTTGTGTGTCTTTGAAGCATGCTTGTTGTATGTATGCTGTATGTATGTGAGTGACATGTATTTGTGTTTTATGTATGTATGGAAAAAATGCTCTTCACCACTGACCCTCCGGACTTTTACTTGAACACTAACAAAATTCTCCAAATTTTCAGGTGTAGAACCTCCTATGGAGGAAACGTCTCTGCCTTACTACACAGAAATTGGCATATACATCGGTGGAGCCTTTTTTATCTTCTGTTTTATTGCTATTTGCATTGTGTTCCACATTCGCAATGGAGCCAAGAAGAAAACTTTAATCGGGCCTCCAGTAGTCCACAAGCTCAGTAAACGAATACCACTACATCGCCAGGTAACAGAAAGTAGATAAAGAGTTCAAAAAACCTTACTGCGTCGACCAACAGCCGCCATGTGCGTTTCAGTAATTTGTTACTTTAAACGATCTCTCATAACACTCCAGTAGTTGGGGACAACCTATAGTGAGCACATTCTTCCTAGAAATCTAGACGGATCTTTGTGCCACCCTGTTCTGACTCTAATAGGATTTTAATAATTTCAAGAAATCTTTCCCTGCCATAGACAATTTCGGGTATTTTGTATTTTACTCAAGTTTTTTGTTAAAAAAAAAAAAAAAGATATTAACAGTTATTTACCCACTGTCATATTCTAGAAATATCTGTGCGTATTTTAATTTATAACATTTGTTGAATTTCTCTTCTGGCCTTTCCTTTTCTGAGACTTGGTAAAACGGCACTTTAGTTAGAATGGTTGTTTCTCTCTTGTAGCATTAGCCTGCAGCAACTCGGATGTTTGAAACTCAAAGCCTTTCACTTAGCTTAGTTAAGAGGTGGGTGCATCCCCCCCACAGCAGTGAGACTGCAAAAGTCAGTGCAGGTTTAAGGAGAAATGCTCTGTAATGATGTACTATTTTGTTCTGTATGATTTACATTGGTTAATTTACTAAAGGTTCTGAAAAGTAGATATTATTATTATTGTTATCGTTTATTTATCCCCATAGCATCTAGTCATATTAGATATATGTAATAGATAAATGATCATTAGAATCCAATTGGCTTCTAATTTACCCTTAAGTTAAGCAATTATTTTTTGGGAGGAAATACAAAACAAAAAACAAAAAACATAGTTTTTACATAACACAAAAGCTAAAAAATAAAAGATCGTTTATATGGCATGTGTGATTGTTATAATGCAGACATAGGAGACCTAAATCCCAGCAGCCTTCACTTCTGACTTTTGCAGAACATTCACACAGTAGTCAGCGATTATAGCTGTTTCCGATGATTTCCTGTATGTCATATACAGTATATGCAAAAAATAAGAGAAAATCCAATTTTACCATTCATTAGAAATATCAGATGGTCAGTAAATGCTTGCATAGAAGTTATATCAAGCTTTAAAAAATGTATCCGAAAATCTCATTTGGAGTGAAAGATGCACAGCCCAGTCTTGTCGTAAGGGAATCTAATACTGAAAAAGAGTAGAAATTGAAAAAATGTTTGCATTTACATCCTTTTTTTGCGATGCTGGGCAGAAACGATTTTGCGCGGGGTGGCGTGCGTATTTTTAGGAGCGGATTAACTGCGCATGCGTAGTAACTTTTTAAATGCAAATTACGTAGTATTTACTACGTAAGTCCTTTAGGCACAGACTTGTAAATTGCACTTAGTGACATATGTACGGAGCGCCATGGTGGTCTTCCGTACGTTAAAAGTTACGAGAAAGTGGGCAAGGGGAGGCATTTAAATGGGCTTTTGTTAGTAAAGTATGCATGTACATATGCGCGTAAGTACACACATAGAGATAAGAGTGCGCTATGGAAGCTTAAGTCACCGAAAATCCGTCCGTGCGAGGGGAGTGTCATGGGTATTGCCTTGCCACGTGCGTGCGTAAAAATGCGTACTTAGTAAACACACATCTGTGAATTCCGGTCCGCTGTAATTTATTTACCTTACTTTAAAAATCTGTGGCGTCCTACATCTATATAGAGAGAGATTGCATTTTATGCAGTGCAGTGATCCGTTGATGCTGGGTAGGTGAAGTATCCTATGTTGGGCAATGATGGACCTCATACAATGTATACAGCTTTTTTTTTTACACCATTAACAGCCAAGTGTCAAAGTATGGTGGACCGTTGCTTGAGTACTATAACTGCATGCCTCTGGATTGGTTTCAGGTGTCTAACTGAACTCCTTTCCCTCAATGCAGTAACAGGTAATCCTGATATGGGCTGGAAACGCCACATGTAAGGCACACCGCATTAACCTTGCAGGCAGACGCTTTGGGATAGTATGCTTAAAACATCAACTCTCTTTCCAATTGTGAGCGATTGCATAGTCATTAGCCATTGTAAGGACTAACATTCCGAGAGAGGAAGAATAATGTTACATTGACGCTGTCTGTAGCTGGAAAAAAAAGACCATAGCTTTCAGAGAAGCCTACCATTGATGGGCCTGAGTAGGTATTGGTGGACAAACAGAAGTTGTTAATAACAGCTGACCCCTTTACACTTTAGTTGGCACATGGTGGGCTGGCTTTGGGATCTTTCTTTGTCCTGTTGGCATTGGGCGCATGTCACATGGTCTGTTGCTCTTGCAGGTTTCGGCAGATTCCAGCTCCTCTATGAATTCCACTACCCCTCTGGTGAGGCTCACTGCTCGGCTCCTGTCCAGTGCTGACTCCGCATTGCTGCCGAACGTGTCAGAGTACGAACTGCCTCATGATCCAAAGTGGGAATTCCCGAGAGACAAGTATGTGCTAATGTAACAGGACAATACCCTTCAAATTAACATTAGTGTACAATGTTTTCACTAAGCGTAGGTACTAATCAATGGTTAACCAAATACTGTATGAAGAAGACACTGGTAGGTTTTGCAGTAAGCAAATTAGCACTGAAAAGATCGTCTTTGTCTGGTTTTTAATTGTTATTATGCTATATGCTTTTTTAATAGACTGTGTGTATTTTTATGTTTTGTGTTAAAGTATTAAAGTGTTTTAGCAGCTTTCTGTTTATTGCTGGTTAATGACATGAAGTCTTGTCCACAGGCTGACACTGGGTAAACCTCTTGGTGAGGGCTGCTTTGGTCAAGTGGTCATGGCAGAAGCTCTTGGGATTGACAAAGACCGCCCCAAGGAGTCTGTGACAGTTGCTGTGAAGATGTTGAAAGGTAAGATGGGAGGGGAGGGGTTGTGGCTGGTTTCTGTCCCCTCCATGGGGGACATAAGGTCGCATTCTTGACCCTGCAGAGAGATTAGTAGTTCAGACAGTTTTGCTGCCCCTCTCTGTGATCTTTACACAGCAACTACAGAAAGAGCTGCTGATCAGTCCCTGAATTATCCAGTCGTTTTTCTACTCTTCTATTCTGTATTTGATCTCTCTCTCTGGGGTTCCAACTCACTTTGATTTATTTTCCTGCATTTTATTCTTCCCAGTGATATTTTTTTGCATTCTATTTTTCTTCCCATTGTTCTATAGATATTTTAAATTTAAATTAAAACCTATAAACATTGTATTCAAACAATACTTGTTTATGAATGAATTGTGGTTACTGCATATTGAAGCATGCATTAATATAAACAATTGTGTCAATATGGGGACACAAAAAAAGTAAAAAAAAAGATTAAGCACCAAGGAAAAGGTCTGAATGTTCTACAGTTCCCATGCCCGAAGCTTACTGCTTATGTCTATATAAGTAGATGGCCAACGTGGGCACGACCAAGCCCTGGGGCATAAGCAGGATTTTAGGTATCTCTGGAGCATGTTTGTGGTCAGAGTAATGAATCAATGTGTTCTGATACGGGCCCCTTGCAGTCACCTGCCAACCACATTTATTATCATTACACATCATCGGTCTAAAGATCATAAATGGAAATTTGATGCTTTGACATCTTCTACCACTATAGACCAGGTATGTAGCAGGCAGGTGTGATGAAACTACAAGTCCCATCATGCTTTGCCAGGTATCCGCTTTGCCTTTCCTGTTGGATCATGCTGGGAGTTGTAGTTTTCACAACACCTATGCTTGCTCTAGAACAATTGGCTGACATCGGCAGGTGTATGGTGTTATTATACACAGCTGTGATTTATGGAATAGCTCCTTATATGGTGAAAGTGTGTATATATTTATAACCATCACTTCCTAAGTTACATTTTAGGAGTCACTGGGGGGTTGCGTCGCCATATAAAAGCCGAGTCTGCTAGCATTTATATGGGTTGTACAGATCCAAGGTGACTTCTAATATCTAGAATATTTTACTACTATGTAACACAAGATGCCCTAATAGATGCTAAATCATCAGCCTCGGAACTCAGGACCGGATCCAGACTTACACTGGTGCTGCGCTCGGAGCTCTGAACACAGGGACAGGGGGGGATACCCAGCCTTCTGTGTGAGCGCATGGTTAAGACTTCCAATCTGTCCTCACAAAAAATGGGAAGGGATTGGAAGTCTGGAGAGCCCGGCGAGCGTTTAGCACGTCCACACTGCGCTATTTAAATAGTCCCTTGCTCCCTTTGCGCTCATATTTCTCCCGCCACCAGAAAAAAATCCGTATTGCTGGTGTGAGCGCCGCAATCATAGCAAAATACAAAAAAGGGCGCAATTCCCGATCCTAGTGAGTCTGGGCCCGGGCCTTAATTTTCATATCTCTATTGATAATTTCGTTTATCTATCAACATTTTCATTTATATATATTAACATGATCTATTTTCATTATATTACGTTAATGGTCCGGGTTGACAGTTACGTTGTTTTAAGAATTGAGCTACTACGCATTTACGCCATCTGCTTACTCTTTCTGTACGTAGATTGCGTAAGCGTGGTCTAAAGGCCGCGCTTTACGCAATCTACGTACAGAAATGGTACGTAGATAAAGCTACTACGCATGCATAGTAGCTCAATTCTTAAAACAACGTACGGAAGACGAAAACTACGGAACTGTGAATCTGGACCAATATATTTATTTACTTCAGAAGAATAACTGAGCATCCAGTAAAACCGATAACTAGCTTTTCCTATTAAACAGAATACTTGTTCGTTGTGACCTTTTCCATTAAATACTTGTTCGTTGTGACCTATGTTGATTAATCCTTGGTGTCATTTCCACATAGATGATGCTACTGAGAAGGACCTTTCAGATCTGGCTTCGGAAATGGAGATGATGAAAATGATTGGAAAGCATAAAAACATTATTAATCTGCTGGGTGCATGCACTCAAGGAGGTGGGTACCTTAAATGGATGAGATTCTCCGGATTCAGTTACGTAGTTTTCATCTTACGTAAGTTGTTTTAAGAATTGAGCTACTACGCACGCATAGTAGCTCAATTCTTAAAACAACATATGGAAGAGGAAAACTACGTAACTGTGAATTCTGATCTCCGTCTCAAGTCTTTAATTATGTCTTAAGTAATTAATGGACATGTGCAGGTCAGCCGTCAGGAGAGAGTAACCCTACAGCAGTCTAAGGAGGGAGGAATTCACATTGTAATGGCCACTGGTGTGAACTATAAATACAGCTACTACACAGAGGTTTAATGATGACTTCTGCAGGCTTTCAGTTTTATCTCCGTCCTGTTATTAAGAGTTTAATGAGTGTGTTTAGCGACCGTCTGTGTCATTTTAATTGACAACCTTAGCGACTGTCTCTGTGTGCTAACCATGTAATAAGAGCCTGTTGGTAAACTCAGTCATTAGGTGCCTATTCCCTGCACTTTAGTGGCTGCTGCTGTAGACTCATGGACACGTTAAAAAACCTTCTCTCTTTGCAGGTACTTTATATGTTATTGTAGAATATGCTGCTAAAGGGAACCTGCGGGAGTACCTGAGGGCCCGGCGCCCCATTGAGATGGAGTACTCCTACGACATTAATAGGGTACCTGGAGAACAGATGACTTTCAAGGACTTGGTATCCTGCACTTATCAGCTGGCCAGGGGCATGGAGTACTTGGCGTCGCAGAAGGTATAATAAGAGGGAATGGCTTGGGGCGGTTTATTTCATGGCTCTTCGGATTCTTAACTGAGGACTTCTGTCTGAGTATTGTTATTATTTCCAATAATAACTGTAATCCGCTTCATTAAACAAACTATATACCTGAGCGTTCTCTTTTCAAAGCACACATTCTAAACCACTGAAGAGCATCCAGATAGTCAGGAGATAGTTTATTTATTTCTTCATTCGTTATAAATCCCCCTAAAGGTAATTGCCTATTTTTTACCTCCTTATTGAAATATAGAGACATTTTGAAGTGTAGATTTATCTTGTTTTGTAGCTGTCATCCAGTCACTAAAAACAGAAGGCAATATTTTGAGCAGAGTTTATTGTAATACTCACCGACACATAGGCAAAGCTGTATAATACTGGACCTGTGTGTCAGAAGTCTGGGGGCCCGATTCAATTGCCGGCGAAATTTTCAAAAAGATTGCGTCGGTAAATATACGTCGCCTTCGCCGGCAATTGAACGGAAAAAATACGCCAATTCAATTATTTTTTTACCGCAGCGCTAAAACAGCAGCCAGCGATAAAAAAATAACCAGAGAAAAAAAAAATCCTTCACTGAACGCCGCAAATAACCTCCTGCTAGCAGGAGGTGCCCAGCGCTACTGAGAGGCTATTACCCAGTGTCTGAAATCGCGTTCTCACGATACTTCAAACA
>WWET01000240.1:382162-396222 GCA_011038615.1 Limnodynastes dumerilii | reverse complement strand
CTCCAGGCTGCGGTCATCCCTGCTGCTTGTGCACATTTTTCTTCCACACTTTGCCCTTCCACCTAACTTTCTATTAATGTGCTTTGATTCAGCACTTTGAGAACAGCCAACTTATTTTGCAATTTCCTTTTGAGGCTTTCCCTCCTTGTGGAGGGTGTCAATGGTGCTTTTCTGCACAACTGTCAGGTCAGCATCTTCCCCATGATTGTGAATTCTACTGATCCAGACTGAGAGACCAGTTAAAGGCTCAGGAACCCTTTGCAGGTGTTTTGGAATAATTTGCTGATTAGAGTGTAACACTTTGAGCCGACAATATTGAACCTTGTCACATTATTCTAATTTTGTGAGTTTGGGGTTTTCATAAGCTGTAAACCATAATCATCAAAATTAAAACAAATAAAGGATTCAAATATCTAACTTTGCATGTAATGAGTCTATATAATATATTTGTTTCATCTTTTAAGTTGAATTACTGAAATAACGATATTCAAATTTTTCGAGTTTCACCTGTGTGTTACTTTATAGAACTAATATGACCTATTGATGAATCTCCATCTACACTTCAGTCATCTCTAGAAGACCCCAGATCCTCCAAAAGCTTCTCCCTTGTATAACGGAAGGGCCTTGTCTGTAGTTCAGTTTGCCATCATTGTCTTGTCAGTGTTACAAATACATTGGCTTTGTCTTCATTTAGAGATCTCCAATGTCCAGCCCTAGACACGCACGTAGCAAGGTCACACCCAAAAACACCCACGACACTCCCCTCTCCCGGCCGTGCAATCGTAGACTTACACCTCCATAGACCACCCTGATCTTTACGTGTGTACTTAGGTGCGAATATGTCTTCTGTGCGTGTAATTCTTTATAGTCGCACCCTCACATGTTCATTTAAATGCCTCCCCCCCACCCACTTTCATGTAAATTTTCAATTATGTGTTTCAACCCCGCCCACCCGTACGTATGTCCCCAAGTGCGATTCACATGTCCGTGCCTAAAGCACTGACGTGTGTATATTTTATATAACTTAAGTAAACACAGTTACTACGCATGCGCAGTTAAAACGTACCTACAAATACGCACGCAACTCCACGCAAAAACGGATCTGTAAATATGGCCCTGTTTATTATTTAATATGGTTTAAAATAATGCTGTATTTAACTTGTTAAGTGACTGTCTCCTTCCTCCTTTTCTGTGTGCTACCCCTTCCCTTTGAGTATTATACCTTCTTTTGTTTTATAGCTTCCCTTCCATTTTCTTTTTTCTGAACCCCTAAAGGAAACTGTTCCATAAAATTAAATGATGATAAAATAAAAAAAAACACCTGTGATTCCATTAAGCTGGCTCCTTCCCCTTGCTGGAGAAAGCTTAGCAGGAGACAGTAATACTTGTTTGTAACTGATTATTGATATTGGAATTGTTTTTATATATATATATGTGACTGACTTATCTAAGTATAAATTGCATTTATACTGCTTATATTGACAAATGTATGCCCATACCTGGCTACTCTCACCCTTTCCTACCTGTCCCTCCCTTTTCCCCTTTCCCCCCAAATTCTCTGAGTACTTAAAAACCATACTCTCTAGTGTCTGACATCAAATACGTCACGGTCTTCACTATGCGCTTTGGGCCTGATCCAGAACTACGCTTCAAAGCGATTTTACGCGTGGCAGAGACGTAAAATCGCTGTTTAGAACGCATTGCGCATGCGCACCATAGAAAATACGCACATTCATGTAGCGTAACTGTGAACGTATGGGCCATTCACGTATGTGTCACGTAAATACTTACGTGTGGGCGTGCCAAATTTACGTTACTCCAAAATACAACTGAAATACGTGAAGTAGGCGGGGGGTGGTATTTAAAGTGTACAGTATGGGCGTGCTAAGCGGCGTACGTTCACGTAATCTATACGTCCGTTAGCGGACGTACACTCTTACGTGTGAAAAAGTTAAGGTAGGGTTTGGGAAGCGTATCTTGACAAAATACGTCCGTGCAAGGGGTGTGACGAGGGGAGTGTAGCGAAGTTACGTGCACGAAAATACGCTCCGCGAATAAACATACGGCACACATAGTTCTGGATCTACCCCTTTATCTCTAATGATAAATTGTTGATTGTCTTACATGTTACTGAGGGCTGCACACTATGTATTACACTGTGATGTTATGATACGGATCGTGGGCCGTATTCAGAGAACCGCATTTTCTCCAATTTCCGTGCGTATTTTTAAGTACGTTTCAACTGCGCATGCGTTGAAAATTTTATACGCTGTTCATGTAGACTATGCACGCGGAAGTGCTTCACGGACGGACTTGTGAAGCGGACATGGGTAAATACGCACGGATCTCCCACGGAAAAATACGCACGGAGGAATTTACATAGAAATGGGCGGGGGTAGGCATTTAAATGCAGGCAAGCGGGTGCGATTATAAAGGTACACACAGACGGAGGACACACGCTTGGAAATGGCTGCGGAAAGTTAGGGCTAGTCTATGGAGGCGGAAGTCTGGGGTTTTGGTGGGTGTAACTTGCTCGCCGGACGGATCTCTGAATAAGGCCCTGTATGCCAGCTGTTCTATTTGAAACCAAATAAAGAATTACAAAAAAAACCCACCTATGTCTGAAAGGCTCCAAGAATGTGACCGAAACCTCTAAAGAGAAGTCAGGAACAGTTTGAACTAACTTTGGATAAGAGAAAAGGGCAAACAGAGGGGAAAATGGTAAAAAGAAGAACGTGATTAAAAATATGTTAATAAATTGTTCCAGCCCGGGCTGCTGTGTGCCAAGATTCCATTTGGGAACACTTTTGATAACTAAGGGGTGCACAGCTGACTGAAAGGGAAACTAATGCAGCGTGTCCATAAGGGTTAATCACTGCCTCTAACAGTTACTGAATTAGCCATAATAAGAAGAAATTGCACAGACGCTGCATATAAAGGGCTAAAATTAGTAAATGATGTTCAGTCCCTAAAGAGCTGACAATCTAAGTTTATTGCCAGAGATAAAGTGACTCACCATAATGTCACACTGAGGTGTCTGAGGTTCAAACTGTGGTCATGAAACATCAAAGCCATATCGCTAACGCAGCAGAGACATTTCATAGCTGAGTCATGTTCATTTATCACACCTCCTATAAAATATTGAACATGTAAGATGGGGGCCTGGCAGTAGCCTTGCAAGGTAAATGGGACACTTGAAGGCAGGCTTCCAGGTGACCCCAGCTAGCACAATGCTCCTTCTATTCCCTGGAAGCAGTTATCAGCAGTAGAAGGCTGTAATCTGTGCAGGAGTACAGTGTGATAAGACTGCTCCTTCCCTGTCATTAACCCCGTGGCGGCACAATGCACACACACGCCTCATTCATCGCGGTGTCCTCTTATCCAGTGCTACAATACCAAACCTCTGGCGACTTAACTAACCAACTCATGAAAGCGCAGGTGGTTTTTCCGTGCTGTGTAAATAACGTTCTTTTCTTTATCCGGTACAAAAAACAAAACAAACCGGAAGGTTCTGTTTCCATACAGCAAATACTACAGAACAAAAGGAAAATGTTTGCATGAATGTGTCAGTGTAGGGCACCTTTCCCTCAGATCTTAGAAGCCAAGAAGTGGCGTCAGGTTGTGTCACGTTTGGCCAACCTGTGGCTCTCCATGTGTTGTGAAACTACCAATCCCAGCATGCTTTTTCAGGTAATAGCTGTGGCCATGCAGTCAAAGGATGCTGGGACTCGTATTTTTCCAACACCCAAGGTTGGATTTACGGTGTCACCGCTGCGAATGGCTCTTTTTTGAAAGGGCCGTTCTCTCTTAGCCAGTTGCAAATTGGTTACATAGAAAGATAGAAAGTGACGGCAGATAAAAGCCACATGGCCCATCCACTCTGCCCAGTTGTTTATTTAAAACTATACTGACCCTAGACCCTATTTACCCTCAATTTTAAGATTTAAGATATCCTTATATTTATCCCAAGCATGTTTAACCTATTCTACTGTGTTACCTCTACCACCTCAGATGGGAGGATATTCCACTTATCTATCACTCTTTCAGTGAAGTCATTTCCATACATTTCCTCTGAATTCACCACCCTCCAGTTTATATTCATGCCCTCGTGTTCTACTACACCTCTTCCTTTGCCACCCTCCTCTAGCCGGTCACAACCCTTAATATTTTTGAAAGCTGCTATCATATCCCCCCCTCTCCCTTCTCTGCTCCAAGCTGGTTGCTTACTAAATTGAGCTTAGTCTAGCATGTCAAACTCAAAACCCCGGTTAGGTTAAACAATCAATATCTAAGATTGTGTGAGCCCCAAGAAAAATACAATGTATCGTTCAGCCTCCCCAGTACTCCCCATCCCTGTGTCTCCAGCCTACCAGCTGAAGGTGAAGGTGACATATTTTGCTGTGTAATCTGATGCCGCTTAAAAACTTCCTAATAAATAAATAAAAAAATAAATATCCGACTCCAGTTTGAATGCATTATGGGATAAAGGATGGGCGCTTAAATCAAGAGTGTGGATCCTTTTTTTATCTGTTGTAAAGTAAATAATGCCCTATGTAATTAGGTCATTTATAATTAATAATCAATAATAAATACTGTGTCAATGAAGACAAAGGTAGATATGTATTAAGGGCATCACATAAAGCGATCTGAAAAGTTTAAAAGTAAAATAACTTTATGGGCCTGATTTAGTAAGCTGTGGGTTTGGAAAAGTGGAGATGTTGCCAATAGCAACCAATCAGATTCTAGCTCTCACTTTCCTATTACACACTATAAAATGTCAGCTAGGATTTGATTGGTCAGCAGTCACTGATGATGTTTATAATGATATGTATAAGTATATTATTTGCTAAGTATAATGCTGTTGCTGTTACATTTCCAGTAAAGCACCATATTTAGTTGCAGAAATATATCTTAATGTCTATAGAAGGAATTTAAATCAAAGCTACAGTTTATGCCATGTGCATCAATAGTTAAGACTCATCAATCAACCCTGGTTACAATATTTTGAAAGTTCTTCTGTAACATGTTTTATTATTACACTTTGTAACATAATAATATAAAGCAGCCCATTTTTATTATGAGTGAGATCATGCATCGGCAGACATTCTGGCTCCTGCTATGTATAAAATAAACCAAAAACAGTTAGGTTTCCGCTGCCACTTTAAAATATGCCAAAGGACTCTGGGATATGTTGCACCAATATGCGGTTTCAATTCTAGTCCTGGACTGGATCAGTCTTGAAAGCTGATTGGCGTACACAACCTTCCTTACACCCTATAATTATTTATCCATTGAACACTGCTGTTTGTACAGATACAAATGGGAAAATGGCTGTTGAGTTCCCACATTTTCGGCTGTTGTCGCTTTGAAATCATTTCGGCTGTGACTGATCTGCAAGAATTTGCTGTAGTGTCTATTCATAGGCGCAAAGCAACAAATAATAATGATCTTGTTCTAGAAGATATATCGGCCCTGATTTAGAGATTGGAAATAAGAGAGGAAAGTTGCACCTGGGCAAAACCATGTTGATTTCAGGGCAGTCAAATTTCATCTGTTGTAGACAGTATTAGAGTTGAGAGATAATGTTTCCCAGCCCAAGTCTAAATAACAGAGTAATAGTGAATCTGATCAGTATCTGTGTGCAGTAAGCAAAAGCAAAGTATTCTTCCTGCATGCATAAAATAAAATTCATTTGATTCCCCCTGAAATCAACATGGTTTTGCCCAGTAGTAACTTTCCTCTCTGTTATTTTCAATCTCTGAATCAGGGCCATTAGGCCGGATTCAGACCCCCACACGCTTTCCGTACGTGCGGGGATCTGGCATTACACATAAGAGAGGGGGAATGTTACTCCCCTCTCTCATGCGGGCTTTATGGTAGTTATGCTGCCATAAGCCTGTCTTAACTAACAAGTATGGATCAGTGGTCTGTATGACCGCTGATCCTCACAAATGTAGGAAACCCCTCCTACTCTGTCCAATTTCCCCTTTGCAGGCAGAGGGGAAGCATAGTCCCTTGCTGCGGATTTTTTATTATACGGAACTAAGTTCTGTACGATAGAAGTTACATGCGAAATTTCATCTGTTGTAGACAGTATTAGAGTTGAGAGGTGATGTTTCCCAGCCCAAGTCTAAATAACAGAGTAATAGTGAATCTGATCAGTATCTGTGTGCAGTAAGCAAAAGCAAAGTATTCTTCCTGCATGCATAAAATAAAATTCATTTGATTCCCCCTGAAATCAACATGGTTTTGCCCAGTAGTAACTTTCCTCTCTGTTATTTTCAATCTCTGAATCAGGGCCATTAGGCCGGATTCAGACCCCCACACGCTTTCCGTACGTGCGGGGATCTGGCATTACACATAAGAGAGGGGGAATGTTACTCCCCTCTCTAATGCTGGCTTTATGGTAGTTATACTGCCATAAGCCTGTCTTAACTAACAAGTATGGATCAGTGCAATTTCCCCTTTGCAGGCAGAAGGGAAGCACAGTCCCTTGCTGCGGATTTTTTATTATACGGAACAAAGTTCTGTACGATAGAAGTTACGTGCGTAAAATGCACGTAGCATCTGGAGGCCGAATGCGTCCTCCAGTCAAAACACCCCACTTACACACTTTTTGTGACGCAGGTCTGGATCCGGCCCATTGTGCTTCTATGCTCCTGTGTAAAGAGGTTTTTGTCTAACTCTTCTGTGTTGACTCTTCAGTTGCTGTAGAACTAAAGCCGTGTTCACACTACATGTTTTTTTAAACGATTATCGTGCAGATCACATGGAATGTTGTGGCCAGTCCTGGTGGCTCTATTTTGAATATGATACAGGCACCAGCTGAATGGCAGCTGTATCATTTTCGAAATGCTTGGCAATCAGATAATTGCTATTATGAGTGGGCACCGATTTAGACACAGGCTTAAGAAGGGAGGGTTAGGGTTAGGCTGTCCATGGGTTTGTGTGCACCACACACATTGGTCCTCAGAATTGTGTGACAAGATGCAGTACTGACCATTGCTGACAGCTTGCTGGCATCTCTCTGGCATGTGACTGGTCCAATAATTTGTTTGAAACTCTCCACAATGCAAACGTAAGTTTTTTGGCTGCAGATTGAAGGCCAGGAACTTCCTTCAGAAAAGACATCAAAGTATGTGCATTCAGACAGAGGCATATTGGCTTTAAGAATTTCTTTGCCCTTGAAGATGGACTAGACATCTACCATGACCTTACGTCTGTCATAGAAGCACTGGGGCACAGGTTCAAGACAGAGAATTGGCATCTATTTGTTGATCTCTCTAAGGTAAGCTCGACTTTGCCTACTTAAGACAGAAATTCCCAAGGGTCAGGGAGGCAGAGCTCAGAGAAGGGATCTTTGTAGGTCCCTAAATTAGAAAACTAATGCTGGATGGACGCTTCAATGGCCTGCTTAGTCCTGCTGCATTGGAGGCTCTCAAGAGCCTGTGCCATAATTTCTTAAGTAACCATAAGTCAACAAACCAAAACCATGGGGTGCAGCATGTCTCTGAAGAGTCACTTCTTGTGACTGGGGAGGCCTAATAGTCTGGGGCTGGATCCAGAAGTAAGTAACGGGACTTACAAAAGTTATTTGCATAAGTCCCCTGTCTAGGAACATCGGCGTATGAGCGGCAGATGTTTCGCAAAGCGTTCCTTCAGACGTACATAACTATGTTACGTCTGAAGGTACAATGAAGGGCTAACCCTTCAGTTATAAATGCTGTATCTCTGCCATACAGGCGGGGATAGGCATTTAAATGAGGGAAGGGGGCGTGGAATCACCATTACGACTTGATGTACATCTGTACGGACACAGATCAAGTCGTAAAACTGAAGGAAGCCTTACTAATGTGTCCAGACTTACTACCATTAGAGGGGAGTGCCGGGGCGTGCACTCACCTTCACGATACGTAATTACAGACCCCCACAAGCACGTAAAGCACGCGGGGGTCTGGTTCTAACCCTTGGTGCTCTAGAGACTGGGCCCACTCAGTGGAGCTACAGACCGAAGATGATGTCATCTGTTCGCAAGACCTTCACTGCCCGTCTCCAGCAGAAGGGCCGGATGTATCATTTTGAACCTGGTTAAACCACTCGCTACTTCACTTGTTCTGCTAATAATTATGTAAAAAAAAAAGGCAGAAATTACTATATAAAAAAAAAATCTAGTGAAAAAATGTCTTTTTGTTTATCAATTGTATTCAAGCGGCATCTTAACCAAATCTAAAATCTGATGCAATATTCTTGTTAAACTGCTGTGAACATATCATATAACAAGATTATATAAACCATAATTATGAACACATACACTTGTCGTCATATAATCTTCTTTTGACAAAAAACATGTTGCACCAATTGGGTTGTGGGCGGAGATATGCAAATGAGTAATGTAGACAGTTATTTGCATAATCTATACGTCTTGGACAGTCAGCCTGATATTCATGCCAGGGAAAATTAGTGAATTGCTCAAAGGCTCATTTCCACAACCCCACTGGGGAAAAACAAACTTGTCTGTATTTATAGTTCAGTGGTCTCAAGTTAAATATACTTACTTTTCTGAAAACAATGGAATCTGTTTATTTTTATATTTCATCTCTTCCTGTTGTAGCCTGAAAGAAATAAGTGCTTGCAGCTCCATGTAAATAGCTGCCAGCAACAGTATAGAATCTGATTTGGCTCATACTGCAAATCTCCTTTGCTCTACAACAGTCTGAAACCATCCCCTCACCGCAGCCTAACCTTAACTGTCCTCTCACCGCAGCCTAACCGTAACATCTCCCCAATGCAGCCTAACCTTAACCCTACCCTCACCGCTGCCTAACCTTAACCGTTCTCTAGCCGTAGCCTAACCTTAACCATCCCCCACTACAGCCTAACCCTAAGCCTCCCCTCACGACATCCTAACCTTAACTGTCCCCCTCACCGCTGCCTAACCTCAACCGATCGCTAGCTGTAGCTTAACCTTAACCATCCCCCACTACAGCCTAACCCTAAGCCTCCCCTCACCACATCCTAACCTTAACTGTCCCCCTCACCGCTACCTAACCTCAACCGATCCCTAGCTGTAGCTTAACCATCCCCCACTACAGCCTAACCCTAAGCCTCCCCTCATCGCATCCTAACCTTAATTGTCCCCCTCACCGCTGCCTAACCTCAACCGATCCCTAACCTTAACCATCCCCCACTACAGCCTAACCCTAAGCCTCCCCTCACCGCAGCCTAACCGTAACCATCTCCTAACACAGCAGTTTTCAACCTTTTTTTGGGGAAGGACCAGTTACCCACTGTGGAATCAGGTCAAGTACCAATTTTCATGTCATGCAGATGCATTCCCACTGCCAACATATTGCAATGCTGAGCCTTGTAGTTCTATCAGCACAGCATGGCTAAGACTTTCAGCCATGCTGCACTTAGTTTTTTGTTAAAATCACGTGACTTGCTGCGATTTCTTAAAGGGCTAATCGCAGTGGTTTTTTATTGAAAATCACAGCGATTTAGCCCTTAACAAGTCACAGCAACTCGCGTGATTTCATTTAAATCACTGGCAAATCGATTCTTAATGGATCCCGCGATTTGAATGAAAAAATCTTGGCAATATCGCCGCGATGTTGTGCGATTTTAAATCGCACCAAAAAAAATCGCTTTTAATGTATGAGGCCCCATGTCACAAAATAAGTATCTTAGAATGAAAAGTTGTATCTGAGCCTAACTGTGCCTCTACCACTGTTTGAGAACCCCTGTCCTAACAGCATTCTAACACTAACCTTATGTATAATACCCGTTCCTGTCACGACAACCGTGGAAGAATTCATCAGGAATTTCCATAGAGTGCAGATTTATTGATCCGTTACCACTGTTGATCTGGCATCCAGCAATGTTGAGCTACCATCCGTCAAGCAGGAAAGTGGCAAATACTATAAGTTGCCTTACTATTGCGTATCAGGATTGTCCATGTGTACTCAGAACTGCTAACAGTTAATTATCTACAGATTCTCTTTTTGAGTTATAGGATGATGTGACCACCATCTAATAAAATGTAGCCATTTAAAGTCCTCTGATATTAGCATTAGTATATTGTGCTTTGTCTCCTGTCTTTAGCCATAGAAGATGAGGGGCTTCCAGCCATCCAGGTGCCTTTGTATTATATAAATCCCTCACACCAAATATTGGAATGACTAGAGGGTCTTTTGTTTTGTGTTGTTTAACACGCGTTCCCCAGACTACCTATCTTTAGTTTTGGCCAATAAATTTGCTGAGTAAGTTTTTGGAAGATCTTGTGCCCTTGGTTCTGAACAGGGCTACAAATCCGGGAACATGAAATAAAAAAACTTTTGGTGCCAAGTTCGGCAAGACTGTATTGTGTAGGATGATTAAAATAAAATAAGAAAGAGTTATTTCAGCACTAAAGAATTTCATCTCTCTTTTTTCAGTTCTAAAAGCAGATCAGAAAGAGCTCTCTAAATCCTATGTTATAAGCATGCATGTGGACAACTAAATCAGCCCCGGATTTTTCAGAAACTGACATTTTAAATCCTGCACCTCCAAAGCTTAACTCTTTCCAATCTTCTGGAAGTTAATGTGTTAGTAACAGTTGCAGGTTAAATGCTTACCCTCCAACATGATCCATTAGGTACAAAATACTCTGCACCTCAGTTTCCAACTGTCAGTTGCTATGGTCACCACCTTTGTTGCAGAGACAAATCGTTTTTTAAATATCAGTTAAATTAATTTCACCAGGTGAGTGTGATAGTTGGAAGATCAGGTGTGGAGTATATTGTACTTAATGGAATGGGTCATGTTGGAGGGTCAGGAAATGCTGTTGTAACAGATACATGTTTATGTAAAGTGACAGTAATTGAGTTCAGATAGCTTGTTGACACATCAGCCTTTATTGTATATCAGCCTTTATTGTATAAAGCATAGCTGCCGACTCTCCCAGAAGGTCCGGAAGACTCCTGAAAATTGGGCATTGCTCCCAGCAGGCAAATATCCTAAGTCTGGGCTTGAGGCAGTGATTTAAATCAATCCCTAAGGATGGGCGAGGCTTGATGACATATTTGTGACATCAAGCCTCACCCCATCCTTAGTAACACCCTGGATTACAGCTTTGATTAAGCAGGGGGTAGAGCTAGTGTGGGCTTTTCATAAATCACATCCTCATGCCTTGCCATGTCGACTTTTTATTTCTTTCTTCTGCAAGATCTCGAAGGGGAGAAAGTGATGGCAGTATGTGGGCGGGACTTCTTGTGATTTTATGCTAATCACTGACTGAAATCCCTCCCCCCTGCCTATCAATGCTGTGATCCATAGTGTTACTAAAGATGGTGACACAAATTACATCATCAATCCCCGCCCAAATTCAGTAATATTATGAATCACATCTTTGATAGGCATGGGGTCAGTACTTAAGGCAATCATCAAGCCCAAATGTGGGAGATTTACCTTCTAACAATTTGCCAACTTTCAGGAGTTCCCTGGACAGTTGGCAGCTATGGTTTTATCTAACCAGCAATTACCTTACTTCTATTCTCCTGTTTGATAAATTCTGGGATTCATTATAATGGGATAAAAGAAGCATTTATTGTCTACTTTTCCAGTTCTAAGTCTCTAGTGTGAGTCAGGCGATCCAATTGAAATAATGTTCTTTCAACACCTTTGTAACAGCTCAAGCTGTTTGTGATTGTTTTCTTAAAAACTCTGTGCTTTCCCACAAAAAAGAGGAACATCTCCAAGTTTATCTGGCAACCTCCATCTTAAGATCATACAAATGGCAGGGGGTCTTATACATGTGTGTATGTTGAACATGAATTTAGATATATATATATGGTCCAGCTGTACACCGGACAGTGCCATCTTTGCATTTGTAAAATAAACAATAAGATCCTCTTTTGAGCGCTCGACAGACAGCAGCAGCTTCCACCTCTAGGGGTGTCCACAGTAACCCCCAAAAACAAAGAAACAAGCAAACAAATGGTGAAAGTGGAAGAAGCGCTTACATAAAAATGGGGACCGGAATGAGGAGAAGAAGTCTGGATAGTACGGAGGACACTTAACATGTCCTCATGGTACTGTCTGCATACCCCCTCTCCCACATAGTGGAATCGCGTTAATCTTCCTGCCCCGTACTGCCTGCCATCGGAAAAGGACCCAGGTTTTATCCAAAAAATTCAGATCTGTCCTGGGAATGTGACGCTAACAAAAATAGGGCCTTTTCATAAGTCTGGATCTGAGTATCCTGAATCAGGAGATGTACAGATACCTTAAGCTGCTCTGATTGTATGTCTAAAGTTTTACAGCCATGGTGTGCCAATAAGATGCTAAGAATATGACCATAAAACTAACGGAACTGACCTCTGTAGGCCATTGCGTGAGATCCAAGCACGGCGGCCTCAAATATGTATAAGGCTGTTAGAAAAATCTGTGTAACTCTCTACAATAAATTGAGCACATAGGACTCAATTCAACTGAATAGTGCGTCTATTCTCATCTATTGTGGTAAGAAACATTTGCCGATTTTAATATGCACCTCTATGAGGTTTATGAGGTGTAAATTAGCGGAAAAAGCACAGCGACCAAGCTTTGCGGACAATTAAATCGGGCCCTTAATGTCAATTTAAAAAGAAAGAAACGCGTCAGCTCCTTAAGATCCGGCTGCAAAGACAATTCTCCAGATTAAGAAGAAGAACCACAAACAACCAATAAGAGTTTACTGTTTGCCCGGGTTTAACATTTCCGTGCTGTCATAGGGACCGCTAATCTGTACGATAGACTTAAGGCTGCCTTATGGTAGCATAAATGAGCTACCGTCAGCACAAGAGAGAGGAGTACCAGGGAAGTCCACTCCCCTTTTCTGTGTGGACTGATAGACCTGCATGGGTGAGGTATACACACTGAGGTCTGAATTCAGCTCATATTGTTTAAAAAATACAGACTTTGTTATGTACTTTATATAACATTTTCCTAATTTTAGGATTAAGATTAGGGGGGCCTGATTAACACTTAAGAAGCTTCTGCTTCTTAAGTGCGTATTTGGCCGAAATGACCTACTGCGCATGCGTAGTAGGTCATTTACATTATCTACGTAGCAGATCGGTACGTAGATAGCGTAGGTGCATTCTTTAAAGAGCGCATGAAGTGACGTTCAAAGAGGCGGCGTATACTTATGAAGTGGGAGGGGGGGTCTTTAGATTAACTGGGGAGGCGGGGAGGTGCAATGTCCATACAGACATTGCACAGAGATATAAGGTAACCCTATGGTGACTCCCGAAATTCGGGCAGTTCACCTGGTATCCCGGGAGAGCCTGCAAATCTCCCGCAAGGGACTTGAGGCTCTTGGTTTCCATGAAACAACGGCCTCAAGTCCTGCCTCCCTGTTGCTAGGGACAAGGAGGGACTTGATGATGTAAATTGCCCCATCCCTATGAAACCCCCAAAAAGGGGTAATTGATAGTCAAGGGGCGGGGCTTAATGAGGCGATTTGCATAAATCACACCCTTAAGCCACGCCCCCTGTATGCATCCATGGCTTCCCTCCGGGATCTCCCAAGGGGAAGCTTTTAAAAGTCGGCAACCCTGAAGCATCCTGCAGATTTGTGTTTCTCCCACTCTCTCCTTTCTAAATAAACTCTTGTGTAACATGACCATAACCTGTTCTATTGCACAGTAGACGCATTCTACAAATTGTACAGAAAATCAGAGAAATCTCAAGGATTATAGCTATATCTTCATCAAACAACTTGTTTTGTTCCCTGAAAGCAGTGCCTGGATGCTATGTTCTACACACGCTGACATTTCCAGTTGTGCGCTAATTCTTCAATCTGTAAGAAATTACAGTCTTATTAATATATCTTGAACTAAAGATTCAGTCTCCAAAAGCCTCAGACCACAACCTGATCCTGTAATCCCATTTTCACCAAACACCAGCTGCCCTCTTGGCCTAAGGCTCATTAAGCATTAACCATGGCTATAATATTACTGCAAGCCCACATTCTGCTAAAAATCCTGGTGCACTAGTTATGAGTCGGAAAAAGCAATTAAACTTTAATTCACCAAAACACT
>WWET01000240.1:368696-382133 GCA_011038615.1 Limnodynastes dumerilii | reverse complement strand
GTTTTCCACCTATGTAATAGATCATGCCATCTTCCTTAAGGAGCCACAAATTCTTTGTCGTAGAAAAGGCAGTCACACATTTATTGCTGTATGTAATGCTGAAGGAAAACAGTCTGCGCATTAAATGTAACTGATTCAGTGTATTTTTAAATTCCTTTACTGAAATAGAGACGTGAAATCCTTAGCCCCCTCTTCCCTGGATGATTTAAACCCTTTTTTGAACATTTTAAACCAAACATATGAAATTACTCATGGCTAACGTCAGCCTTGTAAAATTACTTGAATCTACTTCATGTTTGAAGCTTTTTAAAATATACAGGAATGGACCCAAACCACTATTTCCAGAGTCACCTTGGTAACCGAGCACGTGAGTAGCCATTTTTGCAAATCTAATAACGATTTTTAATTCAACATGAGATGAGAGGGGCACTGAGCCCTGGAAACAATCCACAAGGAGGAAAAGGGCTTTCGGGTCTTAAAATAACAACAACATTTAAAAAAATATTATTTATGAAACATATTACGTGTGAGACCCATAAATTGTAGTAATTTTTTGAATTTGACTAATGTTATCTGTTTTTCCATGACAAAATATATAGATTATGTGCACTAAAGAGGTTTATTTGATAAAGTTTCTAGAGAGATAAGTGTAGTTGTCACCAATAGCAACCAATCAGATTGCTGTACAAATATTGTAGATAAATGTTGACCTTTCTTTAAGGATTACATGAATTTACATGTACTGTACAGTGAGAGCTTGTTTCCCACATTGCAACTAACATACTTATTACAAGTTACTTCCATAGGTAAATGATGTATAAATGAGCTTTTAGTTCATTGTTTTTCTTTATGTTTTCTTATGTTTACTGAAATTAGGGCAATGAATTTTCCCCACACCTTTGATTTCTACAGTTTCTATTTTGTTCTGACTTGATTGTCATTTAAATAAAGTTTTCAGTGGTTTCAACAACAACATTAATAATAGTAATAAAATAATAACAATGGGCCTGAGCCAGACCTACGATGTAGCGCTGAGCATAGTAACGCTCAGCATTACATTGTGGGACTCCCCCTGACACTCCCCCTGCCCCATCGTATTTACACTCCTTTACGCCCGCTGAAGGCTACCCTAACTTCAGCCGGCGTAAGGGAGTGTAAATACGCTGGGATGGCGGCATTAGTACGATAACGCCGCCCTCCCGGCCTCATTGCCCTCCCTCCCCCTGCCTACCTGCTCTAACTGCAGCGTAGTAACGCTGGGGGACGCCCCCTCCAGCGTCGCCAGGCAACATCTGCCCGACGCATGCGCAGATCGTCTTTTTAATACGCCGGGCAGCGTATTTCAGGATTGGGGCCTAAATGTCCCCTGAGTCACAGAAAACTGTCCAATCACGCTCCTTTTCACATTTTTCCTGATTTAGTGAGTGGCTTTGACAAATGCTGCTATTGTTATAGGGCATACAGAGGCTTTTTTTTTTTTTTTTACTCATAATCTGTCTCAGATGGGGTTGAGGCCATGGGTTCCTGGGGGCCCCCTATCTTTCCTATCCATAATCTGCCATTATTGTGCTTCCAATGGTAGGTCAATTAGAAGTGACAGTCTGTATTGAGGCAACACATTGGCTCAGTGAGTAGCCTCACAGCAATGGGCTCATGAGTTTGATTCCTGAAATGTACCTTCTCTGTGTACAGTTTGTATGTTCTCCCTGTGTCTGCATGGATTTCCTCTGGGTGCTCTGGTTTCCTCCCACATGCAAAAAACATGATGGTAGGTTAATTGGCTGCTGACTAAATAACCCTAATATGTGTGTGTATGTATTAGGGACCTTAGTATGTAGCTCCTATAGGGACAGGGACCTAATATATAAAAACAATGTCCAATAATGAATAAAGACAGATATGTCATCACTGTGGATTAGATATAGAAATAGGACTAGATAAGCATCAAAACTCTATTTTCTTTTGCGGGTTTAAATTATTAAAACAAGACCCAGAGAGATGGCTCTGTTTTTGTCAGGGTGAATGGTGACTTTATTTCATGGGGCTAAGTATTTTTGTTCTCCCATCAAACGGCTTCTATTTTACTTATTCTCCTAAGGTTCAGATTTTTAGAAGTTACAAGTGTATATTTTCTAACCAAGCCAAGAATGTTTCCAAGAAACATGGAAACGTGAAGTAGAAAGAAAATAAGTGAAATAAATGATAGGATTGATAGGAAACTGGGGCCTTATGGTAGACATCTGGAGGAGTGGTCAACTTGAGCAACATTCCTCCTTCTCCTTCCTCCTTCTCTGAGCATGCATTGCATTAGTGGCTGGCAGGTCATACAGTCCTCAGCACTAGAAGAATTAGCGCTGTCCTATGCTAGTTAGGGGAGGGGTCTAGGGGAGATGGGGGACTGTGGCTGGAAGAGGACAACAATAAGCTGTTAGCTGCTGGCAAGGTAAGTGTTTGACAGCTTAGCCCTGTTACATCCTCCGTTGGTACCCCTGCACCTATGGTATAAGCACTATAGTGCTTTTGCTTTATTTATTTATTTTTTTAAAGTTCATATTGCTTAGAACACATTGACTGTGACTCTTCAAGTTATTGTCCTTATAGAAATGAAGAAGTAGAAATTGTGGGGCCTGGGATGCCTTGCTGCTCCTCTCCTTATGTGATGTCATGATGTCATATATAGGTTGAACGCCACGGACCTGCAAGAGAGATTCAGGTATTGGCTGTAGGAGACTGGTGACAGCGACTCCTCTGTCTCCTACTCCTGATACCTGCTGCTGGTGAGCCACCAGACACCCTCCACTCTCTCCGGGCTCGGGACAAAAGATCCAACAGTCCCCCCTGATGGCAGCCCTGTCAGGAAGACAAAGGAGTCTTATCAAAGGGGAGGTTTCAGTAATCATTACTAATTATTGGAAAGAATATACATTTTAAAAAGGTAAAGGGGGGCCTCAACGAATGCATTGATTTCGATTTTGGAGACTGAAATGGGAGGAGGGGTTTATATTAGACTGACGATAGACCCTGTTTTTGTATTCTTATTTTTTATACTTTAATTCCTATACACATATATATTTTTCACGGTTTTGACTGGTTATGGGTTTATGTTTACAAAGAAATAAATAAATGATTATCATAATTAATGATTATATATGTATATATAAAATAATTAAAAAAAAATATTTAAAAAAATAATTTAAAAAAAATTTAAAAAATAATTAAAAAATTAAAAAATAAATAAAATATAAGATATATAAAAAAATAAAGATAAAATACAGAGAAATAGTAATTGGTTTGGTATTTTTTCTGTATTTTCTTTATTCAAGAAATAAATATCAAAAATTAAACTCCTACACATTCATATACTTTCACATATATAAGCATTTAGAGTATTATGAACTTATATGTTTTGTTTAGACAAATTAACACTGAAGTATAATATTGGTCTTTGCTTAGACTACACTATCTCTATTATAACACAAAGTATTGTATACACATTATATATATTTTTTATATATTTTATTGTTAATATGTAACTTTTGTCAGTTTGAATGAATTCATTCGTTTGAGAAATACTGTTGATTATTTGGTGTTATATAGTAACTTAAGATTTAAGAGTACTTTGTTTTTTGTGAGATTTACCCCATTTCTGATATTCTCCTATATGATATTAATAGCTATTTAGCCTTCGCCTTATGGTAGAATAGGGTTGAGAATCATGTGGACAATGTACCTCCTGGACATTAACATTATAATCAGTAAAAGAAGTACATGTGTATAATGTTATGTCTACCATTTATATAAGGAGAGAAGCCGAATACTATGCGTACTTGTTATGTAAATATCCCTTCTATGGGATATATAGTAACATCGAATGAGGGGCGTTGCATGCTGATTAACCCCCCCCCCCTCTCTTTCTTAATAATTAACTTTTAACTATTAAGTTCTAATTTTAATTTTAATTCTGATTTCAATATGTGTCTTTTGGAACATTAGCCCTTTAAAACATTCCTTGGTTTAATTTAATTTAATTTTATTTGAATGTAGTTTTTTGTCTTTTGCTTTTTGTTTTTGTTTTTTGTTTTTTGTTTTGTTTTGTCTTTTTTGTTGTTTTGTTGTTTTTTTGTTTATGTTATTTTCAGTTTATTGTATATTTAATGCTTGAGTAACCACAACACCATTATGCATACGTTGAGTGAATAACCTTTTGGATTTGTTTAGAATCTCTTATGATTATGTACCACATTGTAGTTAATGGGTCTATAGTAAAGAATTTGGAGTTTCACCTCTAACACAGGTGTTGAGACTTGTTAATTACCAACTAGGACTTAAATATGAGAAGAGCCCACTGACTACCTATCCTACTGAAGAAACCGTGTGCTATCACGGTGAAACGCGTCTAGGTCGGACGCCAACAAGTGTTTTATCTTTTTTAGAGCTATTGCTGCGCTTTATTTCCAACTTTCCCTGCCGAATCGGGACCACAAGAGCCAAGGAACTGTTTTCCTAATTGTACCGTCCGAACTTGTATCGATACAGCCGGCGGTCTTTTTAGAAGCCTATTCACAGCCGTGGCCACGGCTTTAAAGTGAGGCCAAACAGCTGAGCCACCCGAAACAGAGCCGCAAAATATCAACAAAGAACACGCTGTCTACTCTGAGCTCAACGTGACCCTGACGGATCGGAGGAACGTGAGTGCTGGTTCTTTATGACCAGCTAGCAATTACATCTCCCATATTTCATCAACTCTGCTGGTGTTTTACCCACTTATAGGGGAATTGTGTTTAGTGACACCTCCTAACAGCCAACGTTGGCCATTTATGTCGACCTAGGGCTTATATAATCAAGCTCTAGACGCTAAGACACTGTCTGAATATAGCTCTGCTCGGGTGAATTGACTATTCAAATATTGGACAGTTATCTACCAATCCACTTACCTGGAGGAGATTGAGTTTCACTATATCGCAGCATAAGTTCGTTTTGTCAAAAATCCAACAACTACACAGATTTACTTGATTAAATTGCCCCCCGATTTTTTCTGGTATTTTTGGTGCCTAATACCATAGTATCCCTGCAGGGTATACCAGTTTATTATTAGGGTGTGCAGTATATCTGTTGATATATGTACTTGTTGAGCGTCTTAATTTTAATTATATAATTATTTTTTAATTGATATATTCTAATAAATTTGGTACTTTTTTGTATTATATTATGGTGTTTAATTTATGCAAACCTTACCATCAATATTTCTCTTAGCGTTGTGTGTTTTTTAATAGGGCTGGCAATCCCTATTTTTGATAGGTTAAGAATTTGCATAAATTTAAGTGGTTACTTTTCTGTCCTTCCCCACCCAGGGACACTCTCACTTTAATTTGTTCTTTTAAAAAGGTAAAGAGTCTGTAGAATACCTCTCAAGCCTTTTACAGCATGGTAAAATTAGTAAAACAGGTATCCGGTTGTTATGTCGACAAAATTTCAACAGGTCAAATAGCAGACAGGTCAAAATGTTGACAGGTGAGTATTATGTTAATATTACATATATATTATATATTTATTATTACATTTCTGAAGTTTTTTATAAGCTGCCTGCATTACATAAGTTACCAACGTTTAAACAATTACTAACATAGGACCAGATTCACAGATCCGGTGTGAGTTAGGTGCGCACAGATCCTCTGCTTAATGCCTCCCCCTCGCACTCCCTGGCTAATCCCCGAGGCGGCATTACTCCACCTCTTTTACCTACCGAAGGTACGTAGATTGCGTAAAGGACCTAATACGCATGCATGGTAGGTTTTTTACTAAAGATACGCATCTAAGAAGTGATTGCTTCTTAGGTGTGAATCCATAATACTCAACTTTCGACATTTTGACCTCTCAACATTTTAACCCATTAACATTTTAGTAACAAAGCAGGGGCTTTTACATTATTCCAACTGCTATATATGTTTGTGTGTATATATATATATATATATATATATATATATATATATAAATAGAAATCTGGCCAGGTAACATGGCGATCCTACTACTTTGCACTGACTGCATCGCCTGCTGCTTGGATTGTGGCCGGTGGCGGGATAGGACGCAGTAACGGGAGGGAGAGATTTATGTAGATCAGTAGTGAAAGCGATCATCAGCATGGCAGCATCAGAGCTCTACACAAAGTCACCAGCGTGACGAAACGCGTAGGGTCGGAGACCTACACACGTGTCTTCCACTGTTGATGCTGCCAGAGCCGACACTGCGTTCCACGAGCTGCCAGGACACTGAGATCCCTTGAGTGCTGGTCTCTTAGAGCTTTACATTGCTAATGCTATGATACAAGAATTTTAACGGTACGGGACTGTCCTATCGGTGGTCTCTGTGTGTCCTATGTTGTGTCTGAATTAGAGAAGTTAATTGCACCACGAGGCACCCCCTTGTTTTTCGTTCTCTCCTTTGAAGATATTTACACGGACCCAGGATCCGAGCACCTTAAAGGGGAAGACGAGGTCCTGTCATAGACGGATCTGGTGTTACATGAACTGTATCTGCATGCAATTGTGGCATTATTTTGACTGAACCGAGCGTGAGCGCACTATATTATTGTCTCTAATATATATATATATATATGTAGAACATAGCAGGAAACAATACAGTCATTCATTAGCCAGTCCGTATCATTCTGCAATTTAATAATAGTAAATGAAAAGTACAGGGAATACAGTAAGTAGCCATAAAAAGAGAATGGTAAGAAACTAGCAGTAGGCTGGGAGCTCCGTGTTGTTATAATGAGGGTAATGCTATATTCCATTTAAGGGCATAGCTCTTGACCCATAGCATTTCTTAATATACATTTGGCAATTGTATTATATTGCTGGATGCTTGGAGACATTTTTCTAACAAAAGCCATGCAAAGAACCTTCTTCATCAGTATCTGTAATTAACACCACAGAAAGCACTCGAGCAGAGGCAGCTTGGGTCTTTGATGTGCGTCTGTAAACCAGAGTGCACTCCTAAGCCTTAAATCCCCCATAAATCTGTGCAAAGGATTCTGTCCAAGTCTAGGATGATGGCTGCCTGGTCCCCAGTGCACTGGAAGCTTTGGCTTTATGGACTTTCATTCTCAATTAAACTGCCAGAGCTGCTTTAAAATGGCAGGAAATTCCTTGTGAGATAAGCCCAGTCCGTGGTTACAAGCGCACTGATTAAGAATAGGCTGTGTTCAAGTGTTGCCGACCAACAGGCCAAGAGTGCTCTTGATCTGGAGTGTTCCAAGTAAACAGGAAGAAATCCCGTATCTTATCCAGTTTCATGGTCCCTCTCATGGGGTATAAATCCAGTAACCACGTTCCACAACCTTCTGTTTATATCTGGCAGTAGAAAGTGTTTCTGAGATGAGTTTATGGCCCTTTAATCAACAGTGTGAACAGATCTCTGCTGACAACTAAGTTATCTTCTGCATGCAAATGTTGTGTTCATTTGCTAATGAGCATAGATATCATGGTTAATAAACAAATATAAATCCATAATATTCATTTGTTGATACGCATTTGTCTAAAGTTGCTCTAAGTGCTGTTTTCTCTTATTTTTTTATATTGTGATAGTTGAAATGCATGTAACAAAAAAGCTAGAATACACAACTAGTCAATTGGTCCTGTTCAGAGGTGGATGCGTGTGCACTCATTATACGACGATTCTCCCGGAATATCCGGGAGACTCCCAAAATTTAGGCGGTCCTCCTGGTATCCCGGGAGAGCCAGCAAAGCTCCCGCAAGCCTCACCAGCTATCAATTACTACTGTAATCCCTAGCGTGACTAGAGATGTGCGGGGCTTGACGACATCATCAAGCCCCGTCCATCCCCTGAAACACTAGAGAATACAGGAGTGATTGACAGGGGCGGGGCTTAATGACGCGATTTGCATAAATCACATCATTAAGCCCCGTCCCTTGCAGAAATCTATAGCTTCCCTCTGGGTTCTCCTGGAGGGAAGCTCTAAAAAGTCGTCAACCCTGTTATACGTGATAAAGGAAATAGATAACTGAAGGTGGATTTAAGTGCTTCTACAGCAGTCCTTGCATCAGGTTTGTATACATCATACTTGCCAACTGTCCCTGAATCACAGGTAGACTCCCTGAATAGAGGATGATCTCCCTGACTCCCTGTAGAGTTGGCAATCTCCCTGATGCTGTTTTAGTACAAGAAATTAAAATGATAACCTTTTTATCTGCATTGAGACTTCTGTAGGAAGCTACAGTATATTTATTGAGACCATGATGTACTGAATAAAGCAAAAAAAGCACAGTGGCCCACTGTTAAAACAAGTCCGCCCCCATGTGACATGGACGAGATAGGTAAGAGTGATTCAGAGATAGTAAATGATCCAGTTAACACCCAGTCTCAGGACTGCTAAGTACAGACATTTCTTTAAGTGCATAGAGGGGCCAGATTCAGAGCTATGTTTTCATTACGTTTCCTAGCGTAACGTATTTACACTAGCGTATTTACTATGCCCTCCCCTTGGCACGCCGATCGGCTGTATGTAGTTTAGCCATGTTATGCTTTCCAAACCCTACCTTAACTTTTCCAAGCGTAACTCCTGTCGGCCATAATGGCTGCACGTACTTATGCGCCTAAGCACGCCCATACTGTACGATTTAAATGCCTCACCCCGCCTCCGAAGCGTAAATTACAGGTGTCGTATGTCTGGCACACCCCTTCGTTCATAGTTGCGCTGTGGATAGTAGTCTGGTACGTACGTTCAGCGTTATGTGTCGTAACATCTGCTGCGCGCATTGCGCAGTCCATGCAAAATAGCGTTTTTTACATCTCCCGCTAGCTTAAATACGCAAGCGTACTTAGTTCTGGATCTACCCCAAGGTTCTTAAAATGAATCAGCATTCACTTCTTTATTATTTATTTAATTATGAAAGGTTTTTATTAAGCATCTTCCCATCGTCAATTGAAAAGAAGGCATTTGATAAACATAAAGGATCGTAGGTTTAAGAGAAGATTAGGTAGGGTAGGAGATAGCCATGGCTAGGCAGAGTCGATCTGTCATTGGGCTGTACAATGCTAAGGATCAGGCAGGGATTGACGTATTAATGAATAAAGGGCAGAATAGATGAGATGGAATGTTCATAGTTCTTGCTAAATTCATTCTGTGTTTTAAAAACTATGTGGAATTCAAATAAGTCTGAAGACCAAAATAAGATAACGTGTTCAACTGGGGCAGCGGCTTCCTATGTTCTTGTTTGTCACAGTATGGGGTCATTTAGATGAACAGTGTCGGCGTTCTCTTTGTGTTTTCCTTTCATCATGTCGTGTCTGGACTGAAAGGGTCTGCGGTGGCAGCACATCTTCTATTTGAACGTTCTAGTTAAATTAACCATGATGCCCCGAAAGAATGAATCAAAATCTATCAAAGATCCCATGCATCTGTTGTATAATAATACTGATGTCCTGCTTTGAAGGGGACACTTTGTGAGTGCCATTGTTGTCAGTGTTTCTTCATTATAGTCAGGTGGTGTTAGTTTGAGTTCTAGGTAATGATTCATAGTTAAGAGTGAGTTTGGTGCGGACAGATCTGTACCTAAATTACCTGTCCAGCCCCTAACTTCCCCCCCTTATGGCAATTAAGAGTACCATAGGGCTACCTTATCTTACTCAGCTCTATTTACTACAGCTTTAAAAAGTGCCTTAAGAAGGAAACTAAGCACAGAAAATGACTCTCTCCCCCCTCCACCCTCCCCGGCTAATCTAAATCCCTCCCCTTCCCACTACCTAATCACTCCCTGAGGTTGCATTACGCTGCCTCTTTCTAGCTAAACTACTAAAGACCGCACGGAGGCAATCTACGTAACTGGTACGTAGATTGCGTAAATGACTTGCTACTTATGTGTAGTAGGTCATTTCGGGAAAATACGCACTTAAGAAGCACAAGCTTCTTAAGTGTGAATCAGGGCCCTAATGCTTTCCACCCTGAGGAAGGAAAATAACTATGGATCAGATACAGACTTACAAAAAGGGGGGCATTTTGTGATTGCTTTTATTGGAAAATGCCCCCTTTTTGTTAACAAGAGGCCAAAGGTACCACCACAAATGTTGGGGCTTGAGATACATCTGCGGCGCTCGGCCCCCTATGACATCACATCTAGGTGGTGCTCTGTGGAACTTCCTGAACACCTGTGTGTCCCGCTAATGTGCAGCTCTCAGCAGTAAGTATTGGCAACACCGCCACTATCTACTGCTGCAGAGCTAAGGTAACTAAGAGCGGGCCCCATCCATGTCCAGGCCCGGGATAGCACTCCCGGCTATTGCCCCCTGATGGCGGCTCTGCAGGGGGCACATATTGCCAGGATGGATCTTGCAGTACGGAAAGCTGTTACATACTCTGCAATCTTGTCTTTCTATAGTTTCACTTCAAACTGGGCAGCGAAAGGGAAATACTTTTAAGGAGAACATCGGCTTTATATAACAGTGTGTTTGATCCACACATTCTTCTGAACGTCTGTAATAATTTCATATGAGGCACTAAAATGCATGTGGCACCGTAATCTGTAAAGTCTTAATAAGTGTCCCTCCATTTATAATCCAATTTGCATTGCCACATATAATAAAACAATGTTAGGCACAGGATCAACTTTCTCAGCTTCACAATGTTTCATTTTTCCATATTCTTTAATTTACTTTTCTTTTCCTTGAAGACGTGTAAAACTAATGAGAACTTTAAGGACTCTATAAATCATCATACTCTTATGGTACAGAAATATGTATCGGAGAGGTGTTAAACATACCATAGATGGCACACGATAATGAGGAAACCATTTGTTAAGGGAAAAACTTGCTAGACTATAAGCTGGATCAATGTGAAACTCTATCTTTATACATTCATGTAGGTGTATGTGCTTCTGTGGAAAACATGGTAATATATGAAACGAAGGTTCCTTTTAGAAATAGAGACAACCGAAAGTTACTTTTCGGCTATCTCTGTTTCGCATAGGGGCCCGTTTTATTTATTCATTTTTTTTGGGTGAGTGTGCCGATCGGTATACTCACCCATTCATTTTTGGAGAGACCTGCGAGACCCGACGCTGACAGCTCCGGAGAGGTGAGTAATCTCTCCGGGGACTTTTAGTGTTAGGAAAGGGGGGAACTTAGGGCTAGACTCTTAGGAAGGGAGGGTTAGGGTTAGGGCCATAGATGGGGAGGGTTTGGGTCATGCTGTAGGGAGGGGAGTATTAGGGTTAGGCTATAGGGAAGGGAGGGTTAAGGTCAGGCTAGGGAGAAGGTAGGGTCAGGGTCAGGCTGTGGGGAAGGGAGGGTTAGGGTTAGAATTAGGAGAAGGATTGGGGTAGTTTTTAGCCTTACCTCTTGGAGCACTGCGTTTGGTGCTCTGTGAATCGATTGCTATGCTTCATCGAAATAGGACCGTTCTTAGCGGGGACCCACACCCATATTAAACTATTTTAGTATGTTATCACAATTTTTCTTTATATATACTACAGGCCAGATTCAGACCCCCATACATTAGGCTTACTTACACAATCCTCTTGCGTAATGGTAACATATACGCATGCGCACGCCGAATTTTAGGATACAGATTTCAAGATGCACGAAACTTCCAAATGTCAGGTGATCCGTCCGTGTGGATGGTCCATCCCCTCCACCCACCGAAACTCCATAATGTGTGCTGAGAGACCATGTATATTTTACAGTCTGGGGGGTAGATCCAGAACTACCTTTGCCGTACGTTTATTTGCGGAGCGTATTTTCGTGAGCATAAATTTGCTACACTCCCCTCGGCACACCCCTTGCACAGACGTATTTTGTCAAGATTTCCAAACCCTACCTTAACTTTTGCCAACGTAACCGCAGCACACGTACGTATGGGCTGAGCGAATTTACGCAGCTAAGCACGCCCATACTGTACACTTTAAATACACCCCCCGCCTACTTCACGTATTTCTCACGTAATTTTGACTAACGTAAAATCGGCACGCCCACGCGTAAGTATTTACGTGACACATACGTGATACGTTCACAATTATGCGTATTTTTTATGGTGCGCATGCGCAGTGCGTACAAAACAGCGATTTTACGTCTCAGACACGCGTAAATTCGATCCGACGCGCAGTTCTGGATCAGGCCCTGGGTTGGTTTTAAGAGTTTCGTGTGGATCAGCAGTTATTCGGACCTCTGATTCGCACAGGACACATAAGGTAGGGTTATGGCAGTATAAGTGCTGCTGACTCCGCACAAGAGAGGGGGGTGACAGGGAAGTTCACTGCTTATTTCACACAGACAGTGACCAGCTTTAATTTTAGTGCTCTCAGTGTTCTGTATGATCCAGTCACACAGCAGTGTTAGTAGCAGAGATGAGGGAACTTTAGAATAGAAAGAGAGAGTGTGAGAGTTTGTGTTATTAATTTAATAGAAAGGCAAAGTGGAAAGAAATTTGTTTTTTCATTATGGCAAATAAGCTTAAGGAGGTTGAGGAATTTCATAATCTTGTCTGAAGAGGTGAGTTTTAAGATGGGTGTACTTAGGCTTCACATGAGAGGAGCTAGACGGCAGACAACTATCAAACAGATTTTGTTCTGTGTTCTGGCAGGGAAATCAGTCATACATCAGTGTAATTATTAGGTTTGTTATTACTCTAATAAAAGTTTATAATCTTCTAAAAAGCTGTAGTAGGCTCCATGTTAAGTGTCCAGACCCACCAACATAACCCATTCCATTAGGTACAAAAAACTCTTCTCTCCTCTGTTGTCGGTTTGTACATATTGCAATGGATTATGTTGGAGGGTCTGAATGTCCTTCCTCCAGTGATGTCATATAAATGATTTACTGCACTCAGCAGTTGGGCAGGAGATTTGAATATACAATGGGCAGAATTAAGTCACAGAGGCAGATATAAGTAGGGAACCCAGCACTTACTATGTAAGTGATTTTCTGAAGTGGGCTAATGCAGCCTGTGCTGATGCATATCCAGAGTGACCCTCACCTTCCCTAACATGAGAAAAATGTGTCATCTAATTCCAGCTTGCAGAAACTCTCTTTCTATCTTTATCATTTCTTATTCAGGTTTCATACACTGACAAAATCAAAGAGATCTTTAAAGTTTTCCACTTAAACTCCAAAAAGCTATGAAATTATGACATTATGGCTGGAGCTCAAATGGATGGCGTTCCTTGAGCTATACAGACATATTACTTATAATGCTAATGAATTTATGTATTTCTGGAGATATAGCCTCCAGAACTTAACACAGTATTCTAGGTGAGGTCGTAGCAAACGATCTACTGTATAAAGGGGTATCATTACTTCTCTCTTTCTGCTACTAATTCCTCTCCCTATGCAACCAAGCATCTGACTTGCCTTTCTTATTGCTTTGTTACATTGCTTGGCTACCTTTAAGTCACATGAAATAATGACTCCTAGATCCCTTTCCAC
>WWET01000240.1:342211-353063 GCA_011038615.1 Limnodynastes dumerilii | reverse complement strand
CACACTCAAAAGAGACACCCCAGCACTCTTGCAATTACCCAGCAACATACTATAACTTTCTATCTTTAAAATAAAAGTCAGTTACATACATCTGCAGATATATGATAAGCCACATGCTACTTACAAGGCTTCTCTGTTTTGGTCCTAACTCTAAAACTGTCCTCACTTTTTGTCATATATTATGTATTTTCAAATTGAGAGCTCACCCCCGGCAGAGGTCCCCCAGTCTCCAAAACAGCCACTCTGAGACAGCGCCCCCTGTCAGCTGCCATCCCAGACACGCTTTAAAAAAAACATCCAGAATGGAGGTTGCTAAAATCAATTTATAAGGTAATATGGAGCAGGTGCTGTAAGGTAAAGGGAATTTACACAAATACAAAATAGAGGCCCCAGCACTCTTGCAATTACCCAGCAACAAACCATAACTTTCTATCTTTAAAATAAAAGTCAGAGAATTTGTTACATAAATCTGCAGATATATGATATATATGTATGTGTATATATATATATATAAGTTCAGAAAAAGCGGCACTCAGAGTCTTTGTAAATGCAGAAAAAACTGTATTGAATCAATGCATTAGTCAAATGTAATCCAACGTTTCAGTGGCATTCTGCCACTTTCATCAGGGAGACTAACAGTACAAAAGGTAAGTACCCACTGGCAGACAAAGAAGCCCAAGTAGTCATGGAGAGAGCTATTTATAAGACTCACCGTGCTGAATACCAAACCAAGTCCTCGCTGTCTCCCGCGCTGCTGCTGGAGTGTCGGACGCATGGAGATGACATCACGCTAGAGACAGCGTGTCGCGTACCCAGGTTGCCATGGAGACGCGTCGCTAGCCGCAGACGCGGTCTCTCCCTGCTCCGGCTCACAGAGCTGACAGGTAGACAACTTGAACTGGTTGGCTGTAAGAAAAAAACAAAGAAAAAAGTAAAAATAAAGTGACAAAGGCAAAATGCTACAAGAATAATACAGAATATGCATAGCATTATGAAACATCAGAAAATGCAAAGTTTAGTACATAAACAAGAGCATTTGTGATCTAGGGGAAACAATTGAGGGGAAATGAATCGTTCAGTCCATGGGGAATACACTGTCCAATTTATAAATCCAATGAGATTCCAAGCGAAGTAGAGCAATGTCTCTGTCGCCACGTCTCAAAGACTGTGGGATGCAATCAATAACCTTGCAGCGCAGTTCTGACAGATTGTGTTTCGCTGTCAGAAAATGTTTCGCCACTGGCTGTTCCGCTGTGCCAGTGTTAATGGCAATACGAATGGCTGACCGGTGTAGATTGAATCTATCCTTGAAGGCTCGAATAGTCTTTCCAACATAAATAAGTCCACATGGGCATCGTAGGAGGTATACCACGTATTTACTACTGCATGTAAGGATGTGGCAGATCTTGAAGGACTTGCCGGACCGACGATGGTTGAAGGTATTACCTGTTTCAAGGTGACGGCAGGTGACACAATTAAGGCACCTGTAGCATCCTGAAGGTCTACTTAAAAAAGTAGTAGGTTGAATAGAATTTGATGAAATGTTCGTATGGACTAACAAATCTCGCAAATTGGGGCCCCTCCTATGGCAGGGCATAACCCTTAATTACGACATTGATGTGAATCACGACACTGACATTGGGGGCGGAGCTTAATGGTACATGAGCGTCATCAAGCCATGTGACCAAATAGCGTGAGATTTGCTGATCCCGGGAGCGATGCCCAAATTTCAGTAGTCTCGAGGCTGGTCGTCCACTTCAAGTGTGTAGGAGCAACTAATCCAAATGCACAGAACCTTGCTTGCAGGCATCCACTACAAGCGACTTTGAGCGAGCGACTACAGACGACTAGCGACTGATCCCTCAGATATTGGATTTGCAGCTTCTAGTAGCCTGTATGAAGGCAAATAAAGCTACTTAGACAATAATAAAAAGGATTATTTCTGCATATTCCCACTCTACAGAGGACAGGGACTGACTTCATTATTATTAACAAATCACCAAGCAGGTGGTGGAATTAATGAATCCCTTTTTTTGAAAGTATTGGATTAATCCAACATGATCTAATTGTATGGGTTTGCCTCAGACGTCTTGTCAGATAGGGACTTTCCAAAAAGTTCATGTCCTCTGCATCCATTTTACAAAATGACTGACAAACCTCTGGAAAACTGCTTATTTATATTCTACCCATTCGCTCCTAGTCGCCTGAGTCTAAGTCGCCTATAGTCGCTCCTATTTTTAGTTGCTCATAGTCGCTCAAAGTCGCTTGCAGTGGACGACCAGCCATTCTGGAGAGATGGCGAGTGTGGCCTAGAGGTCATATTAACAAGTGTAAATGTCTTAATGGGCCTGATCCAGACCTACACTTGTGTGTGGGTATACGGCGGTCGTAAGTGTAAAAACAGCCATTTGTACTTATTGCGGATGCGCGGGGCAGATGCTAAGCTCATGTTACGCTCTGAAAATCTTTGCGTATGGGCCTTATTCGTAACCGCTTCATATTACCGCTCATGGGGGCGTGCCTGCCATACGAAATCCGAAACCACGCACCGAGGGCGGGGTGAGGCATTTAAATCGTACAGTATGGGCGTGCTAAGTGTCGTTAATATGCAATGAACGCACGGATGGCGGTGGGTACAAACACAAAAAGTTAGGGTAGGGTTTGCCGAGCGTATGGAATCTAAACTAGGTACGAGCAAGGGGAGCGCCTATTGCCGTGCATCGGTGGTACGTTCGGCGTTAATACGCTACGCAGACGAGCATAGGTCCGGATCAGGTCCAATGCCCTGATATGTAGGTGTGCTAAGATAACGTCCAAGAGATTCACAGCACACAACACACTGCAGCATAGGCTGCCTGAAAATGTATCTTACATTCCATTGATCAGTTCCACATTTCCATTCTCTCACCACACTCCTATAAAGAGGTAGATGTCACATGTTGTAGTAAGCGTTCCCATTCAGCATGGCCTGCTTTAAAGTGTGGATCGTGTTCTACTCCTCATTTCAACACTTGTTTACAGATTCATAAAACATAACTCAATAAATTCCACCATAAAGATGTAAGTGATATAAATATACAGCCCTGGACTTTTATTGGCATGTATGCCCTCGTGTAGGAGAATTTAATCCTGCTCCAACAGGCCCCATGAAAAGAGCCAGGGGAGGGGCGATTCCTGGTGGACTGCTCTAGTTGCAGGACTAATGTAACCCTTTGTTTGTTGCACTTCCAGGCATACTACGTACTCCAGTCTGTTGAGGGGAGCTACCTTAAGTTATCCGTGTAGATCTGTGTCCATATGCACACAGATCCGCATGAATCTCCAAAACGGTGCCCCATGCAGCTATTCTGCACAGCTAATCCTGCCCCCATTGTGGGATTAAGGCATGCGGAATCTCTCAAATATGTTTTGATAAGACATATGGATCTTATTGCGCATGGAACAAATTTCAGTGTGCAGTGAGAGTTTATCATCTGGTGTAAGCATACGCAGATGTGTATTATTTTATATATTCACAGGTTTTTATCTAGTGCTATGAGATTACGTAGCGCTACATTCTAAATACCCTAACACACACACACACACACACGGGTTAAGTTATTCAGCAGCCAATTAACATACCAGCATGTATTTGGAGTGTGGGAGGAAACCGGAGCACCAGGAGGAAACCCACGCAGACACAGGGAGAACATATACACTCCATACAGATAAGGCCTAATCCAGGAATCTAACTCATGACCTCAGCGCTGTCCCAAGTGCGACTCACTGAGCTACCTGCTACCCATGCTTTATCATATTAGGCCGTGTGAATTGGATTATTGGATCAAGGTTCAATGCTTCATCTTTTCCTTATGAGCAGTAATCAGAATAAATCCTGTGTTACTTAAATTGATTCTCTTTCTCTGTAATCTATATGTCTGTCTGTGTATTTATCTTTTTTAACCAGCATATTCTTTTGGCAGCACTGTTACAAAATTCACCTGTTAATATTATTTTAAACCCAGCAGTACATCAAATAAAATATTACTCTGGGAACTTTATATAGAAAGAAAATAGTATCAATGCTATCAGTGCATTGGAAGAACAAAGTTATATAAACATATATTATTAAATTGGCAGCTCGTTGTTATTATATTATTATTATTCTGGCAGCCAAGAATTCATGGAATTGAGAATAAAAGAGCTTAATATAAAAACCAAATGAATAAATAACAAGCGCTGTTCTCACAGTAAGGTGAAAGTTGACCATTTTTGTCGATTCATGTTGTTTTCCCAGAGCCAAGACTTTTGTGGCAAGCCATCGGTATGAAAGAGATTGTCAGCTTACATTTTCTACTTTCTTTTAACTGCTTTTTATTTAGGTTTACAAATGGGAAACAGCTTCAGATTGTATAAATTGATTTACACACTCGTGGATATGGATACCTTCACTATAGCTGTCTATGTGCTACAGATTTTTGCACATAATCTGAAAATACACATCATGAGCCGGATCCAGAGCTAGGTTTCCATTACGTTTCCTAGCGTAGCGTATTTACGCTTTAGTAATTACTATGCCCTCCCCTAGACACTCCCCTTGGCCGTACGTAGTTTAGCCGTGTTACGCTTTCCAAACCCTTCCTTAACTTTTCCAAGCGTAACTCCAGCCGTAATGGCTGCACATAGTTACGCACCTAAGCATGCCCATACTGTACGATTTAAGTACCTCACCCCGCCTCTGAAGCGTGACTACGGGTGTCGTATGGCTGGCACGCCCCTTCGTTCATAGTGACGCTGTTGATAGTAGTCTGGTATGTACGTTCAGAGTTACGTGTCGTAACATCTGTCGCGCGTATGCGCAGTACATGCAAATATTGTTTTTACGTCTCCGGCTAGTGTACTTAGTTCTGGATCTACCCCAATGCACTCAGCTTAGATGAGCTATAATTAGTGTTGCCGACTCTCTTTTTTGTGAGGGTTCCGCAAAAGCAGACAAAATTCAATACAAACGCATGAAAATGATGGATGATTCCATGGTTTACTCATCCATTCCATCCATTACTCACCCATTCCATGTCTTACACACCCATTCCATGTCTTACACACTCATTCCATGTCTTACACACCCATTCCACGTATTAATCACCCAGTCCACATCTTACTCACCCATTCCATGGTTTACTCACCCATTCAATGTCTTACTTACCCATTCCACATCTTACTCTGCCATTCCTTCTCCTACTCACCCATTCCATGTATTACTCACCCATTCCATGTCTTACACACCCATTCCACGTATTATTCACCCAGTCCATGTCTTACTCACCCATTCCATGGTTTACTCACCAATTCAATGTCTTACTTACCCATTCCATCTCTTTCTTACCCATTCCACATCTTACTCTGCCATTCCATCTCCTACTCACCCATTCCATCTCCAACTCACCCATTCCATGGTTTACTTACCCATTCCATGTATTACTCACCCATTCCATGTCTTACACACCCATTCCGCATATTATTCACCCAGTTCATGTCTTACTCACCCGTTCCATGGTTTACTTACCAATTTCATGTCTTACTCACCCATTCCATGTCTTACACACCCATTCCAGGTATTATTCACCCAGTCCACGTCTTGCTCACCCATTCCATGGTTTACTCACCCATTCAATGTCTTACTTACCCATTCCATCTCTTTCTTACCCATTCCACATCTTACTCTGCCATTCCATCTCCTACTCACCCGTTCCATGGATTACTTTAATCACCCATTCCATATAGTTCCAGAAGAGTTTATCTGCCATATTAAGAAGGAAAGGGGAGGGGGTAGAATGTATGCAGCCAAGAGTGGAGGGCAAATTGGGAGTTTAAAGTGTCCCTGTAAAAAATTCAGCAGGTCTGCACAGGATCAACCTTAGACAGGACCAACACAAAAGTAGGCAGGATTAGCACAACAATATATTTGATGTTTGTTAGATAATGCATCCTTTAACCAATTACGTACAGGAAAAGGTTATGTTTATTTGCTACAATAAAACACATCATACAATACAGAGAGCATCCTAGTGACAGCCCCCAACATAGAGAGCATCCTAGTAACAGCCCTCTATATGGAGAACATTCTAATGGCCGCCACACATTTCTAAGAGCAGGAGTGGAAGTAGAGAGGGTTGGGCCCCATAGCAAGGGGGTGTGGCACATTTGCGGATGCGAGGAGCATGGTGTGGACAGCTGAGGACAGGTTATATATCGCTTAGTACTGTGTGCGACTTCCACGGATGAAGGGCAGTCAGCTGAAATGCTCACCCTCTCTGCACCATTCTGCACCAATGATCTTTACACCACTGACTAAGGGCTTTCTAGACTTCATGTAAGTCAGATTTATTGCCACTCCCAAATTCCAACAGAAGGGACAATAAAAAAAAAAAGCTTAAAATAAAGATAAGGTTCCAAGCAATCTCTAAAGGTCACTGGTCCACCAGGAAAATTCTTTTAAGGTCTATAGCTAGTGTATGTCTATAGGTGGGATTCAGAATCATGGTAAGGGGTGGTGTACGGTGAGGGACCCAAATTGTGTGGCCTTTATGTGCTGTGTTACGCTGCAAATCAATGATTTATTCTAAACTGGACTTTTTACTTTACTTTTTCGTCTTCAATGGAGATACGATTGTTGGACCTTACAAAGGAATTTGTTTAATATGATGAAACATATTTGTTCAAGGGGAAGGCATAGAATTGGAGAATAACCTTGAGAAAGTCATGATCTCCTCTACAAAAAAAAACCCGTCAAGATAGTGTTTATATAGTTCTCCCTGGCGGTGAAAGAGTTATTTAAAGTATTTGGCTGCAGAGAGTAAAATAAATATCAGGATATATTGGACTGGAAGCTCCTTAGGTGTGTATATTTACGGAATGACCTACTATGCATGCGTGGTAGGTCATTTATGTAATCTACCTACCAGTTAGGTCCGTAAATTGCCTCCGTGCGGTCTTTAAAGTAGTTTAGTTAGAAAGAGGCGGCGTAATTCAGTCTCGGGGAGTGCTTAGGTAGAAGTGGGAGGGAATTAGATTACCCGAGGAGGGCAGGTGGGAGGTGGAGAGAGGCAATGTCCGTGCGTAGTTTCCTTCTTAAGAGGGAAACTATGCACGGTACAATAAGGGAGCCCTATGTCATAAGGTACCTAAAAAGAGGACAGGGGGCCGCATAGGCCAGATGGAGGATAAATGTCAGGCTGCTGTTCCCTGCAACAGGCAAGTCATTGGTTAAGTTTAGGAGAATGGTAAGGGAGCCAATCAGGAAAGGACTAGGGGGTGGTCTTTAAGGGGAGGGGTAAAGGGTTATAGAGGGGCTTTGCTGGAAGCTTCCAGATCTTTCTGCTTCTGAATTTCCCTCCCTCCCATCACATTGTATTTATTAACATGAGATTGTTTCTCAGACGGGGCATGGGTGGTGGCGGTATCGGTGGGGTGTCAGCTGATATAAAAGGCGCTAGGTTCATGGCATTATTGAAGGTATGGAGCAGGATGGACGCACCCCTCGATTATAGCCGCCAGCCACGCCGGGGTGGATGGATCTCGATATGCCTTCCCCAGCGGTCAGGTTGAGCACAGACAGAGGGGTGATGATTCGGGTGGCATATCCTTCCGTTGCACCTAGGGCAGGGGGTGCCTTCCCTCTTGTTGATTCCAGAGAATTGCTGAGCCCCCCACACGTTTGGTGCCACCTCTTCACTACATTCATATTTCTAAGAACAGGCAAGTCATGGGTTAAGTTTAGGAGAATGGTAAGGGAGCCAATCAGGATAGGGCTAAGGGGTGGTCTTTAAGGGGAGGGGTAAATGGTTATAGAGGGGCTTTGCTGGAAGCTTCCAGATCTTTCTGCTTCTGAATTTCCCTCCCTCCCATCACATTGTATTTATTAACATGAGATTGTTTCTTAGATGGTGCATGGGTGGTGGCGGTATCGGTGGGGGTCAGCTGATATAAAAGGCGCTAGGTTCATGGCATTATTGAAGGTATGGAGCAGGATGGACGCACCCCTTGATTATAGCCGCCAGCCACGCTGGGGTGGATGGATCTCGGTATGCCTTCCCAAGCGGTCAGGTTGAGCACAGACAGAGGGGTGATGATTCGGGTGGCATATCCTGGGAATTCCAGGGAATTGCTGAGCCCCCCACACGTTTGGTGCCACCTCTTCACTACATTCATATTTCTAATGTCCCCTTTTCATAGCCAAAACGTTGTCCGTGTCGTAATTTCAATGTATTGATTATATGTGTGAAGATAGTTGTGTACAGGGGTTGGTTGTTTCAGGGGACAGGTCAGCCTTTGACGCTCTAACAGGGGGCAGTTAGGGGCAGAATGGGTGAGTTAGGTGCGAATCTTTCCACACCTTATTCACTCTTAGGTATGAATACAGGTCATTATTCTTTATCAGAAAGTTTTGTTATTATGTAGAAATTTGAGCGCCCCGTCTGTAATATTAAACAGCTGCACTCTCTGCCCACCAGCAAGACGTCTTCTTGGGTATATTCTGTCAAGGGACCTTGGTGACTTTTTGGCTAGTGGGAGCGATATTGCTTTTGGTATTTTAACAATGTTATTCTTTAACTGATAATTATTTTTATTAGCATAAAGTACTGTCCTCTGTTACAACGTACATATTACTCGTTCACAGCTCTCTCAATGCCTTTCACAGTTTACTGTCTCTCTGGGCTTCTACTCTTAACTCAAACGTGCTGAAAGCCGACGTGGGGCCTGTGACATAGATACTGTAAATGTGGGATCCGGGACGGAGGAATTATAATGTAAAACAGTTTTTGTTCAAATGTCTTCTTATTTCAATGGAAAAACTGACTATTTGTTTACAGATTTCTTACCTTGATATAGTGTTAGCAGATGTATTGAACAGATACATAGAATATTCTTTTTTTTGTCCATCGAAGCAACATACAGAGACACACACACAGGCCCGGCAACAGGGGGGACAAGGGGGACAGCTGTGATGGGCCCGAGGTTCAGAGGGACCCCTTCATTCCATTGCTGCAGACACTGGGCCGTATTCAGAGGGTGGTTCCGTGTGTATTTTTAGGATTGGATCAACCGCGCATGCGTAGTAACTTTAGTTACGCTCTTTAAGTTGACTACTTGGGGGACATACGCACGGAAATCAGACGTAGGGGAAAATTTACATAAAAGTGGGTGGGGGGAGGCATTTAAATGAACACATGGAGGCGCGGTTATCAAGAATCGTACGGACGGAGCACATATACGCCCGTAAGTACACACGTAAAGAACAGAGTGGTCCGTAACTCCGCAACTGCGGGAGAGGGGAGTGTCGGGGTTGTTGGAGGGTGTTTCCTTGCTCTGGCTGTGCGTATAATTGCGCACAAAAAAATCGGATTTGTGAATACGGCCCACTATTGATAAGGTATGGGGACCCCAACACACACACTTACTTTATGCAAAACACCGTGCATGAAATGCATTATTTTTAGTGAGGTGTGGTTTAAAGTATAAATTAGCTTCTATAGAGGATAGCAGCTAATTTCGATGCCTTAAGATCCTCAGAGCCAATGAGAAGCTTTCTTGTTGGTTGGTGACTGGCAACCTATTTGGCATGTGTGGCCCTCCAACCTGCTAATGAGCTACACATAGAAGGTAGGGGGAGCATACAAGACTCCTCCCCCTCTGCTGCTACTGCATGACCACACTGCATTGTGCCACCTGCTGTCCATCACTGTTTTAAGACATCGGACACCTACACCCCTTAAATATGATCATCATGAATTGCATCATAACGGAAAATATGGGTGACTCCGGGAAACGCATCTTAATTTATCTATTTTATTTCTTGGGACAATTATATATTTTATTTGTTAAGAGGTTTTTATATAGCGCCATCAGGTCACGCGCTTTACAGAGAATATTTCACATTCACATTAGTCCCTGCCCCCTTGGGGGTTCATCGTAAGTTCCCTAACACATATATACACACGCAAACTAGTCTGCAGCCAATTAAGCTACCATGCTACATGTGGGAGGAAACCGGAGCACCTGGAGGAAACCTACACAGACATGGGGAGAACATACAAACTCCACAGAGATAAGTCTGCGAATCAAACATAAGACCTCAGCGCTGAGAGGCACATGTGTCTCTCACTGAGCCTCCGTACTGCAAATAAGAATTTGTTGTTGTACTGAATTGCTATTAAGTTAGATATATAACCAAAGCCAAATGTCATTGACAATGTGTAGCTTTATAATTCCTTAAATAAATGTTTTAATGCATTACAGTTCATATTCACTACAACTTATTCCATGAGATGCAAAAAACAATTACTGTGTATAACAAACTACTAGGTAATTTCAGTTATACCTGACTCATGGAGTAACTAGTATGGGTTTTGTGGGCATGTTCCCTAGGCGCTGATGGCTTTGGAGGTGCCATTGGTGCCATCAGGTCGCATACCCGACAAAGCCCAGCACCACCAGTGCACAAAAAGAAAGAATAAACCCTCTTACCTTACTCTGAGACTGAGAGCAACTGCAGCGCAGAATCCACCAATCAGTGTTCAGCCGGTCTGCGCCGGCCTATAGGACACACTGCGAGATTAGTTGCAGTGTGTCATGTGACCGGTGCTGTCCGGCTGAACACTGAGTGGAGGATGCAGCGCTGCAGGTGCTCTCAGACTCACAGAGTAAGGTAAGAGGGTTTTATTCTTTCTTTCTTCTGTCTCTTCTAACAAATTATACAGCTCTCTGTGCTATGTCTAGCTCTGTATGAATGAGTTTTGACAATTATGGTAAATAAATACAAAGGGGCTGATCCAGAGCTACACCCGCCGTAGTTAATACGGCGGGGGGAGGG
>WWET01000240.1:303876-341614 GCA_011038615.1 Limnodynastes dumerilii | reverse complement strand
ATATATGTGTGTGTGTGTGTATATATATATATATATATATATATATATATGCATATGTTTATGCATGTATATTTATATATCTATGTTTTTTTATACACTTATCATTGTTGTTGTTTATTATTTTTTATTTACTATTTTTTTTTTCCATTATTTACCTAATCAATTTAATTTATTTATTATGATTCTTTATACATATATGTATTTTTTTGTTTACAATAATGAATCTTTGAGCATGCATCTTTAGATCGCAATTTCTATGTAGAATGCATTAATATATTGATACGTTATTTAAACACACAGGTTGCAACTTTTTTATCTTTCCTTTTCTTGAACTGTTTTTAGATTTTTGGGCAATTTTATGGTTAACCACACAGGTGTGGACTAATTGATATAAAGGCTTTGGAACCATCTAGCCCCTATAAAAGAGCTTTTGGACATTACTGACATTGATACACTTTCCTTGTCTTGAGAAAGTCCTTGACAGGACGAAACGCGTCGATGGAGACAGTGTTTGCACACCTATATATCTTTTAAAGCTCCCAGTGAAGATCTGTATTTGTGTACCACACCTGTTATCATTTATTCCTTTGAGTGTGGATACGAGCTCCATAGCGCGGGGACGCCCGCGGCTACAATCTCCAGTCTCATTCTACTTCCCATGTGTATGCGGTATATGTGAACTCTCCAACAGCTACTAACAGTGGATTAATAGGGGAGAGAGACGGCGGCGGCTATCGGCTAACAGAGGAGGATATATCTTGGCCATTGGTGTGGTAAGACCACTCTGTGGACCTCTCCATTATTACCTAACTTACACGTACATTATTTTTTATGTGGAACCTCACTGAGGATATCAAGAACTGTGCAGTATACCGCTAATACTATCTATCTCACCATTACCCTGCTAAAAGTATAATGTACCATCACTACCTATATATGGTAAACTAACGGAATAATTGGAATTCGTCTCTCAAACATACTGTGCTTTTATATAACTACCACCTGCAGGTGCACCTATTATCTACTGCCTACTATACCGGACTTATATCTTCATATAGTTGTAATAATATGTTGTGAGTAATTACTCACTTGGGTAGCTATATTTTTAATTGTAATCATTTTATTACAATGGTCAATGTACCCACAATGGTGTGCTTTCACTGACCACAATGTTGTTTAATAAATTTATATATTTTTTAATTTAGTTGCAACCTTATTGTGTCACAGACTTGTAATATTTACTTAGCGAGGCTATCTGGTTTCTTTATTCTGTTAGTGAATACTTTCAGCACTATCTTTATAGAAAAGATAAAAATGACACTGCAGCAGAGTCTTTCATTACATCTTGGCCTCCATGAAATTGGCAATCTCTATAGACCTCAATGGATGAAATTAGAATCAGGGAGATTACCAAACACTTCAGGGAGTCAGGGAGATTACCCAATCTTCAGGGAGTCTCCCTGATATTCAGGGAGAGTTGGCAACTATGACATAACCACCATGGTTGCTGATGGGCCTGGAGGATATGCTGCTTCAGGAGAGGCCCAGCAATCAGGCCTGGTAACAGAAATCTTGGGGCCCCGGATGGTCATAAGTAATGCCTCGATTTATGTTGCTCTACTCATAAGGGGCTGATTCAGAGCTGCAGTTATACCTTTTTTTTTAAGTGCAAGTGTAGACCTGAGCAATACCATGCTGTACTGCAAAGGGAGGCAAATTTAAACTGTGAAAGCAGAATTAGAATTGAGAGGTGAAGTTTCTTAGCTCAACTCTGTTTTATAGATTAAACATAATTTGAGATCTTTGTGCAACAGTAAAGTATTTTCACTACATGCAAAAGAATTACAATTAATTAACTCCCTTTACTCTGAAAAATGGTTTAGCTGAGCTGTACACTTACACTTGTTTAGCCCTTACTCCCAAACTCTGAATCAGACCCTCTGTTAACATGGCGTGTAACCACCCTTTATAGATCAAATGCATGTGAATTCCTAATTTGTGGAAGAGCAGGTGTGTTTGTGTGTATGTGTGTTTATGTGTGTGTGTATGTGTATCATAGTTGCCAACTCTCCCGGAATGTCCGGGAGACTCCCGAAATTCGGCCAGTTCTCCTGGTATCCCAAGAGAGCCGGCAAATCTCCCACAAGGGACCCGAGGCCTGTGGTTTTATGGAAACCACAGCCTAAAGTCCTGCCCCCCCTGCTTGGCAACACTAGTTTGCTAGTGTTGCTAGGGGCAGGGAGGGACCTGATGACGCAAATTGCGTCATCTAGCCCCACCCCCATCCCTATGAAACTGCGAAAGGGGTAATTGATATGCAAAGGGTGGGGGTTAATGATGTGATTTGCATAAATTGTGCCGTTAAGCCCTGCCCCCTGCATGCATCTATGCCTTCCCTCCGGGATCTCGCTTTTAAAAGTCGGCATCTCTGGCGTGTGTGTGTGTGTGTGTGTGTGGGTGTTTGGGGCTGATGTTTTAAAGTTAAAAAAATGTTCAATATAATTAAATGGACTAGGCCTTGGCAGTTATAATTCCTTTGATCCGTGATTTCTCGGTGGTCACATAAATTGATTCATTCTTCATATATTGGTGACATTTATGTGACTTCTCAGGAGAATAAAAAATATTGCTGTGACCAGACCCCTGTCGTCATATTTCTGTCATTTCTCTGTCTTTGATGTTGTGCAAGTAGAGAGAGCAGGAGCGAGCGATCTGCTGTCTCTTCTAAAGAGATGGCTCTTGAGGACCACTCGCTGAATTAACTGCTAGGCTTTACGGCCTCCCTAGAGACATGCAATATATACTGCTTTGTTTCCTCTTTGGCGTGTGTAACTCTGTAACTGTGTTCTGCCTATTATCTGAGGATCCAGGGAGCATGGAGCACAACTGGCACATTCTGAAGTCTGAGGGTCAGATTACAGAAAAGCTATTTCACATTAAGTGGAAACTGAAGACATGGAGTCAGCCAAGCGGAAAATGGGTTTAATGACCCCGTGGTGCTTGGCAGAGGGGGAGGGAGAGCTAAGGGTCTCTAGCCAAAATCTGAACAGAGACTCATTCCTTGGACTTCTCTGGCTGTGTTACACCTGTGAGTCATGCAGGTCCCAGCTTCCAGGTCACATGAATTTGAGGAGAACGAGAGTGCATCTGGCACCAAGGCAAGTCCTTTAACTCACCTCAAACACCATAACTGTTGCTCTCATGTAGGAGCAAAGCATTTTTCATAGTGATCTGAAACACCTGACTTGTTCGGATGGAATTAACGCTACAGAGAAATGCAATCCCACAGCACAAGCTAAGTCAGGGTGATGAGTCAGGAATGGGTCCAGGCCAAGGTGTGACAAGCCGAGAAGTTCAGGCTGCAGTTCAGAAAAACAGAGAATGACTTAAACGTTGTTATGTAAATGAGAGAATAGTGCTCCGGATTCACAGTTTTAAGAATGGAGCTACTACGCATACGTATTAACTTATTTATGCTATCTATGTACCATTTCTGTACGTAGATTGCGTAAGCGTGGTCTTTAGACCGCGCTTACGGAATCTACGTACAGAAATGGTACGTAGATAGCGTAAATAAGCTACTACACATGTGTAGTAGCTCCATTCTTAAAACAGCGTACGTAAGACGAAAACTACGTAACTGTTAATCCGGAGCAGCATTACTAGCATTGTACAATGCAGGGACCAGGGAACACCTCTAGCCATTGGTCTCTGTAGAATAGAATAGTTTAGTGTATGTGCTTCCTGATTGTAGCGAGAAACTCATTTTCCTGAGCTTTAAGGCCTGTTCCACATGATTCATTGATACCTTTAAAATGCATAAACAGTTGAATTTAAAAGACAGTGTATTTATTGGACCGTCTCAGTGCTATTCCTATGAGTGGGGGGGAACCAGGGTAAAGCTTCCTTAGGTGCACCCCCAATCCAGCAGTTGGTGATGCGCAGTTTGGCCGACACTCTGTACATGCAGAGAGCGGTGTCTGACCTGCGTATGCGTAGACTGAGAATATTTATAAGCAGCGCTTCAAAGCCCCTATTGGCAGCTCTGGTTTGTCTATATATGATTTAGCTTTCTCCACAAACAATGGTCAATGATCTGCTCCCATAAAGTGATGATAAAATGGGTTCTGTTCCCCACTGCAAAAAAGCCATTTTCAAAATACATACAGCCGACAGATATTGTCAACTTTGTCTATTTAAAAATGTGAGCAACTAGAAATTTACGCCACATACCCACCTCAAGACCGACTGACAGGTTAGTGCAGAGAAGGGAATGTAGTGTAACAGAGTAGTCTTAGGGTTAGGCTGTGGGGAGGGGATGGATGAGAGAAGGGTAGTCTTAGAGTTAGGCTGCGGGGAAAGAATGGATGGGAGAAGGGTAGTCTTAGAGTTAGGCAGCGGGGAAGGGATAGATGGGAGAAGGGAAGACTTAGGGTTAGGCTGCAGAGAAGGGATGAATTGGAGCGGTTGCAGTCCCTGGTTAGAAAATGTCATTTCCGAAATAGGCACATCTGAAAGTTCCTTTTTGGATGTCCCTATTTCGAATAACCCCCAGTTTAGAATTTTTTTTCAGAATGGGTGAGTATGCCGATCGTCATACTCACCCATTCTGATTCTTCACCTGTGGTAGCTGCCGCTACCACAGTAACCTCTCCAGAGTGAGGGGAAGGAAGGGTTAGGGTCAGGCTGCAGGAGAGGGAGTGTTAGGGTCAGGCTGTGGGAGAGGGAGGGTTAGGGTCAGGCTGCGGGAGAGGGAGGGTTAGGGTCAGGCTGCAGGAGAGGGAGGGTTAGGGTCAGGCTGCGTGAGAGGTAGGGTTAGGGTCAGGTTGCAGGGAAGGGAGAATTAGGGTCAGGCTGCGGGAGATGGAGAGTTAGGGTCAGGCTGCAGGGAAGGGAAGGTTAGGGTAATGAGAGGGGAGAGTTAGGGTTAAAATTAGGGGAAGGTTTGGGGTAGTTTTTTCCCTTACCTTTCTGCGCACTGAAAGCTCGGCGCTCCATGGATCGATTGCTATGCCTCAAACTGGCTGGGAGAAAACGACCCTTTCTTTTCATGGACCCACACCCGATTGGAAAATTGTAGGGGATGGATCGGAAAAGGGGAGACTTAGGGTTAGGCTGTGGGGAGAGGATGGATTAGAGAAGGAGAAACTTAGGGTTAGGCTACAGGGTAGTCTTAGGGTTAGGCTGTGGGGAGGGGATTGATGGGAGAAGGATAGTCTTAGGGTTAGGCTGCGAGAAGGGGATGGATGGGAGAAGACGGGGCAGGAAGTTTCGCTTCAGCTTTTTCCTCGCAAATTGGGTGTCGAAAACAGCCCTTTTGAAAAATGATGTTCTCAGCGGCGAACCACACCCTGATAAAAATAATGCTGTTTGTTAGCAAAGTATGTTCAAGAAACTGTTCCTGCTTCTGCAGTTAGTTAGTAGCAGAGACTGTTGTTCGCAGCAATATGCTGGAAATTCATTAATGCACTATTTTCCAGAGTTGTGCTGATTTGTGGCTCTGCGGCTGATTATTAGAGCAGCTGATGATAGAAGTACAGGTACTAGTATCCCAAATACAACACTAATTGTAGCGAGTTTTGGAAGTGCATCCAAAAGAAATGTTCTCAGTGGAATGTGTTTGTTTTAACATCAATGAATCATTCATCACTGGTATAACAGACCATTTTTTCCTTTCCAGCCATCATTGGCGTTGTATCCATGTTTAACTTCACATTATAGCGCCTCTCTTTTTTCTTGAGCCCAAACATCAGGCGTGTCTCATCCACCCATAAATGTTTGTGTTGAGAATTTCTTGTTCTTGAGCATTGATGGGATTACCACCGCTGCAGGGACCGCAGCCACTACAGGAGCAGGAAGTGAGAGGGACAGGCTGTGCTGGATCAGGTGCCTGAGACACCGCTGCTCTTCTCAGTATTATGTATGTAGTGCCTTAGTACACATACATCTAACCCCAAACATGCTCTTAAGAAGCTATTCAAATCCACCTTTACAAGGCATATAAACATTTAATTTTGTATGTGTTTGACATGTTTTAAGGGTGTTTGCTCTTCAGTGTATTAATGGCTCTAAAATAGAAACAACTACAGAGGTAAAGGATCTGAGAGCCACTATTTTAGGACACTTGGAAGTTAAGTTATTCAGAGAACTGTTATTTTATGTACGCAATTATACGCACGGCTGGAGCAAGGAAACGCCCGACAACCCCGACACTCTTCTCTGCCGGACGTGCTGTCAGGGACTTACGAGTCCCTACTCCACTCTGTTCTTTACGTGTGTACTTACGCGCATATATGTGCTCCGTCCGTGCGATTCTTAATAACCCCGCCTCCATGCGTTCATTTAAATGCCTTGCCCCACCCACTTTTATGTAAATTTTCCTGTGCGTTGGCTTTCCGAGCGTATGTTCCCAAGTGCGATTCACATGTACGTCCGTTAGGCACTTACGAGTGTATACTCTACGTAAGCTACGTGAATAAAGTTACTACGCATGCGCAGTTGATCAGATCCTAAAAATACACACGGAACTCCCCTCGGAAACGTATCTCTGAATACGGCCCTAAGTAAGTAGTGTATCCGAGCAACGAGAAACGCCATTCAGATAGTTGGTTGCATAGTAAGAGAAGTTTGTAACAGAGTGAGAGAAGTAGCGATGTCCCCTTATAGGTCAGAGGACCTGATTCAGACATAAGAGTGCTTTAAGAACGCATTCCCACGACACTCTACTCTGACGGACGGAATTTAGTTGACTTCCGCGACCATTTCCCTACCTTCTCTGGACAAGATTCACACTTATAAAGCTGCTGCTTCTTAGGGGCAGATTGTTAGGTACGGAGCCACTCGTACATGGGGGTACGCAATGTACATAGTGGTTATGCGTGTAGATTCACTATGTGCGGTCTTTAAAGACCATATGTAGTGATTTGAATAACAGGAGGTGTGCTAGTGCTGCCTTCAGGATCAGTGGGCGGTGGTTGTTGGGGGGAAGGGTATGATCCAGGGATATGGGGCAGGACGGGAGAGATACGCGTGGATCCGGGCGCATCTAACTCACTCTTAATTGTGAATACGGTCCTCTGTGCGTATCGCTGTGCAAATGTAGCGGATGTAGAAAATGTACGTGCGGAATTGCCTATCCCAGCCCATACTGTACAACTGAAATGTCTTCCCCCACCCACATTACATAGTCACACCCTGTTGTACGTTGTGCATGTGCGGAAAACAACTGCGTACTTAGTGAGATCCGATATGTAACATCTTCAGTGCGCATGCGCAGATTGCTAAAAACCGCCAACTTACACATACGGCCTGCATACGTTTGCGAACTTTATTATGTCTCAATCCTGCCCAGTATCTCCAGAAGGACCTAAATACACACCATGCAAAGGAGGTCATTTTATTCATCCATCTACTGCGGCAACTACAGACAGATTTTGGAACACACTTTCAGTGTACTCCACTTGGTGGTAAGGTCTTTTCCGTCACTGTGAATTTGCTGCTTTGTACTTTGGAGAGCGGATTTTCTGCATACTCTACCCTTCTGTTGTGCCTGGAATCATTTCTTGAGATGGATCCATCCAATTGAGTTTTTGTTTCCATCTGATGTGCCACAGTGTTGCCAGATCTGATAGAACAGAGCCAAAGATCAAATAAGTTCGGAGATCAAAGTAGGTTTAAAAAAAAAAAAATGTGGTTCTTATCTGCCATCAAATGTAATATTTGTATTGGATTCTAAGTTACATAGGTCACATCAAGGTAAATATTGTTTTGCCACATTCATTGACATAACCTTAACTTGCATTATCAACTCCTCATTATTAGCTACAGAACGCACTGTGTGATCCTCCACCCTCACACGCAGGGTACTTCCGACACCAGGACCTACCTTAAAAGTCACGCACCAGCCCTGCGTAAAAAGGGTTCGATGTGTAACTGTGGATCGTACATAAGGGACTAGCCTCTTGCCGTACGCATTCGCCCGCCGTGCGAATTTTCGTAGCTCTGGATCAGGCCCCAGGTGCGGAACTACTATTGCTGCAACAGCACCGGGGCGCATGCTGATACAAAGGCCCACCGCCGTCATCATCACACCGCTTAAGCTCTCCACCGGGTTACCTGGGATATCATCAGGGCCAAAGTATATTTTTTGCACCTGGGCCCACAACTCTCAAGTTCCACCTCTGCCTCCCACCTTGTGTACACACTGCACGCATGCCACGGCGAGGCAGGATTTCCAGCTGTTCAGTTGTATCTCAACTTTAAACGCAAAATAAACGTAATCGTTTGTGGCGGAAATCTATATGCAATGCTACCGCAAAATAAAAGAAAGTCCAATCGCAGTTTGTGTTCCAAGTCACAAAATGATATATTACCAGACAAAGAGCGTTAATCAAAAAAGCAACGCTTCCCGAGACAGCAAGAACACCAGCGGTGGTATGAGTTTCTAACAGAATCCTCTGTCCTTCAGATGCAGGCATAAGCTTATATAACAATCCTTATCAAAGGGATAATGACATCACTGCAATATGTTCTTCTGGCATCTGGTTGGTGGTTTCCTCAGATCATCTTATGTATCCTATGGTGATTGGTTCTTGGAAGGTCCTTTGTCTCTGGTGGTTTCATTACCATTTTACAATGCTTAACCAGATGCATTGGGCCTGATCCAGAGCTACGCCCGCAAGCGTAGCGTATGATCGCCCTGGCGTATAAACTTTCAAGCCCATGACACTCCCATTGATTGTACCGACTTACGGCGGTTGAACCCTACCCTAACTTTTTGTATTTTCGCCCGGGCGTACAAACTTTGACGCCCATGACACTCCCATTGATTGTACCTACTTACGGCGGCTGAACCCTACCCTAAGTTTTTTACTGTACAATTTAAATGACTATCCCCGCCTCTGTGTAGTAACTCGAGCGTCCGGACTATCGTCGAACAAAACGCACGCCCCTTGGGCGAAAAATACGCTGAAAGTACGCTCGCAGTACGCTCATGTCCTTCGGACGACCGGAAGTTGTCATACTGCACATGCGCAGTGCGTTTTTTCTCCCGTTTTTACGCTCCCGACCGGCGTACGATCGCTTGCGGTCGTTGGTCTGGATCAGGCCCATTGGCTTTAACTATCTCAACTTACACAAAGAAACATTATATTATTAATCTATCTTTGCCTATAACTTGCGTACGTTAAATGCGACTGCATGACAAATCATACCATTGCTAATACAACACAATAAGCTCCCCCTATAAGTCTAAGCATGGCAATAAAATAACATTCCTAAGCTAAACATTTTGTATAACAGTCGATAGGGAACGCCTAAAAATCTCTATAAAAGCCTATTAGTAAACCATTAGCACATTGTATTTCCTATTCATCCGTTAACTGGATATTGCTAAAATAGAAGACAGAGGACTGCATCCAGGCCTCCGTTGGTTAGGCTAAGTCTCTTGCGTAAGTAAGCATAACAGTAACATCTGCGCATTCGCGTACCAGATGTTATGCTATGCATCTCCTGGCGTACGGATCTTGGTATTACTTGGTACCAGTGGGAGATGATCTACAACAAAACACATAAATTGTCTAAGTGCCTGAACCATACTGAAATGCATATTAAAGTACTGTACAGAACGCACTGCACGCTGGCTAAATTACATTAAATGTGCCCCAGTCAATCATAACTTTGCTGGCTTATTGTAATGCAGTTGGCGACATCTTTCTTGTATTTTAGGGCTGTCTTATTATCCGGCTTGCTTAATTTATCTGTTAACATTATATATATATACCGTATTTCCCCATGTCTCCCTTGTATAAGACGCACCCTGTTTTTGGAGCCTAAATTAAAAAAAAAAAATGTTTATGTATTTTTTTACTATTATTTTTAGCTTTACTTAATAAAAAATTGGGTGCAGGGGATGCAACGCTGAACTTACCTTTGCTGTTCCTCCGGCGGTGTCAGGCTCTCTCCTCCGCAGCTGTGACTCCGACTGTCTCCCTCGTGGTGCACACTGTACAATGACGTTCAGGTGCCTAAGGTCACGCAATGTCTTTGTGCAGTGCGCGACACGAGGGAGAGAGCCAGAGGCACAGCTGCGGAGGAGAGAGCCTGACCCCGCCGGAGGGACAGCAAAGGTAAGTTCAGTGTTGCATCCCCTGTATAAGAAGCACCTGATTTTTAGACCTACTTTTTATCTAAAAAAAAGGTGCGTCTTATACATGGGGAAATACGGTACTTACATGATATACAGACATCGATCATATAATTTAAATAATTGTATGTAACAGTGTTTATTATACAACAATTAAACAACAACAGTGTTAAATGTTTTAAAATACTTAATTTAGCTTTTCTTTGCATACATATTAACTGTTTTTAATATACACAGTTTATTAAAAAAGATAACATTTTGTTATCTATCATCTTACATGTCTATGGCCCTTATATGTTGAAGTGCCCCATGACTGCTATACTCATTTTGCTTTTATTTTTGGTATACTGTCAATTTGTGTATAGGGCCTTTGTGCATGACAATACATATTTTTACAGCCCTGACCCCATAAGGTAACCAAGGGTCATGATTCGGACAATCACTTGGCCAGATAGCAACAGGGTGGTGCTACCTGGCCAAGTGCTTGTCTGAATCAAGATTGGGAAACCACACACCTCAGATAATTTGGAATACAGGCTGCCTGCAGCAAGATGCCCATTCTGCTACCTGTAGTGATTAAATCTGTGCTTTGGCATTGCAGAAACTCACTGCACATTTGAGGAAATTTGTTTGCTGATCCCTACATTTTTGGATAATATATCTGGCCATCTGAAGGATAGAAGCACATTTGATCCAGTGCAAACCTAAATCCCAGGCACATATTTTATTTTTTGCCTCCCCCTTCTCCCATAGGATGTTAACTCCATGGATAATTATAGGGGGCCTGATCCAGACTTCTGTGCATGTTTCATACACACAGAGGTCTAATAGTCCGTAATGGAAGAGGAAAGTAAATTCCACTGTCACTCTCCTCTTTCATACGGAGTTCTAGACACTTTCATGTGCCTTAGTGCAGATCCGTATGAAACTGCCAACACCAACCCCTCACCTTAATCTACATGCCCATCCCTATGGCGATTAGGCAGATTTGTAGAATGCCCCTATGTACGGGTATCCTAGCGTACAAAACTGAGTTCCATTTGCAAGGAGATCTGTAGTGTAGCATCTGCTGTGCACATGCACAGATGTAGGGCCGGATCCAGAACTACGTCCGTCTTCCATAGACAGACGTAGTTTAATAAACAGTAGCTACTGCGCATGCGTAGTAGCTATTGTACGTAATCTGCGTATCGTTTCGATACGTAGATTGCGTATATGCAGTCTAAAAGACGGCCCACAGTCTATGGAAGACGGACGTAGTTCTGGATCCGGCCCATTGTTTTAAGAATTGAGCTACTACGCATGTGTAGTAGCCTATTTGCGCTATCTACGTACCATTTCTGTATGTAGATTGCGTAAGCACAGTCTTTTGCAGAAATGGTACGTAGATAGCATGCGTAGTAGCTCAATTCTTAAAACAACATACGTAAGACGAAAACTAAGTAACTGTGAATCCGAACCTAGACCCCTAAATGGCTATAGACAGGAATAGCCTGGTGGCCTTTCACAGGTCAGGGCTGTGAAATGTGGATTAGTATGGGTCACAGATACAGCCACGCATATTCATGGGCTGTGAGAGTGTTAGCGGCAGTAGGTCTGACATGAAGGCTCTCGGCTGTTGACACGTTATCAGTGGCTGAGGAGCATCAGGTTTTCTGCAGATTAATCCGTGCCTGAAATACCTTCCACTTACTGAGGAATGTCATCTGTGCCGGGTGCGTCCCACGTGACCAGCGTTACACAACTAAGACACAAGACGGGAGCATTGCAGAAGCATCACCCATTGCCAGGGACCATCATCCACCACCCAGGAGCATCACCCACCACCCAGGAGCATCACCCACCATCCAGGAGCATTACAGGAGCATCACCCACCATCCAGGTCTATCACTACAGATACATGTGTCACTCCTCTATGGAGTGACACCTGAACGTGTTGTGTTGTTGTTGTGTTGTGTTGTTGTTTTGTTTTGTGCAGGTGATGAAGGCGAGCAGGTTCCGCTCTCTTCTTGGGGTTATGGGGAAACGTTATCTGGAAATAAAGACAGAATCCGCATTCTCAGTCATTCATAATAAAAAAGATTTTGACCCAAAAGCAGCAGATTTTAAGATCTTTACAATAATGGAGACATCATTCATAGAGTAGAAATGTTTTGTGTAATTATTTGTGTGTAAACGGCCCCAAAATCACCGACTTATAAATCACAACCTGCAAACTCTGATTTACATATTTCTCTATATAAAAGCACCAGAACAGTAACATTCCAAGTCACATGATTTCCCAGGTCACATGATTCCCCTGGTCACATAATAATGTCTCCAGATCACATGATCATGTCACACAGTAATGTCCTCTGGTCACATGATGACGCTTCCTTCTCCCACCTAGTTTAGAGACCCCTGTATGGGCCCTTCATGTCACGCAGGGCACCATACAAAGAATGTTTGTCACTGAGGACCTGATTCACACTTTAGAAAGAATTTAGGAACGTTCCCATATAAACGCACAGCAAAGATAAGTAAGAAAGATTCACAGATGGTAAAGAAAAATGCTAACCACACCCCTAGCTTCTTAGGAGCTAAGAATGTTCACAAAAGAAATAGAGGGGAAGGGTCCACTTTTGAATGGGAAGACTATTAATACAGTGGGGCTGCAGAGACATGATGGGGATACTGAGGGCTGCAGAGACATGATGGGGAAATTGGGGGGCTGGAGACACATAAGGGGAAGTACACGCAAGGGGGAGAGATTGGATGAATATATACACTACACACACAAACTGGATAACTTAGTGCTTAAAAGGTTGTGCTTCTATTGTATTATTGTCACAAATGTTTTCTGTTTTGTGACTGTTTTTTTAACTGCATTCAGGTTACAAGGATGTTGAATTTATTGTACAGTGGTCGGAAAGGATGCAGTCTGTATTGTATGGTGGCCTGTATGGTATAGCGGTCACTGGGATAATGTCGGTAAGGTATGTGTCCCTAAGATATATGGTCTGTATTGTGTTGCAGTGTTTAGGATGAAATGGGAATTGTATAGTGGAGACTAGAATGCTGCCTGTATTGTATAGTAGCGGCTATGATTTACTTACTTTTATTGTGTTTACAAGATTGTGTTTTATGGTGCTTACATGGATACTATACTCTAGAAACTCTGATGACAAATTGTTAAACAGGTAGGCGCAAATTTAAAGTTTGCAGGGAGGCGCCGAACACCCTAGCACCGGCCCTGGCCACACCCACCAACACCAAGACATTCCCCTCTCCCGGCTGTGCGCTCGTAGAATTACACCTCCATAGACCACTCTGATCTTTAAGTGTGTACTTACGGGCGTATATGTCTTCCGTCCATGCGATTCTGTATAACTGCGCCCTTATGCGCTCATTTGAATGCCTCTCCCCACCCACTTTCATGTACATTTTCAAGTACATTTTTCTACGCCGCACATCTGAACGTATGTCCCCAAGTGCGATTCACATGTCCGTGCCTAAAGCACTTACGTGCGTATATTCAACGTGACTTACATAAATAAAGTTACTACGTATGCACAGTTAAAACGTACCTAAAAATATGCACGCAACTCCACGTGAAAACGGATCTGTGAATACGGTCCGCTGTTTCCAAGGGCAACCATCTGCATTCTCCTTTTATAGCACATAGCAGTCCGGATATAATGAAAGCAAATACAGTATGGCTTATTGTCACACAAACATGCAGCACTTCATAGAAAAGAACACATATAAATGAGTATGGGTTCCCATAGCGAATGGCCCTTTTTCGAAAGATCCGTTCGCTCTGAAAGGTAAGTGTCCCCCAACCCGCTCCCTAACCCAAGTTTCAATCGCCACGTCCCTGCGCTGCCTAACAGCTTTCGGTTGTCCCTAATTCTCTGCCCACTGCCTCATATAAAGAACAGTCCACACCACAGTGTCTACTGACACAACACAATACAGTTCACTTTTATTGTTACAGCTTTCCTGGCTGTCTAGTCCCTCCAGAGGCTTCCTGCCTCACTCACTTCACCTGAGATACCCAGACTCACATCCTTTATATCCACCCCGACACAAATGGTGTTATCACTTACCAGCTTACAGGGTAAGTGGCCTGAAGACCCAGACTGGGTCTGGTGGATAGAACTCACCCTACACTTCTCCTAATAACAACTCCAGGAACCAGTTGTTCTACAATGTAGTCGCTGTGTATCACACAATAACATAGCTACCGTAAGTACTATGCACTCCCCTACTTAGACAAAATAAATATAGACATGAAAAAGCATAGGCAGCACCCTGCTCAGTGCCGGATTTAACCGTGTGGAGGCCCCCAAGCCGTCATAATCTCAGGGGCCCACTCGCAAACTATCTCCTAAAATGTTTTTAAATTTAACAGCCAACAGTTTAATAAACAGGATTTTCTCTATAGAGTCTTTAATGTAAAGTTTTAGTTTTTTTGAGTTGATTATTTTTTCTATCTTTCAGAAGCAATTTAAGAAATCTTGATTGCAATTTTCTTCCAAGATCAAATATTATTTTGAACTGTTTTTACAGATTAAAATGGAATGTGAGATCTGGCCTGTGAGTCCAAAGCTAAGAAGGACTTTGCTAATAACAACAGTGAATCAAGTCAATCAAAGGCTTTCTATGTATATAAAGAAAACAAGAAAATTATGTTCTTTACCAGGTATATTCAGTATATTCAACTATATTACATCCTGTAGGGCTGGCATGGAAGAATATGCCATCCTTGTTGCCTCTAGAAGACCTCTTGTGGCCCCTCTGCTCTCGCTTTTCCTACTGTTAAAAATTATGCACACCATCAAAATGAGCTAAACTGAGGACTATCTCTAGACTTACCGGTGGTATGGCTCTAACTAGTTGGACCACCGAAGGCATCTGCTCCCTACAGAGGCTCTTCACTCCACCCTTTCCTCTATCTGCAGACCTGGTTCAGCCTCCCAGACTCTGAACAATTTAGGTACCTGCAGCTAGGTTGTCCCGTCACCTTGCCCCAGAGCCATCTCTCGCCTCTAAGTGTACCAAACAAGCTGAGAAGCTCTTATGTTAACTCTGTCTGACCCCCGAGCACTTGCAAAAATGTATCTTCTCAGTGTAAGCAATGCTGGCGCCTCTGTGGCGGAGTGGGCGACACATTTCATATTATCTTGTTTTTGCCCTATAATCCAGCTTGGCTATGGCCTTTCAGTTAGCTTCTAAAGTCCTTAAGCTTGATATCCCTCTTACCCAGAGCTCACCTTTACCCCCAGCTGGTCCCCAAAGAGGCCTGATATATTCTAGGCCATATGCTATTAGCTGCCAAAACTGCTATTAACAGTAACAAAAAACACAAGGCTGCGCTTCTAATCAAATATATGGAATGTGTGCAAGTGTATATATAAATGGAGAAGTGCAGCCAAGGTTGAAAAGTGACCACTGTGTAACTACAAGGAACAAAAGAGAGGTCCTCTCTCTTGTTTCTTACAGACAAAACAGCTATTGCCCTGTTCTGGAGGTCACCCCACCCGCCCAATCTCACCACATTTATACTTAATTTAAGCTTGGTTTATGTGGCAGGAGTACATGGCTCAGGACCTAACCTCCTAGCTCTCAACATGTCTCTCATTTTGGACCAGATTCACAGTTCAGTGTGAAATCTGTAGGAGTGGTTTAGCATTAAACCGCACCTAAGTCTCCCGTTCCTTCCCATGTCCATTTACGAGTGCCATAGGCTACCTTAACTAGCCTATGGCACTCGTATTTCCCTCTTAAGTAGAGAAAATATGCACTCACATTGACAACTCCCCCCAAGGCTTCCTAATCGAAATGTCTCGCACTTCTCCTAACTTTCCATAGAGAATACTCTGGCTCCTCCTACTGAAAGAACTATGGGCCAGATTCTAACCTATGGGCACCTTATGGCCGTCCGAGGTCAGTATGGCCGGCATCGTAGTGGGGAGTGCAGCCCCATGCACTCCCCGCTGTCGGAAGTAAATCTGGACACTTACGTGTCCAGATTCCTACCCTAACCTTTACGATCAGGTATGCGGCCTTACGGGGCTACCCCCGCCCCGTCCCCTAATTATCATGTCTATCTCCACCTTTATGGCGGAGATACAACATGCATAATGGGGAGGGGAAGCCCCCTTTTCGTAAGAGCCGCCAACGGTACGGCATCGTAAGAAGGTTGTGCGCATTTTTAATACCTATAATACATGCCTCTCATGTCTCTAGATGTGGATGGAACAACCTCTATTTGATGGTCTTGTCCTAATTGGATCTACCATTAGTTCACTTGGTAATAAGAGGGAACTGGGCATAGAGAAGGGAAAAGCTGAATCTGTCCTTAAAGTGTTATTGTTTTATACAAGGCCAGATATACAATAGAACTTACAGGAATTTTCCCAGTTAGCTGGAGGCATTTTCAGACCCCTCTGTTTGAAAAGAACTATTATATTGACTGTAATGGATGGTTACTAAGATGCTGTCTGTATGGCATGCAGGCCTATATAATGTTCTCCGTATTTGGTGGCATTTACTACAATGTGCTCTGTATCGAGTGGCAATTACTATCATGTTCTCTCTAATGAGTGGTGGTCACTAGGATGCTGTATTGTATTGGGCGGTGGTCACTAGGATGCTCTTTGTATTGGGTGGTGGTCACTAGGCTGTTCTCTCTATGGAGTGGTGGTCACTAGGATACTGTATTGTATTGGGTGGTGGTCACTAGGATGTTCTCTCTATTGGGTGGTGGTTACTAGGATGATCTTTATATTGGGTGGTGGTCACTAGGATCTTACCTGCATTTCATAGAGGCCATTATAACTCTCCTGTGCACACATTTCTTTTACACAGTTGGTATAATGGATACCGGAGAGACACGTACACAGCCAGGTGTCCTTGGCCCAATCCATAACATTGTGAAGGTGCAGCTTACAGTTAAAAAAAAACAGCGTCACAGCTAACATCAAGTTATTCCTAGAGCTGTTTACATTGGTTCAATGTGTTGGAGAAAGAAGAGATCTAAACAATTAATCACTCTTCATTTTTCCCTCCCATTCCTCCTTCAATCCAGCTCTCAGAGTATACACAAACCTTGTAATCAGAGTGCTGTGTTATAAACAGAGACCCTGCACACTCCCTCCCGGGACCACACAAGAGACCAGGGGCCTACCACTGGGTTTGTAAACTGTCCCTTAACAAAGACTAATGTACAGTCTTTGCAGAGTCTCATTCTGTAACAATCTGGTACACACGCAGATTACAGATCTGAAATGACATAACCCCACATCACCCTGGATCTCACTGTTACATGCCCTATGCTGGATATTTCTCTGTACTCACTAACACAGTGTTTTATACCAGGAATTCCTTATTCTTCAACATACGACACAAATGTCTTCTTTTATGCTAATTACTATTTATTTTATGGGGTGAACAATCTACACTTCAACACATTACCAAAAAAGTAACATTTCAATAGGCATAAAATAGAAGCAAACAATTTCAATTGAACCGCTGGCATCAAATCTCATTTATAATAAGTCACCGCCTTCTCCTTTTCCCAGCTTTCTATGGTGTTATGTCTTTATTTGGGGAAAAGCATTAACGTGATTGTATGCAGTATGGACAAATGTTCTATATAAGATAATATAAACCTATTTAAATAGAAGATAAATCCATTATGTACAGGGGCAGCATGGTGGCTCAGTGACTCGCACTTGTACCTCACAGCGCCAATGTCAAGAGTTCAATTCCCGGACTAGGCCTTATCTGTGGATTTTGTTTGTTTTTTCTCCCACACAGACTTAAAGACCGCATCTATGCAATCTACGTAACGAAAAGATACGTAGATCACGTTAAAAAATTACTACGCATGCACAGTATCCAATTTCGGTAAACACCAGATGTATATGCAATACGTCCAGTGGTCTGAATTCGGGCCTTAGTATGTAGTTCCAATGCAGTGACTGCTTTGAATGTAAAATATTTTCTGTAAAACCTGATAATAAATAGATTATATAAATGCACTGGGCTGGATCCAGACTTAAGAAGGGGCTTGAAATTAAGAGAGGAAGGTTACACCTGGACAAAACCAGGGAGGGTTAGGGTCAGGCTGTGGGAATTAAGGGTTAAGGTAATGGAAGGGGAGGATTAGGGTTAGGATTAGGATACGGGGAGGGAGTCTGAGGGTTAGGGTCAGGCTGCAGGGAAGGAAGGGTTAGGGTATTTGAAGGGGAGGATTAAAGTAAGAGTTGGAAATAGATTTATACTCACCTTTCAGCACAGCTTCTTCAGTCTGCCAGGGCTCGATTACTTTGCCTCTTCTAGGAAAAAGCAATCGATTTCCCAGCTGGTGAGATTGTCCCTTTCGAAATAAGGTTGTTCTCATTGATGACCCACACACCTTTTTTTTAATCATATTTGTCAAGTCTGTTACCTGGATGACACTTCGAACCCTTTGTGGCATCTTATAAATAAACCATAATAAATATAATAATTGTTTTTTTGACAGAGATTTATGTTGTACTATGGAACCATAGGTTTATAGGTGCATGCTCAGTGATGTCAGTGCAGCTTAACAGACTGCAATCTTTGCTTGTTGGTCTGCATCAGATCCCATTAGTACATGCTTCTAAAGAAAAGTACTGTCTGTCATTATGTGGGCAGCATAATCTATGAAACAATGTTGGGAGGTGGACTATACAGTTTAAAAAGAGATTTTGAAACACATTTTAAAATCATGAACAATAAAAAGTATTAAAAAGTTGTATGTAAAGAATATTTATTAATGTTTTAATGTTAAATGTAACATTTCTACAGTAAATATCTATGGAAGTCTCTGTAGAGAAAATGGATGTGGTTTGCCAGTTAGAAAGGTTTCTTTCCAATGAACCACATTCAGACAACAGAGCAGCAATGGGGAAGTCACTATGAGACATCCGCGTGATGAATGCTTGAGGACAGAGGCCGGACGAATTCTAAAAAAATGGCAACAATGACAGGTAAGTTAACCATCCCTATACTCTAACCCTTACCCTAACCCTAACCTTCCCCTTCTATCAGCCTAACCTTAACCCTCCCTGTCTCAGAGCCTAACTCTAACCTTTCGCTTCTAGCAGCCTAACTTTAACCCTCCCTGTCCCAGAGCCTAAACCTAGCCTTCTGCTTGTAGCAGCCTTACCTGTTCCCTCCCTGTCCCGCAACCTAACCCTAACCTTCACCTACTAACAGCCTTACCCTAACCCTTCCTGTCCCGCAGCATAACCCACTATATCCTGCAGCCTAACCCTAACCTTCCCCCTTCTTATTGCCTAACCTTAACCCTTCCTGTCCCGCAGCCTAACACTAACCTTTCCCTTCTTATTGCCTAACCTTAACCCTTCCTGTCCCGCAACCTAACCCTAACCTTCACCTACTAACAGCCTAACCCTAACCCTCCCTGTCCCGCAGCATAACACCCACTATATCCTGCAGCCTAACCCTAACCTCCCCCTTCTTATTGCCTAACCTTAACCCTTCCTGTCCCGCAGCCTAACACTAACCTTCCCCTTCTTATTGCCTACCGTTAACCCTCCATGTCATGCTGCTTAACCCTAAGCTACCTGTTATTGGGAACAGGTAATTGTCAAAATAGGGTTATTCAACAATTACGTCGGACACTGATATTGCCGTGATACAGTTGTTGGCTATATCAGTGTCGGAAGTCAGCCTTTCTAACCAGCAACTGCATCCCAGAGAAAATAACATGTAATACATAGACCAAGGTCATCATTTTCAGGGAAAAAATCACTAATAATTGTTTTATTTAATTCCAAAGTTTCCCTAGAAATTATGAATAACATTTCTCTTGTCTTGAAAAATATTTGATATATTTGGAATGACTAAAAATGGGTATTTCTTGCTTTACATTTGCCATATTTCATTCTCAACTGAAAGCATGGAGACTCCGCTGTATATTGTCCTAATTATATATGGCCCCATAACTTATACACTAATGAAAGCAGCATGTATGTTATATGAAGCAGAGCTGGACACCCTGCTGTGAGGCTTCTGGAGGCCTGAATCTCCAAAAAAACCCATGCACAATAAATTGTAATGAAAGACAAATTAAATCTGTGCTATTTATAATTAGATTGTCTTTCAGTAAAACATTTCCTAAACTATCCCATGAAAAGCACCAACAATGGCCCTGATTCATTAACACGCATGTCTCTTGTGTAAGCCCCCTTGACATGTAACCTTGGAGCATGTGAATGTCAGATGTTACACCTTATGTTCTGAACTCTGTTCCGTATGGAAGAATATCGGCATGTCTGAACCCTGCCATATAGGCGGAGCTAGGCATGCTAATTAAGCGCCAGGTGGGGGGGAACAGTTCCGTGCGGACACAGATTCATGCGGTAAATTGAAGGTAGGGTTCTGGGCACTTCAGAGTCAGTGATAGGGGTATGCACTCCCCACCTCCATGCTTAATTACAGAGCTCCGTGTGGACATAAGTTTTTTAGTTTCTTTGAGTACAAAATTCTGCTAAAAATAAATGGAATAATGAATTCTGACAAGTGTTTCTGTGGGCCGGATCCAGAATTACGTACAACAGGGTTTTACGCAGTCAGAATGCATAAGTACTCTGTGCTTGGGTTCTGCGCATGTGCGGACATGGCCATTACGTATTGGAGTGCACCACGCTCGATTCTCATTTATGCAAAGTAAGCCATTGTGATGGCGGAGCGCGATGACCTGACACATCATAACGATAGCCCACTTACATACGCAAGTACAGATGTTATGTCAGTTTTACTACCGTAACTACCATCGTAAGGAAAGTTCTGTACAATGGAATTTACGTAGATATGGTCAATGCTTCCCCTCCGTACACTAAGGTGGATGGGTGGAAGCTGTGCTTGAACGGCCACTTTTTGTACACAAGAGGGAGGGGGGTGTGACAGGAGGGGTTCACTGCCCTCTCTCGTACAGAATTAAACACTCCCGCTTGTATAGAGAATGTGTGGGGTGTGGATCTGGTCATGTGTCATTGCTCAGTGGCACCAGAAAACCAGCACATAAAGTGACAGGCTTATTCTGACCTTCTTTGGTGTCTGGGCAATCACCCCCCCCATAAACTTATGACTGGATCCAGAGTTTGTAATCGCTGTTCTCAGTGCTCCCATGCCTAATCTCACCTGTGTCTATATAGATGTTTTGGGGTCAGCCCTACTCATGTATAGAAGCTCTGGCTGACCCCCATCACTAATCCTCCAAGGCAGCATCCTATACAGAGCTGTGGCACGATACAAGTATACTATAGCACGCGGCAGGGTCCGCGCCGTGCGATCAACAGAGGGATCTGTTTATGATGAGCTGCAGCACCTGTCACATTGTCTGTATCATAGGCAGGCTGAGGCAGCACAGCTCATGATTGGGTTTGCAGCAAGCAGGGTGACAGGCGCTTTAGTACAGCAATAGAGTATCACATAATAAGACACTAGCTTGGCCAGTGACAGGAACAGCAAGCATGAGGTTAAACAGCAATAGTCAATCCCCTGCTGCAGTGCTGCAGCATCTGTCACACTGGGCTGGATCCAGACTTAAGTAAGTGCTTGAAATTAGTTACTTCTGGGCTAAACCATGGTGATTGCAGGGGAGTCATATTTCATCTGTTGCAAACAGTATTAGAGTTGAGAGGTGATGTTTCCTATCCCAAGTCTAAATAACAGTGTGATAGTAAAGCTGGTCAGTATCTGTGTGCAGGAAGCAATTCAAAGATAAATCCCTGCATGCAAAGAATACAATTAACTTGACTCCCCCTGAAATCAACATGGTTTAGCCCAGGAGTAACTAATTTCAAGCACTTACTTAAGTCTGGATCCAGCCCACTGTCTGTATGACAGGTAGGCTGAGGCAGCAAAGCCAATCCCCCGAGTGGAGGAATGGCCCGAGAAGGCGTTGCCCTGGCCTCCTTCATTGCTTAGGGCGGCCCTGTTAATACATGTATTATGCATATACTTATGTCAGTTTGGGTAAAGTCTTGGTGGTGAATATTTATTGCAAATTCAGACAGTACCTATTATTGCTTTATTAGTTTAAGTATTTATTTTAGCCTATTCAGCCATGTACAACATGGATGACCAAACAAAACCTATACCTAGGCTCTAGTGAAGCCTTCTGCGCTGTCCATTCATGCTGTCAGTGCGTATAAATGTACCGCTTCTAAGCTTTTTGCATTCCACCTAATTTATTGCACAATATCAATTTTCTGAATATATTCTATTTCTGTATCGATCACTGACATCGTTTTCATTTTCAGTTGCCTAATGGAGACCTCCACTGCCGTTGCTTAAGAAGGAAATGTAATTCAATGCTCTCTCTGCCAGCAATTGCTTTGTAAAGCTGTGCATTGATTGTCCCATGACAGCAGAAAAGGTCCAGGGTTGCTTGTAAAGACCCCCAGTGCTGCTACGTAAAAACTCTGTATGGCTGTAACCTGTGCGCCCTTCACATCTCCCTGCATCAGATTTGATGCTTCACTAAGTAAAATGCCATTTCCCAGGCCAGGGGCCCGAGGTTTCACATGTGCTGTAATATTAATCATTTCCTGCTTTATTACATATTATGGCCCAGATAATGGTAATCATTAGGCCTTGTGCTTCCAAAGTCATCTATTTTCAGTCCTTCCGCTGTGAGGAAATGAATGAAAGTTTATTATTATGTTTTTCTTTTTGTGGTGAATTTTTTTTATTTAGAGGGTTAACCCTATCCTGATATAGATTTGTGTGACAAATACTAGTTATTGTATTTATTGTCTTATAATATCTATGTATATATTAAGCGTTATTTATTTTATTCTATTAAGTATCTGTCCAATAAAGTAGATAATTCGTAGTTGCCAACTCTCCTGGAATATCAGGGAGACTCCCTGAAGAGTGGGTGATCTCCCAGACTCCCTGAAGTCTTTGGCAATTCTCCTGGGTGTGGGTCCTGGGTGTGGGTCCCTGCAGTTTCGAACTGTTGGGATATCGATTGCTTATGCCTCGCAGAGATATAGCAATCGATCCCTGGAGCACCAAACACGGTGTTCCGAAAGGTGAGTGGCTAAACTAACCCCAACCCTTCCCCTAATTCTAACCCTCCCCTTCCATTACCCTAACCCTCTGTTCCCTGCAGCCTGACCCTAACTCTACCTTCTCCCTAGCCTGACCCTAATACTCCCTTCTCTATAGCCTGACCCTAACCCTCCCCTTCTATGGTCCTAACCTTCCTAAGCACCTAACCCCCCTAATACTAAAATACCCCAGAGAGGGTTACTCCCTTCTCCGAAGCTGTTATCCGGCAGGTCTGCGAAAATGAATGGGCGAGTATGCCTATCGGCACACTCACCCGTTCATTAAAAAAAATTCTAAAATGGCCCCCTATTCGAAATAGAGACAGCTGAAAAGTAACTTCCGACTGTCTCTATTTCGCAAAGCGGGCCATCGGATCGCAGACTGCAACCGATCTCCCTGATGCTGATTGAGATCCAGACGTCATTGTGGTATGAGGACAGAATTTAGAAAGCATGCCCTAGTTTCTGCTGTGAGGCCTATGGAGGCAGCCATTTTCATGAAGGCCAAGATGTGATCAAAAACTGGCAGTTATCTAAGACAACATGACTTCAATAACAGACAGACATTAGAAATACAATTTGGCCTCTTCTGCTGCAATGTCACTTTATTTTAGCTTTTCTGTAAAGATTAAGAAGCCAGCAGATCTCCTATTAACAATAATTACTGAATGTATTCACTGACAATTTAAGAATTTGTAAATAAAGATGTTTATTGATAAATGGTTTTTCTAGCAGCAGTAGACACCCCAATGGGTGGGGCTACTTACAGGACACACCCCTTTGGCAGTAAAAGACACCCATTTGATGCAGCACATTGATAGTGTCATCTACCTGATATTCATTGGCAACCTTGAGTTAATTATGTGTTGATTTTCAGTGCTGTATTATACAAAAGAACAGTTAAAAAACATATAATCAGATTTTCAACTAATCTATTAGCTGCTAGTAAATTAGAGGCAATTTACCCCCCCGACCAGACCAATGCTGGGTTCCTCTGTGCATGCACGTGGGACCATTTCTTGTTTGGATATACAGTCTCCTGCAAATTTAAATAATGATTATTTTAATTGATAAGACATAAAAGGAGCCTTAGTGATGGCCATCAGCAGCTACAGAGCTTTATTACATAGCAAGAGGTCACAGTCTTTCCTCTAATTCAGAGAAAGACCCCTTCTCTTGTTCCACTGGGTTGGGGAAGCCGCTGAACACAATGATCTGTATCACGCGAGTGTTTGAAAACACCAGGTGGTTGCAATGTGTCAGCAAGCACACAGTGATGTTACTGCCAAGCTTGTCAACTGGATTTCTGGAACCATTCAATATGTCCTGACGTGTGTGACAATAAGGCCAGACAAAAAGATGGCACAGCCAGTAAGCCTGAGAATAGAGGCCAATAACATTAACTTACAACAACTTACATGCATTATTCATTAACCATCTATTGATTTGGTACTCCTGTAAGAAATCCAACTGTCAAATCATTAATAAAGTGTATAAAGTACCGACGACTGACTGTGGCACTCATTCAAGCATTCACACAATAAAACAAGGACAACTTTGTGGCATTTAAAAGTCGACACAGATTTATTAATTATGAAATTAAACTATTAATTTGTAGAGAACGAGGGTGGCAAAGATAGCCGGTGGGTAGTCAGCTCGAAAGGAGGCGGATCGCCAAACGGAGGACAGACAGCCCCTGTCCTCGGCGCTCTGGAGGTATTGGTCAACTTAAGAACACACCCCTGTCATACAGCACACCCCCGAGGGAACCGGGGAGGCATCCGGGAACCAGCCAGCTGGCTTAGCTTCCTGCTTCAGCTCGTAGGGGTGTGTCTTCCCTGCACCAAACCTTAAAGCCATGAACCTAGCGCCAAATGATGCTGACCAACCCCACTGCTACCGCCAACCTATGCCCCAACTGAAAAGGAAAAAACATGTTAACAAAACAATTCTAAATAAAGGAAGGAAGGGAAGAAATCTTCTAGAAGGAAAGCGAATGTCTGCCTAGGATTTATATAGACTAGCAGCCCCCACCCCTTATCCCACCCCCTTAATGACCTAACCGCCCTAAACCTAACTAAGCTACAATACCCATACTGCTTGCTGATGTATGCCACAGCAGTCAGGTGTTTATATTCTTTCTTGCCTATTTGGCAATCTCTCCATAAATTAAAGATGCTGCCATTTGCTATTACATTTGACCAGTTTGTGGTGGCAAAGTTATTGTTGGTATGAGGTAGATGATGTCTGAGCTGTCATACAGACGCCTGCAGCTTGAAGGGTTCATTTATCAGTACAATCATTTTTCTGGCAATTTTTGCATTCTTTCATATTTAATATGGGACAGTTTTGCTCAACTAATGTGCAATTTAGATGGATAGTGGCCCCTTTTGCACACCCAGGGGTCTGTTAGAAGCCATGCTAATAGATCACAACACATTCTGACCGTCTAGATTGAGGAGCAATAGCTGTCCTGACACCAGTACTCTTTTAGTCAATAGGGAGTATATAGGCTTCCCCTCCCTCGGAGTACTGTCCCAGGCTACTGTACTTTCAAGAGTTTCTGTGTGCTTGACATGAAAGAGAAAAATATGAGAGTTGTCCATGGCTGTCAGATATCGGTCTGTGCAGGTACGTGTGATTAATAAGTGAATGCATAGTGTTGATATACTGTAGTGTTGCTCTGAATCTCTGGAAAATGAATCTGTGTTCATGAATATAATAAGTATGCATTTGACCCTATAGCATAGGGACGGCTAGACTGAACAAGCAACAGGTTTTTTTTTGCTTTACTATTTCAGTGGCAAATGCAGTGGCTTTGGGCCTTGTCCAGACCTATGAGAGCGGAGCGTATTACCGCTTCAGCGTAAAAACTTTCACTCCCATGACACTCCCCTTACCTTTACCTCCATACGCCGGCTGAACCCTACCTTAACTTTTACCGGCGTCAGTACGAATTTTCGTAGCGACGCGCTGATCGTACTGGGCTAAGCATGCCCATACTGTACAATTTAAATGGCTCCCCCCGCCTACATTCCCTAACTCCAGCGTCCGTACTAACTTCGTGACAGGCAGCCCCTGTCCTCGGCGCTCTGGAGGTATTGGTCAACTTAAGAACACACCCCTGTCATACAGCACACCCCCGAGGGAACCGGGGAGGCATCCGGGAACCAGCCAGCTGGCTTAGCTTCCTGCTTCAGCTCGTAGGGGTGTGTCTTCCCTGCACCAAACCTTAAAGCCATGAACCTAGCGCCAAATGATGCTGACCAACCCCACTGCTACCGCCAACCTATGCCCCAACTGAAAAGGAAAAAACATGTTAACAAAACAATTCTAAATAAAGGAAGGAAGGGAAGAAATCTTCTAGAAGGAAAGCGAATGTCTGCCTAGGATTTATATAGACTAGCAGCCCCCACCCCTTATCCCACCCCCTTAATGACCTAACCGCCCTAAACCTAACTAAGCTACAATACCCATACTGCTTGCTGATGTATGCCACAGCAGTCAGGTGTTTATATTCTTTCTTGCCTATTTGGCAATCTCTCCATAAATTAAAGATGCTGCCATTTGCTATTACATTTGACCAGTTTGTGGTGGCAAAGTTATTGTTGGTATGAGGTAGATGATGTCTGAGCTGTCATACAGACGCCTGCAGCTTGAAGGGTTCATTTATCCGTACAATCATTTTTCTGGCAATTTTTGCGTTTTTTCATATATAATATGGGACAGTTTTGCTCAACTAATGTGCAATTTAGATGGATAGTGGCCCCTTTTCCACACCCAGGGGTCTGTTAGAAGCCATGCTAATAGATCACAACACATTCTGACCATCTAGATTGAGGAGCAATAGCAGTCCTGACACCAGTACTCTTTTGGTCAATGGAGAGTATATAGGCTTCCCCTCCCTCGGAGTACTGTCCTAGTCTACTGCACTTTCAAGAGTTTCTGTGTGCTTGACATGAAAATAAAATAATGAGAGTTGCCCATGGCTGTCAGCTATCGGTCTGTGCAGGTACGTGTGATTAATAAGTGAATGCATAGTGTTGATATACTATAGTGTTGCTCTGAATCTCTGGAAAAGGAATCTGTGTTCATGAATATAATAAGTATGCATTTGGCCCTATAGCATAGGGACGGCTAGACTGAAAAAGCAACAGATTTTTTTTTTGCTTTACTATTTCAGTGGCAAATGCAGTGGCTTTGGGCCTGATCCAGACCTACGCATGAGAGCGGAGCGTATTACCGCTTCAGCGTAAAATCTTTCACTCCCATGACACTCCCCTTACCTTTGCCTCCATACGCCGGCTGAACCCTACCCTAACTCAGTACGAATTTTCGTAGCGACGCGCTGATCGTACTGGGCTAAGCACGCCCATACTGTACAATTTAAATGGCTCCCCCCGTCTACATTCCCTAACACCAGCGTCTGTACTAACTTCGTAATATAAACACGCCCCGTCGTCGGAAAATACGCAAAGAATACGGACGCCTGAATCGCCGCTACAAAAAGGTCTTTGGTACGACCGGAAGTTGTCACTCTGCACATGCGCAGTGCGTTTTTTCTGCCGATTTTACGCTTACGCCCAGCGTAAGATCTCTTGCGAGCGTAGGTCTGGATCAGGCCCTTTATCTATGCAGATAATACATATAAAAATAATAAATTCCTTGGGCCCGATTCAATTAGCTTCACACACCGCGTTAGCTAATCCTTTATCTTGTGGATTTTTATGCGCCCCTCCCCCTTCCCATAGAGGTGCGCATAAAAATCTGCGAAGGTTGGCTACCGTAATCGACTGGAAAAAGCGCACTGCAAGCTTTTTCCCTGTCTTCACAGCAAATTGCATCGGGCCTTTTGTATTGTCCCTGCTCCCGATCTTTGGTCTCTCTCTCCAGTGCTCTCCACTGTGTCTCTTGCCTCTGTCCTCTCTACTCCCTCTGTCATCTTCTCTTTTATTCCATCCTGTCCCTCTACCACTCTAATCTCACTTCTTTTCATCTCTTCTTGCCTCTGTTTTCTTCTCCTGCTGACCACCGCTGGAGCTGCATCATTCCAAGGAAAGTAATTCGATTTGAGTAATTAGGGTTATTGTAATGGAAAACACAGTAAAGCTGGCCATACACTAGAGCGATATTGTACTCAGCTGCAGGTGTCTGATATATTAGGACAATTTTCCCCTAGAGAAAGGTTTGTCTGATAATTACTATAACGTATTACAGTAATATAGTGATGGAAACCCTGTATCTCTTGCAAAATACAGAGCTTTATTATCATTACTTTATTACTGCTGTACTTGCCAATATTTATGGAGTCAGACAGATAGGGAAACAGCCAGGAGTTGGACGGTTGCAGTCCCTGCTCCCTTGGGCTGCCTTTCAGAAATAGAGACAGCCGAAAGTTCCTTTTCGGCTGTCTCTATTTCGAAAAAAGGTAGCCATTTTATAAATTTTTTTTATAAATAGGTGAGTAATGTGTGAGTAAGGGAAGGTTAGGGTTAGGGTCATAGAAGGGAAGGGTTAAGGTCAGGCTGCGGGAAGTAGTTCTTAGGGTTAGGCTAGGTAGAAGGGAGGGTTAGGGTCAGGCTAGGCAAAAGGGAGGGTCAGGGTCTGGCTGCGGGGAAGAGAGGATAAGGGTCAGGCTGCGGGGAAGGGAGGGTTAGGGTAATGGAAGGGGAGGGTGAGGGTCAGAAATAGGGGAAGGGTTGTTGTTAGTTTTTACACTTACCTATTGGAGCGCTGTGTTCAGTGCTCCGGGGATCGATTGCTAGGCCTCATCTAGGCATAAGCAATCAATATCCCAGCCATTTGGATACTGGCATTTGGAGAGGAAAGAAAGTTGATCCGTTAAGCCTATCATCATCTTTGTGCCAGCCAATTAACTTTCAGATTTCTGACCACTAGAGTTCCATATCACACTCCTACAGTATATAGTGTCATTTCCAGACCTTAATATAAACCACATATATTATGTTATGTGCCATTCTCAGACCTTAATATAAACCACATATATTATGTTATGTGCCATTATCAGACCCCTAATATAGCCCACATGTACTTTATATAGTATGGCATGAAAAGACTCCTAATATACCCCACATGTATAACAAGAATCGGGACCCCCCCATTGCCCCCTCCCCCACCTTTTGAATATCCGGTGTTTGCCACTGTATCCAGCCGTGTTTGTGACTTCCCTCTACCCTACAGTCATAATCCATCCTTCATGTGCTCTGCAGGATAAGAATAATATGTGCTAATCACAGAATAAATAATTGCTTTCTTAATTATCTGTTGAAAGAACATGGGCCCATAACAACTAATTACCTGTTCAGGGCTGCAATGTGTTTCATAATGCCTTAAAATATGGGTGCGTACTTATGCTTCTAAATGTGTATTGCGCTGGAGGCTACATTACATAACGCTATTTATATTTTTACTGCATTGTGTTAGTAATATGCAGCTAATCACATATGGTATTATGCTGTGGGAGATTTAATTGGAAAATGATGCATAGTTTTTATGAACAGAGACCGAGTCTTTACCACAATGTCATGTACAGACCTTGAAAACAGCATGGAGTTTATGAATATTATTACTAAAAGTGTGAAGAGGCTCCATTGTGTGATGTCATTACAAGAGACGAGTCTCTAGATGGGGATCTTGGAAAAGGTCAATGCCAGAAAAAGCAATACATCAACATGTCAGTTGTTTGCCAGGGTGGTGAATAATGAGCCAGGATGCTATCATGATTTGCCATCTTGCAGCTGAAGCAGAGCTTGTACCTTGCTAGTGCGTTACCCTTTTCCGCCCCAAATTGTGTTGAGTGTGAGTTTATAGGGCCCCACTTTCGTGTTGGTGCCTTAGTAATAATAGACACAATTAAAAAAAGGTTCCACAATTTGACCTCCACAATTATTAATGCTTATTTATATAGCACCGCAAACTCTCCACAGCACTTTACTGCAAACATTATACATTCACATAAGTCCCTGCCCCTAGTGGAGCTAGATAGGAAATAGTGCAGGAATCGAACTCATGAACTCATGACACTGACCTCACAAATGCTACTCCCTGAGCCACCATGATGCCCCAGTCCAATGTATGGAATTTGCAGTTCTAAATTCTGTACATGCAAGGGGAATGCACACCTCCTGCACCCCACTCACACGTACGGCCCTTCCTCATTCAGCTTTATTTTTCTGTCACGGCTAACAGACAGATGTGTTTATTTTGCCCAAGGATGTAAAATACAATATATATGAATATAAATGTTACCCAGATAATACAGTTAATTCTTTTGCTGGGCTGGGTATAATGTATCTTGGCATGATTGGTGGTCTAAAGGTTCTAATAAGGAAGAAGGGGGTTGACTGGTTTGAGAAGAAAGGGCTCTATTTACTTACTCAAGTGAACGTAGCTCATCCATGGTTGCATTAGCTCGCTGCGAGCTACGTTCATATTATTTACTAACACTTACCCTCCGCTGGCTGTCCCGCGATGACATTCAAGCTTTCTGCAGTCATAGCGGGCTTTCTTTGGCTGAATGGAAGGCCTGCACATGCGCAGTGGCTCTCTGCTGGGACTTTGTAAAAATAAAGCCCCGGCATGACAAGCACTGCGCATGAGCAGACTCTTCATGTCTGGACCGGCACCTGCGGGCAGACGCGTCTTCGATCAGGTAAGTTTTTAAGCCTATACTATTGTCTATTTTTTGTTTTTTTTATTGTTTTTTTATTTTATTAAAAAAATATATATTTTTTTTTTACCAAAAACTACTATTTTCATATATTCCAGTGGTCTCCCCATATATACCCCCCTTCCCCCCCTAATTAGTTATTGTGGGGAGAAAAAGGGGGTTATATGGGGAGATCGCTGGAATAGAAGCAGTAACGCCAGTCTGATCTGGCGTTATTTTAACTCTCAGAGCCGGTGAACACATATGAGCTTTGACTGCATCGCCATGGAAACTGTTTAATTTCATGGCGGTTCATCATTTGTAAATAAGAAAAAGTTCATTTTTGGAGTAAAAACTTCATAACTTCAAAAAATGAACTATGTAAATAGAGCCCAAAGTTTCAGGTGCATGCTCTGACCATAATAGCTTCTGATTGGTCCATATGGCTTATTAATTATCATATTAATTATTATTATTACTTGCCCAGCCTGTGATTGGATTAAGGCGCTGTCACTGGGTTTTCTCCCTTTAGTACTATGAAAGCACTGTATAGCATGTATTACATTGCTGTGTCCGAGACAGACTGCTGCCTAGTGTTTAGTGTTTTTTTTGGTTTTTTTTTACTTTTTCTCTGTGTGTCCAGCATTACTCACGTTTTCTAGCAATATCAGTGAACCTCCATGAATAGACTCTGGACAGCAGCCAGATAGCTATTAAGGGTAAACTCAGAGGAAGTAGGGTAAAATAAGATTTAGGGAATCACTTATAAAGATTCAATATTTCTTTAATGATTACCAAGGCATAAAACACTAACTTCTTTGTAATATGTCAATGTAGTGGAGGCAGCAATGGTGCTTCGGGCGTCATGAACGTTTCTGGTGGGTATAGTTTAGAGCAGGTGGAAAATGATGGAGGCAGCCATGTTAATACCCTCTAATGACTGAGTGGTGGAGATAAGTGGAGTATACACCTGGCTGGAGCACATTATTATCATCATCACATGGTCCTCTGCAGGCTTATCAGGGCATACATCGCAGAGCAGTGATGCCTGGGAAAGGCTGCAGGTGATAAACACTTTATGGCGTTGTAAAGATAGGGAGTTGATTATAGTCTGGATGTTCCTCTGGCAGGTGCCACTTGCAAGATGCCGCTGAGAGTTCAGACTTTCATTTTATAGCCAAATAGCCTCTGTGCACAATAAGAAATACAAACATACTAGCACTGCAGCTGCCGTTCTTACAAGGGCATAGAGTAATCTGCTTACGTTGGTATGTTATGGTTGCTTATCTGCACTAAACCATCCCAACCAATCAGATTTTACCTCTTATTGTCAACCTGAGCTAGCAGAAAAAACAGGAGAGGTTGTTATGGGATTAGTTAAGAACTGAACCTATAAACATTATTAGTAAATAACACATACTGATAGCCTATCAATATGTGTTGATAGGGGTAGATTGTCCATAGCCTCACAAGGAGTTTTCTATGAAGGCCGGTGACTTAATGAGGCTATTTGATTTATTTAATATTTTGAATTAACATTTCTTTTATTTTGTTGCTTCAGCTGTCCACACTACTTAGAGACACTTCCAGGTGCATAGAAGTGACCCCATTAGTGAATAGAAGAGCCTTATAGTCCCCTTTAAATGTATGTTTGCCCCGCATTTTCTTTGGTCCCACCTACATGAGGCTTTCATATTACACAAGCAAACACCAGGGGCAGTTATTTCAGGCAGCTTGGTAGAAACTCTTGGGTATTTTCATTTCCCATTTGGGCCAGACAGTAATGCTGGGTACACACTAGAGGGTTTTCTGATGATTATTGTGCAGATGACATGTCTGCCAATTGTGTGCCAAGGCCTCCATTTAGGATCCTTCTACAGTATGTGTGCAGCCTCCTTTTGTGCCCCTTATATGTGTCCAGCCTCTATTTGTGCCCGTTATATGTATCCAGCCTCCATTTGTGCCCCTTATATGTGTACAGCCTCTATTTGTGCCCCTTATATGTGTTGAGCTTCCATTTGTGCCCCTTATATGTGTCCAGCCTCCATTTCTGCCCCTTATATGTGTCCAGCCTCTATTTGTACCCCTTATATGCGTCCAGCTTCCTTTTGTTCCCCTTATATGCTAACAACTTTTTTTTAATTAAAAACCTTTTCTAAACTCACTTATCTTACCTTTTCCCTCTTGCTCTGTCCCCTGTAGGACCAAATCTATTACCTTATTCAATGAAAAAGATTTGGTGCTACAGAGCCCTATATATCCAGTACCGTTCAGCTGAATGACCACTGTTAACTTATGTGGCCGGCGTCTGTGTGAGCTGCAGTCTATGTGGTCGCAGCCCAAGGGGAGGACAGCGTGACCTAAAGGGGGGCTGCCCTACTGGGTGATCCCCCCCTTTAAGTCATCTAGGGGCCCGCTCCTAGAAATGGCCCTGGCATCATGGGTTTCACTAATGTAAAGTCTTAATTTTTAAGATCCACGATGTCCAATGTCTGCTTCTTTCTTCATTGGGTATTTTTGAGCACTGAACGATCCAGCTGGGAATCATTTAAGTGTGGACAGTACAGAGATCAGGTGTAGAATCATCATTATTTACAGTAATAATGTCGGATTATAACCAAAAAATCCCAGTTTAAGTCTTTGTATGAGCTGCCTCTTTCATTCACCTGTATAGCGCAGTTCCATGTTTAGTTCGCATTGGATAGTAAATAGGAAACCTTACATGACCTCCCAAACATGGATAAAATTTGGTCAGACGACAAACATCATATCTCTGACACCATCAGTATTTTTCTATGTAACACACACTTATGTACAAAAGGCTCTAGGACTTCAGATATTTGATATTCTGGGGAATTACATTAAGTGGTCTGTCTTCTAACTTGAAGGAGAGTACATTATGGATTTGAAAGAAACGTATTGAGGAATGCGGAGTGTCGTTTTATGCATTATTGTATTACTATCTTATTGGATCTCTTTGTATACATGTTTCATTGAGTGTGGTTTGCCAGTCTCTTTGCGACTGCTGCAAAAGAAGAATCCCTGGATAAAGCGATGAGTCAAGAACAGAATGGTTCCCTGCTGACAGGTAAAATTTTCCATTAACCCTTATCCTAATCCTTACCCTAATCTTTCTCTTCTAATAACCTAACCTTAACCCTCCATCTTCTGCAGCCTAACCCTAACATTAACCCTCCATCCCCCGCAGCTTAACTCTAACCTTAACACACCATCTTCTGTAGCCTAACCCTAACATTAACCCTCCATCCCCCACAGCCTAACCCTAACCTTAACCCTTCATCTCCTGCAGGCTAACCCTAACCTTCCATCTCCTGCAGCCAAACCCTAACCCTAACCCTCCATCTCCCGCAGCTTTGCCCTAACCTTAACCCTTCATCTCCCGCAACCTAACCCTAACCCTCCTCCCACAGCCTAACCATAAGTTTGTATGTGCTTTCCCCGCTGTTCCTTCAGGCTGCTACATCCCATCCCCGTTCTCTCCCAGACCAGGCGTCTGACGCTATTGGGTACTTTCGCTATAAGCATACCCTCCAACATGACCCATTCCATTAGGTACAAAAAACTCTGTTCCTCAGTTTCCAACTGTCAGTTACTATGGTATCCACCTTTGTTGAAGAGGCAAATCGTTTTTCATATCAGTTAATTCATTTAAACCAGGTGAGTGACAGTTGGAAGCTCAGGAGCGGATTCAATTGTACCTAATGGAATGTTGGAGGGTCTGTATAAGTACCAGTTCTCACTGTTAAAATTCACAAAAATATTTTTAAAAAATGATAAAGCCGCCATTCAGCTGCTGGACCGGCAACTGCAAAGTTTACTGCAATACACAACAAGCCAGCTGTCTCTGAGATGGGTTTTTTCTTTCTGCTATGTTATTAATTGTATGACATCAGTTTTATCATCATTATTTCACAGACATATGGAAATAATGGATATTAATCTTATTATGTCATCAAAACCACCTTAATCAAATCATCCTATGTACTACTGACAAGAAAAGAAACCCTCACGCTGTATCAATCAACACAAATGACTACGCGGATATTTACAACTTACCCCCACGTAGGGAGCATTGCTTTACATGGTGAGGCACTTTTGAAGCAGGATTCCTTTATATCTATCTATCTATACATGCTACTGTTCTAGCTTTCGTTTTAGAGATATCTATTCAAGATATTATATATTACAATAATTATTACACATATATAGAGCAGGGGTTCTTAACCAGTGGTCCTACTGGAGATACTCTGACCACTATCTAATGGTACTCAGACTACTATCCGGTACTACTCAGGCCACTATCCGGTACTACTCAGGCCACTATCCGGTACTACTCAGACCACTATCTAATGGTACTCAGGCCACTATCCGGTACTACTCAGACAACTATCTAATGGTACTCAGGCCACTATCCGGTACTACTCAGACCACTATCTAATGGTACTCAGGCCACTATCCGGTACTACTCAGACCACTATCCGGTACTACTCAGACCACTGTCTGGTAATACTCAGACCACTATCTGGTACTACTCATACCACTATCTAATGGTACTCAGACCACTATCCGGTAATACTCAGACCACTATCCGGTAATACTCAGACCACTAAAGGTTGTGCGCAATACGACACCGTAAGTTCGCGTAAGTATCCAGATTTACAACCGACAGCAGGGATGCCGGCCGTACTGACCGTCCGTAAGGCGCCCATAGTTCAGGATCTGGCCCGCTGTATTTAGTTATCTGCTGGGGGCTGCAATACTGCACCACATAATAAGCAATGTGAATTACCAACATAAGATCCCATTTCATTCTTGAGTACAATGAAATATTACAGATTTGTTCAGAATTATTATATTTTTTTTTTAATAAGTACAAATATTTCCTCTCTTTCCATAAGAGCCAGAGCACGTTCACCTGCTGGGCGACTGATTGCACAAAGCGCTGCTGTTGCCTTCTCGTGGTGGCCCTGCAGGATTGGAGGTGACAGCCGTAATAACACCAGGTGTGACTATAGCTCCTAGTTAGTGTAAAGGAAAGAAAAGTTACAGTGTAAGAAAAGCTAAATGACAGCAGAAGGAAATTGCATCACATGCAGACCAGGTGTACCTTCCAATAAACTGCCACCATTGTGCTCTACATACAGCGTCACTATGTGTCCAGGACCTTATCATACTATGATATATTGTCGCTGTAGATAACGAAGGGACTGATACAATTAAATATTTATGATCGGTTTGACGCGTGCGTGAGAGGCCTGACTGAATATGCTATTGGCCTAGTGTAAACTAATCTTTAAACAGTAGTGAGTGATTTACAGCACTGACAACCTTCACCAGACACCTGCTTCCTAGTTCTCACTAACCTTGAAGTACCATCATGACGAGAATCTGGGGCTATTAAACCTTTACTTTATACTTTTCAGCACATAAAAATGCCATTGCATGAAATAGAGACTAGGACAATGTAAATGTTGTGATATTTTTGAGCAGAAAAGAATGGGACGGATACTGTAAACCGTATAAAGAACATCTGCTGATGCACAATATCTTAATGTGAAAGGTTTGATGTGCTACAGATAGAGAATATATTTGTGCTATTACCAGGCGCTGGTAGGCACATTTTAGCCAATTTGCATCTTAATGTAAAGAACATAAATTAAGGCCGACCCCAATATGGAACTTACCTGGGTGGACTGATGTTCCAGACCCAGTAGCTCACTATATCAACAACATACAAATAAAGGAAAACAAAATAATGGGAACTTTTTGCTTAGATTCACATAGTGGCTCAGTGAGTGGCACTTGTGCCTAACAGCGCTGAGGACATGAGTTTGATTCTCTGACTAGGCCTTATCTGTGTGCAGTTTGCATGTTCTCCCTGTGTCTGTGTGGGTTTCCTCCCATGCACCAAAGACATGCTGGTAAGTTAATTGGCTGCTGAATAAATTAACCCTTATGTGTGTTTGTGTTTATGTCAGTGTTGGGGACCTTAGTATGTAGCTCCAATGGGGCAGGGACTGATGTGAATGTGAAATATTGCACAATGTAAAGTGCTACATAATCTGACGGTGCCAAACACGTCAGGGAAATCAGCCGTTCCTCGGGGAGTCTTCCTGATATTCAGAGAGAGTTGGCAACTATGTAATAAACTGGTAAAGTATCATTGTAAGAGCTGTTTTTAATAATTGCTTGTCCCAGATATACTCTCGCTGTTCGTGGCAGCCTGGAGACAACTTAAGGCAAAATTCTGTTTTGTGGCCTATGTTCAATGCTGAATATATTTTCAATCTCATATACAGGGAAGCTTTTAATCTAAAGCTTACTTAACCTTGTGAATTACTGAAGAATGCAATGGACACACATTCCAAGTGGCTTATGAAGGAGTTTAAGGAGAGGGTAAAATAATACGCTGCAGTCAGTCCGCTAAAAAATGAGCACCGTTGCCAAGATACACTGAAGCACATTATGCCTTCCAGAGGTTCTTTAAGTAGTGACAATCAACCACTGTCCATAGCAGTATAAGACAGCAAAGGTTCCTAACACAATCTTGTCTACAGAAACATCACTGGGGGTGTATGAGGAAGGGGTAGTTACTGGTGGCACTGGAGTCCTGGGCCCAAAATGAGAGGGGGTACACAATACTTGCCCCAGCTCAAGAAGCAGGTATCGGCGGTAAGAGACAGATGACACCAGTTTCCTACCGCTGATATTGGGGAGCTGTAGTAGGTTGGAATGATGTTAACTGACCACAGCGGAGGAGAGCCAACAAACATGCAGCACAGGAATATATATGGTGATATATAT
>WWET01000240.1:284684-299741 GCA_011038615.1 Limnodynastes dumerilii | reverse complement strand
GCCTGCCCCCCGACCCTCCCCCTGTGGCCAGCGTAATTACACTGTTACGCTGGCTGAAGGCAACCCTAACTTCAGCCGGCGTAACAGTGTGTAATTACGCCGACCACAGGAGCGTAAGTGGCCAAACCCGCCCCCCCCGTCTTCCTTGCCTAACTGTTTGTAGTTACGGTGAGGAACGCCCCCTCAACTGTAACTACGCAACAGTTAGGAACACCTGATCCTAAGGAATGGGTTTCCCTAGCTACACCAGGCAACATCTGTCCGGCGCATTTGCAAATCGGCAAAACTATGGCGGCGGCCGTAGTTCTGGATCAGGCCCATGCTCTCATGTTATTCCCTGGTGAGACACTGCTGTGACTGACAACTATGACTAGATAGTATGGTTAGAATTTGGGCTGGCAAATGTGAGCAAAAATAGCTTATTTAATTCAATGAATACTTGTTATTGGAAAAAAGTCAATTAAACAGGCGTGTTTTGGGGATAAAGATTTACGACTGTCATTAAATCCAGAACTTGTTGTGGGGACTCACTACTAGGGCTGAAATTGCCAATAGTTGTCTGGTAATCACTCGCAGATGCTTCTCACCCCTGTTAAGTAGAGGCTATGTTGCTTCATCCCTGTGATCATCACAGCTTCAGATTAGCAAAATATCCATTGTCGGCATAGCTGGAATGCTGTACAGATTCTCAGTCTGGCTGCCTTTCAGCTGTAGGTCTGTGAAAGTCATTGGCTTTGAATGTCATGATGTTGATAACATGACAGCATTAGCGTTAGTTGGGCTGCATCTCTGCTGCTGTTCAATGTTCAAGGATACAGGATAAGATCCTTTCCTCCAAATCATTTTGTGTTTTTGTAAAGATTTTGGCCCTATTCAGACCTCCGTCCTCTGTGCCTGTCCGTACGTAACTAACCGATTGAAGTTACTGGGCATGCATAGTAATTTTTGTATGCTATTTACGTAGCGTTTTGCTACATGGATTGCGTACACGCGGTCTTAAAGACCGACGGTCACAGATTGAAAGTTACCAAATTCCATCTCATGGTAAGATGTGCCGCCTGCTCCCACATAATATGGGGCATTTGGGGAATGGGAAAAAAGAGCTATAAGTGCATGGCTTGTACACCTGCACCAGGGCTGCTACCATCTGTCCTACGCTCCATGCCCATCAGCAGACGCAGCCATTGCATACTGGGCAATATCACCAATTCCTGCTACTCCGGACACCACCATGGCACCTTCTACCCCAATATTCCAGGACTTTGACATGCTGAATTACCTCAGACGAGGTAGTTTTGGAGAGGTCCTGAAGGTCAGGGAAAAAACTACAAATAACATCTACACCGTGAAAGTGGTGAAAAAATATCACACTGATGGTGAGGAAGATTTATCATGGTTTTACGCTGAAAAGCGCGTGTTCCAGGAAGGCTCCAACTATCCCTTCTTTGTTGGACTCCATGCATTCTTTGAGACCAACAGCCGCCTCTACTATGTAATCGAGTATATTAATGGCAGTGACCTGTACCATCTAATGACCTGCCAGGAGATACTCGAGGAGGAACAGGCTGTGTTTTACACAGCAGAGATCAGCCTTGCCCTGAACTACCTGCATACCAAGGGCATCATCCATCGTGAAATCAAGCCAGAGAATATCTTGCTGGAGGAGAATGGCCACATAAAAGTCACTGATTACGGGCTGTGCAAAGATGGGATGACTCCAGGGGACACCACAAGAATATTCTGTGGGACAGCATCTTACACTGCCCCAGAAATGCTGTTGGAGGAGCCCTATAACTATAGTGTGGACTGGTCGGCACTGGGAATAGTGACATTTGAGATGGTTGTGGTATGTACACCATTTTCCATGGTGGCATCCACCTAAGATGTGGAAATAGACCCTACAGATGTCCTGTTTCATCATATATTGGACAATGACGTGACATTCCCTGATTACGTCTCACAAGATGCAGCAGAATTTATCTCAGGTTTACTAACCAAAGACCGAGAACAACGTCTCGGCTGCTGCAACCACACATATTCTGAGTTACAGGGTCATCGATTTTTCCGAAGCATTCACTGGGAACTTCTGGAAAAAAAATCTAGTTGTTCCCCCATTCCAACCGAACACCCAGGAAGAAACTACTGAGGAGATTGACCAATCAGAATTTAACTCTTTTGATTGTGTCATCTCCAATGAGCTATAAAACAACATCATGGCGGACACTGCTGTCTATGAGTCGTGCCCTGCGAAGTCTTCTCCACCATCCAGCATGGTAAGTACAGGCTTATTTTTTATCTATAAGTAGAACAATGGGAATGTCATTTATTTTCTCTTAGCAGTAAAATATTTAGGAATATAAGATAAGTAAATAAGTTATCGATAATGAAGCAGCAGATAAGTCCACCCTGATATACGAGATAAAGTGACTATAATAATGTGCCTTCCTCATTACACCTCTTCTCCCCTCTCTCCCCAACCACACCCCCAATATATAAAACTGTGATCCTTGCTTACTTACTGTTCTTTGTACAGGGCCTTCTCATATGAACACCTGACAGCAGCTGTCTCACCTGAAGTTCAAGCTGCAGCTGCTGCAGAAGAGAAAATCCATCTCTCTCCAACTCCAACAATGTATTCAACATCCAGAACATCGAACAGCAGAGAGTTAATCCAATTTAATTAGAAGCAGATTAAACTCCCTGTGTGTGTGTGTGGGATACAAATGGTGCCACTCACCCCTCCTGTTGTTATTGGTTGCTTCCTGGGAAAGGGGGAGGAAATGGGAGGCGATGCTAGTCTTCATAAGTCCTTGTGCAGGGGATCCAGCCTACTTCTTCTTGGATTTTTCACAGTGCATGCTGCTGAAAAACAGTGATTGGGAAGTGTACTTATTTGCTGATTAATTTTGTTCACAGTATTTTGCTTTACGCATCTTTATATAGCTTTATTTCACCCTCTGACTCTGTCCTGTCCTGTCCATACCCTGCCCCATCTCTCTGATCCCCTTTTTCCTTATCCACTGTCCCCTGCTTGTTTCCTGTTTCATTCTCCCTTTTCCCTCTTACTCTCCTCCGTTGTCTCTCCTTTAATACCTTAGCCGTTTTTGTGTTTTACAGTATGCCGCGTCCAAAGCGTTTTGCAGGCCTCCCTGCGCGCCTCCGCAACTCCCCTGCTGCGTGCATCCGCGACTTCCCTGCTGAGCACCTTCCCAACTCCCCTGAAGAATGTATTCCAGAGGTACCCGGATTTATGGGTAACCGCAGAGCGGCAGCAGTAACCCATCCCAGCCTTTAAACCCCCCCTCCCGGCCATTTACCCGTCGGGAGGAGGAGAACGATGCAGGCGCTGGGCCTGCATCACCGCCGGCCACGAGACACCAGCACGAAGACCGGAGCCGTGGTTCAGCCTCAACAAGTAGCCAAGCCCAGGCGCTATAGCCCGAGGGAGCACCCCAGCAACATTGTCTCAAGGTCTCCCAGCCCTTACCACAGGAGCAGACATGAGGAAGGCCCTTTCACAGACCCCAATAGCATAATTGATCAAAGGGCACATGGTTGCCATTACATTCCCAAACACTACACTTTCCCTCCCAGCCATGCCGACAAGAACTATCATGGGTCCCCTAGTTGGCACAACGGTGGAGTCCATGCGGCCCCCCATCACAGCAGGGGATATCCTCAAAGGGATTGGGATTACAGGGTGGCTTTGTGCTCAAATTATTTATGCGGACCTGATGAACCTTACTTTCCCCACGACATTAGGCCCTATTACAGCAGTGGGTACCCTAGGGACAATTATGGGCCCAGCTGCTCACACGATTGGCCATACTGGCAGCCCCCTCAGCCGTGCTATTCCCATTGCCTGTCTCATAAGCAAAGTACCGCAAGCCAGGTAAGTCGCGCATGCCGCTCTCGCTCTAATTTGCCTAGGCGCAGATCGGTCACGGTGCACCTCGAACAACCAATTGGTAGGCAGAAGGGGGATAAAGATGCTGCTCCAGAGGGTACGGTTCATATTTCCTCTTCCTCTTGCTCCTAGGTGCCGTCTGGGCTTCGTGTAAGATTAAAGAGCCGGGGGAGATCAACAGCATGGCATACTCGTGTGGTGGCCGAGGAAGCGGTGGTAGCACCAGCCGAGGTGCTGGGCATGACTGAAGAAGATGAACAGCTAGGAACCAGTCAGCCAGCGCCCGGTGAGTCAGACCACAATACATCGGGGGTCGATGGGGATACTGAATCTGTGTCTACATGCACGTCCGTTACGTCTCTGTCTTCAGATGTTTGAGGCCGGTCAAAGCTTAACTTGGGGAAGGCAATAGATAAACACCTGCGCAAGCGAGCTCAGAAAAAAGCCAATAAAGCAGCAGCAGCGCCTACCCCCCCACCCCCGCCAACAGACAGGAGGAGGGTTCACTACGATTACATTGCAGTGGTACGCGGATTTAGGCCACGCATGCACGAAAAAATGAAAAAAGGCATATTTGTAGACATGTTTGCTCTTACAGCGGACGGTCGCAAGGCATTGACGACATTGACGATGGCACAAAAGAAAGGGGCAGCTGCGCAAGAACAGTACTGCAGCTATAACACATGGTTTGCTGCGTGGTGTACATTTATGGACACCAATATCGAATCACGACCAGGTGAATATAGAGACCTGAAGCATTGAGTTTGGCACAAAAGATGTGGAGTTGTGGCTAGATGTCACACATGCACAGCAGTAGCCCATGGCAAAACCTTCAAGTCTCAAGCGGTTTCCAATCAAGGGGCGCAGTGGTGCCCCATTTCAGTCCAAAGGAAAATGCTACAGCTTTAATAATTCCACCTGTAACCGTGACAACAAATGCCCCTACAGGCACCACTGCCTTTGATGTATCGGCCCATCCACAACTTAGATCTCGGTGTGGCGCCATCTCCAATACAAAGTAGAATTCTGACTGGCCAATTTCCTGCTGCAAGGTTTTAGCGAGGGGTTCCGTCTGCCAATAGTAGGGGCGGTTTTTACAGTTTACCCATGTGAATTACGCTCTGTCGTTGACTTACCTGGTGTGCTGAGGGAAAACGTTGGCAAGGAGGTTCTATTAGGTCAGATGTGCGGCCCATTTCCATCCCCCCCGATTCCGGAACTGGTGCTATCCCCCATAGGTGTGGTACCCAAGAAAACGCCCGGTAAATTCTGCCTGATCCAGCACATGTCATTCTCCCTGGGGGCTTCTGTTAATGACACCATTCCGGAGACATGTTCCCGGGTAGTATACCAGTCTTTTGAATTTGCTCTAGCAACGGTTCAAGGGGCAGGCCCCGGGGCATTGATGGCCAAGGTGGATGTGGAATCGGCATTTCGCCTCCTTCCGCTTCACCCTTCGTCACTCAGATTTATGAGTTTCCGTTTAGAGGAATTGCTTGCCCATGGGCTGCTCAGTGTCTTGTGCCTTCATCGAGGCATTCAGCAACTTCCTCCATTGCGTCGTGACAGGTTCAGGTGTGGACAGGGTGGCCCACTATCTGGATGATTTCCTGGTAGTGGGCTCGGCCACTTGCCAATCTTTGGTTGATTACACACAGACATTATTTAAATCCTTGGGTGTGCCTGTGGCACATGACAAAACGGAGGGCCCCACAACTAAATTATCTTATCTCGGCATTGAAATTGATTCGGTGGGGGGCCTCTGTCGTCTCCCGGCGGATAAGGTCGCCCACCTGCACAATCTAATCAAGGCAGCTTTAGAAGTAAATAGACTCCCCCTCGCAAATATACAATCATTGGTAGGATCTTTAAGGTTTGCCGGCCGCGTTATCCTCATGGGAAAAGTATTCTGTCGCAGGCTGGAACGTGTGACAGCTGGTGTGGGATTCATTCTTGGAGGGGTTCAACAGCGTTCACATTTGGCCTACCCCTTCCATCTCCAGCCATGAGCTGCAGCTCATGACAGACGCGGCTGGTGGGATTGGGTTCGGTACCTATTTCCAGGGGTATTGGTGCGCAGGCGCCTGGCCAGACGTCTGGCAAAGGAATGGCTTCACCAGGAACCTCTTGCAGTTGGAGCTGTTCCCGATAGTGGTAGCCTTGAAGCTATGGGCCTCTCGCCTTAAGGATAGGAGCATGGTTTTTGGTGCAATAATTTAGGGGTTGTGCAGGCCATCGATCTGCAGGGCGCGTCAGCCTCTCCAGTCTTACGTTTACTCAGGCACCTAGTTTTGAGGTGCCTTGAGTTTAACATCAACTTCCGGGCGGCTCACATGCCGGGGGTGGACAACGGACTAGCTGACACCCTCTCTAGATTTGATTGGCCTAGATTTCACCTGTTAGCACCTAAGGCAGCGTTGACTGGAACATTGTGCCCTGTCTCTATTTGACAGGTGGCTGGGCTAAGATAGAGGATCTTGTGCGTCTGTCATTAGCCCCTTCCACCTGACGGAGATATCAGGCCGCCTGGGCAAGTTGGTCGGCAATCCTTAACAAACACGGTGGGGCAGTCAGTAACCTGCAGGATTGCCTCTATAAATTCATGCTGCGGGAATACAGGCAAGGGAGATTGCAAGCGTAAATGTCCTCTACTCTAGCGGGAATTGCCTTTTGTATTAAATTACGTGGTGGTAAGGTAAGCATTGCTCCTCTGTGTGCCTGGTCCATTACCTATTGCTTTCTTGGTGCATTGCTCCTCTGTGTGCCTGGTGCATTACCCATTGCTTTCCTGTTGCATTGCTCCTCTGTGTGCCTGGTGCATTACCCATTGCTTTCCTGTTGAGTTGCTTCCCTATGTACATCACATTAACTACATTATATTTAGTCCCTCATTTTTAGATTCACTCTTTCTCTACATAGCATATTTTTAGGGAGTCACTATATATATTTTTAATTTATATTTTAATATGTTTTAATATGTTATATTATGGGATTATAAAATTGCTTCCTTCCCGATTTTCCTTAGTATTTATTTATTTATATATTTTATTATGTATATGTAATGGATATTTGGAATATTAAGTGAATTAAGGTATTTAGTATCGGTTACTTATATATTTATATGGATTTATAGGGTGATTTGTATTGTAGGTCTATATTTATTAATTTACTGTTTACATTATGAGGTTTCAATATTTCATGTGATTATGAGCTGATCCGGAGCTACGCTGACCCATAGCTCTGGAGCACTTCCCTGACACTCCCCCTGTGGCCGGGGTAATTAACCACTGTTACGCCGGCTGAAGGCTACCTTAACTTTAGCCAGCGTAACAGTAGGTAATTATGCCGGCCACAGGGTGGTAACTGGCCTAACCCACCCTCCCTCATTTACTTACCTTCCCCCGCCTTCCTTCCGTAAGGGTTGCATAGTTATGGCGAGGAACGCCCCCCTGGCCGTAACTACGCAACAGTTAAGGACACATGATCCTAAGAAATGCCGTTCTTACACACACGGCCGCTGTAACTAGTGCGCTGGCCGTAGCTCTAGATCAGCCCCTATGATACCACCTCCTTTCTCCATTTTATCATGTATATGATAAATGTATCTAGATATGAGTATCGGTTAGGTAGGATGGCAGTTCATTATACATATTAGTTTACAGTGGTAGGTTTTAACATTTCTCCCGTTAAACTAATCATTAGATTTTTTACATATTTACTTTTCTGAATGAACTATTCTAACTATTGTATGCATCTGTTGGCGGCACATTAATTAGATTGACGTTACATTTTAGAATTTACCTTTATAAACACTATTTCGTAGCGAATGGGTTTATCGGTAAATCTGTATAAGGCTTTATACTGTTGGCCTCATGTTGTTGATTACGATCTATTTTAATTTTTTCCTGACTGGGTTATTTAATCGCTCTGATAATGTGTAGGACTATAGACCAGATGCCATGATATGCATTACATTTGGGATAGTGAGAGCGTGCTTTAAAATAATGAAAGTATGTTTCTTTTAAAGTTGTACTGTCTCCTCCAAAATCATACTATGTTTCCTCCAATAGTAATAGTGTGTTTTTTCAAATGTTATATGAACTGGATATTAGAATTTTAAGTGTTGAACGATTTATATCAAGCTGAGAAACTTATTAGTATGCGGAGCGAGTGTGGACATTAATTAGTCGACATGTGACCGGGGAGCATATTAGTAGGGGAGAGGTAGGACAACTCACCACTTTGAAAAAGAGCCTCGATAGGCTCGAAACGCGTCAGAGTGAGCACATTTGCCAAGCCGACACTTCACACCACTCCGGAGCCGGATTCCTGGACGCCGTCTCTCTCGCAGCTCAAATTCGGAAACCCCGGGCCGTTTTTGAAGGGGACTTGCTCTTTTCCTTATTCCATCAAGGACATCTGGTACGCAAGGGGGTGGGGTGGTAAAGTGAACTGTGCTTTGGTTATGTTTGTTTTATTTATTTTTTAGTGTATGTATTAATTGATTTTAAATTTTTGACATACTACACCAATGTTTTAATTCATGTTACATGGAACGGAGAAATGAATCACTGAAGATGAGAACTTCCTTTTAAAACCTCTCCCCTAATACTGCCTGCCGATTTATTTATTTAATTGGAACAGTATCGTTTTTTATACCATATTTCTTAATTTATGATTGATATATGTAAATTGCAAGCAATCGATGTTTCAGTGTTTTTTCTTTGTTCCCTGTGTCTGTTGCACTGCCCACTGTGTCTTGGTACACTGGCTCCTGCTTGCCTGGTGCACTGCCCACTGATGGCATTTTAGTCTTTGATGAAAAGAATGTTTGGCGTGGATGCGGCAAGGTTTTATAGTTACCAGTTGCTATGATAAAGTATGTCAGAAAATCGCTTCTTTTATAAGTAAATGTAAGGTAGCGTTATTGAATTGCTTGGTATTAACTCTAATTGACTTAAGGACTGACATTCTTCTGCAGTGTCACATGTGCCTATTGTTTGCTTTAGATCCACTGCCTTACTCATATGCCTCTGGGCTATATATTAGGAAGCGCATTCTCAAACCTCCCAGATACCTCTCACAACAACATCCACACTCGCCCCACATAGGGATCTGCTTGGTGCAGTGACTGAGGTTCTGCTCTCTTCAGTCTCAGGAGAATCACTGTTGTCTCTTTAATTTCAATATCTGGTCCCACAACTTCTCATCGACCACCCAGGAGAGAGCACACACCCTGCATTGATTGTCCTGATATAAATGCAGATAGCACAGTGTCCAGCTGTAGATTATGTAATATTTACACTCTGTACATGTTGCTGTTTAACTTTGTGTGAGAAAAATGCCTTTGGAATGATTGCGTTGCTGCATAGTCCAAAGATGCTGCAACATAATTTAGCTAAAACCATGGTGTTTGTAAGTTTTCTAGGAATGTCAAGTAAAACATGTGCCCTACAGCAGAGACTCCACTGAGGAGAACTCAACAGGCAAATTAAGAACCTCTTATTGGGCTGGATCTAGACTTAAGTAAGTGCTTGAAATGAGGTGCTCCTGGGCTCCTGTCACTGCCAAATGTGATGCTATGAAAGGTGTGTCTCTCTGGTGACACTCATTGAGATCCTAGGAGGCAGAAATCTCAAGGTCACACTGAGTCAGGAATGTGAAGACTGCCCAGGGAAGCAGAGAGGTAAATGACTCACACATTATAAGGCTGTGAGAGGGGTTTATTGCTCAACAGTAGGACCCATGCTCACCACAGATATATGTGTCTGATATGGTCTACTAATGCAGGTGATTGCCCCAGAGGAAGACATAGAACTCTAATCAGAGTAATGTAATTCATGCATAAAATCATAATGGTGGTGCTACCAGAACATATTTTGTACAGGAAATGTTTTTATCCAGTAACTTCAATAACGGAACAAACAGCTAAAGATTAACACATTATTTTAATTGTATCAAATGTAAACACAGGAAATGGCACTCAGGAAGAAAACAATGTACTTATCTCAAGTCGGAAAGCCCAGATCTATCATACAAATGTGCTATTAACTGTACATATAAGATTTACACTACATACACCCAGGTGACCTCTTTCCCACCCAGGTGACTCAGTTCATTATAGGCACTTGAAGCCACGCCCACATCCTAAGCACTGTGTTCTAATTGGATCAGAAAGCTGCAGTTATAACTGCTGTACATGCCTTAAACAATAGCTTACTCCTACAGGATCAAAGATAAAGATTAGCAAGATAAGCACAGGAGGGTAGGGGCTACTTTCAACCTGTGTGTGACCTATAACATAAAATCTGCAGAGTTTTATAACTTGCAAACTAAATTGTCATCTGTTTATTTAGTAGTCAGCAATTTCTTTTTTTGTTTGTTTGTTTTTGTGTTTTATTGATTTATAAACTTTTACAAACGGAAACTAAAAACGCTTGTCACACAGCAGAAACATCATTCATTTATCTTGTCTTTTACATTTTATGTATTGTCTGTTACATTTAAGGTGCATTTATAGCCCATAACCAACTGTCTTTAGTATTTTTATCCATGCAATGTTTATGCAGACACGATAATGGTATCATTCTTATTATCAATACTATGAGGATTGGCACAGTGGGGAGATGGCCCTGATTATCATGCAGTCTTTGTCCGCTATGAAATAGCCCTGGCTATTAGAGTATAATGTCTGTCTCTGGGGAAATTACTTAATATCATAGTTGCCGACTCTCCCGGATTGTCTGGGAGACTCCCAAAATTCCGACAGTTCCGGCAGTTCTCCCGGTCCTGCCCCCCCTGCCTGGCAACACTAGTTTACTAATGTTTCTAGCCCCATTTCCATCCCTATAATATAATTGATAGTCAAGAGGTGGGGCTTAATGGTGCGATTTGCATAAATCGCGCGGCAAATCTCATGGAAACCCCGGCCTCAAGTCCTGCCCCCCTGCCTGGCAGCACTAGTTTACTAATGTTGCTAGGGACAGGGAGGGACTGGTGACACAAATTGCATCATCTAGCCTCACTTCCATCCCTATGAAACCCCAAAAGGGGTAATTGATAGTCAAGAGGCACGCCATTAAGCCCCGTCCCTTGCTTGAATCTATGGCTTCCCTCCGGGATCTCCCTGAGGGAAGCTTTTAAAAGTCAGCAACCCTGCTTAATATCAGATCTGGGGCCAGATTTACTAAGCTGTGGGTTTGGAAAAGTGGAGATGTTGCCCATAGCAACCAATCAAATTCCAGCTGACATTCTCTAGTATGTAATAGATAATGGTTGCTATGGGTAGAATTTGAAAAGGAAAATAGGAAGATGAGAACTTCCTTAGGCAAAGCTTAGGAAAAGTTACTCCTGGACAACCATGCTAAATTGCATGGGAAACAATTTATCAGTTTCAAACAGTATTAGAGTTGAGAGGTCATGTTTCTAACCACAATCCTAATAAGTGTAAAGGTAAAACTGGTCAGTATCTGTGTGCATTAGTCATGGTTGACAACTTTTAGCAAATGAACATCAGGGAAATTGTGATAGAAAATGGATCTCATTGGCTCACTGGACGGATCCAGTAAATTTGACTATAATTGAAGCATTTATTGGGTCACCATTCATGCTTCGTACAACCAGAAAAAAAAAGTTAAATAGACCACCTGCAGACTGATTCAGCACCGCAGCGGTTAAAGGGTTAATGTAATGCTGTCTCCCCCTTACCCCAACTACAACCCCTCCTGCACCACTGCAAACATATTTCATATTTCTTCACATAATGGTCTTTTCATAAAAAGTCTTGAATACGATTTCTTTCCCCTCCCTTGTGTAACTAATAAACTATTTCCTGCTCTGGCTGTGACATGTTATTTTTTTCCATTATACCTCTAAACAAAAACTATTTGCTCTGTGAATAAACGCCTGTGTTGATTGGAGCGCAGGAACAGCCGGCATATTGTCTCCTGCGCTGCTCAAACAGAGCTGGGAGTGAAATCACTGCTGATTTTCAATGAGGAATTGATTAATGAACCCAACACTTCACAATTAGCTCTCCATCATGTTCCACATTACAGTGTTTTCTTTTTCTATAAAGCTCGCTGCATATCTAGCACTACAAGAATATTTCTGCTCTGTGTGTTTAGTGTCTACACTATTTGTGTCAATGTTATTAATTAAAATTTATGGCAGAACAAGCCCGAGCCAGCAACGATAATTACAATTTAGACGAGTTATTTTCGTTTTCTGTAATTTTCAGAGCGGGTCTTCCTGTATTCCATAAATCTTCCCTAATTTGTTCCGATGAATACCTTTTCCAGACATTGGCATGTGCTGACTATTATTATTATCATCATCTTTCATGACTTAACTGCAGATGGCAACTTTTAAAATCAGTCTTGAAAACAGTCTTAGGGCCATATTCAGAGATCCATTTCCTTAAAGGTACGCAATTATACGCACGGCCGGTACAGGCCTTGCCGTTGGTGACTTCCGCCTCTATAGACCACTTGTAACTTTTCGTGAGCGGTTGCGTGTGTTTGTGTCCTCTGTACGTTCAATTCATGTTAGGTGCGCCTATATTCCTTTATTTATTTAAATTTTCACATGCATATTTTTGCGTCGCATATCCGGACGTATGTACCCAAGTGTGATGCACAAGTCCGTCTGTGAGGCACTTACGAGCGTATAGTCTACTTATACTACGTAAAAAAGTTACTGCGCAATCGCAGTTGAAACGTACCTTAAAATACGCACGGAATTGGCCGTGAAAACGGATCTCTGAATACGGCCCTTAAAGTCTAATCTGACCTAAGGATAAAAATGTTAATCAGTGGAATTGCCGCCGCAAAAGGGTTCTTTTAGAAACAGAGACAGTCGAAAGCTCATTTTCACCTGTTTCTGTTTTGAAAAGGCCGTCTTTTAAAAAAAAATAAAAAAATTTATAATGGGTAAGTATGCTGATCGGCATATTTACCCATTCATTTTTTGGAAATACTGCCCGAAGACCCACTGCAGCAACCGGAGAGGTGAGTAACTGCCTTGTGCCTTTACAGACAGTTGTCAAAGGTTCACAGTTTAAGATAGCGATCAGTACTGCATTTAAAAATAGCACTCAACCTCATAGACTAAGTACCGAGCGTTGTGTTAGGATGCCAGCCTCTAACAGCTTAGAGATGCCTGGGTGCAGGGTGGGCAGCTGCCACGGGCCCCCCTCTCGTCCTGGTCCCATGGTAGCCACACCTGGGTTTAAGGGTATATTTAAGGGTTACTCTTGCATTCTACTCTAAATCTGGGTACAGACTTCTCAATCCACTTCAGAAACAACTCCAGACCAGAACGTTTACACAATTCTGAAGCAGACCAAGGGTACAGATACAAAATACAAAGAACATGAAACACATTTGTCCAATTTTACAGCAGACCTCCGACCTGCATCTACTTAAATAATTGCCTTACTGCAACCACTCTTCCACTAGGCCATCCTCAAAGCTGTTGCTGCATGATATCAAAATCAGGAAGAAGATTGGACAAAGCAGTTGTGGGAATGTACACATGTAAATAGGTCAGGTGATTGGTGGTTTCGTCTCCTGATTATAATTAAGTTTCTGACCCAACCAAGCCATCAGGATTGAATGGATTGAATGTTACCAGCGGTGAGCATACACACTTAGCCATTTTGTTAGTGATACCATCGTTTTCCTTATCAATTCAAGAAAAACACAAGACATCTAAAACATCATAATATTTTTAAGCAAACATGGAGATGAATTCTTCTTTCATCCCACGTTTGTCACCACAAAATCTACTTTAATCCTGTCACTCCTTAAACAGAGCGGCTTTATTGGATATGTTACTTAACGTTGGTTATCTTCCTTCAATGCTTGTTTTCTTTTTAGTTTCTTAGCATGGCCACTGATTTTGGTTTTGTCTCTCTTGGCAAAAATCCAACCTTGTGTGAGCAAATTCAACATCTCTGCCCAGACCTGTTTAACACAACATGTAGAACTTTCCTTCAAGGAAAATAATTACAGCCAAAGAAAGACAAGTAGGAAAACTGACAGGATCAGGCTCCGAGGCAGGCTGGGAAGTGAAATCCCCCTCTCTCTCTCTCTCTTCCCCTCTCTCTCTCTCTCTCTCTCTCTGGCACCCAGGGCATACATTCTTGTCATGGCCAGAAAATACACTGCCTGGATTTTCTTAAGCAAGAGCTATGTAAACGTAGAGATTTGGCCTGGAGGCTTTTCAGACGGAGCACACCTTACTCATTTAATGACTTTTTTTTTTCTGGAACCTCTAAAAAGAACCAGGTGTTCTGCTTCACCTTAGGCCTGCACGTGTATGGAAGAGGGTTTTTGTATCTTTTTTTTTTTTTTAACTTTCAGAGATATTTAGAAAACCTTAAACTTGTGGATGAAAAAAAAGGTGCCAATATGCTAAACTGAAACTGTACATTTTTCAAGGAATGCTCTTAATAATAGGACTTCAGGAAATTATAGCATTACTCTATGCACTGTGTAAGAAATAAATATTTATTTGCAGTTACTGGTATTAGCCAGTATTATATATACAGTGCTTTTTTGTTATAGAACACACCGGAAAGGAGTTCTGGCACCTTTTTTTGACGGATTATCCAAGTTTCGGCGGAAAAATCATTAAAACGGTGCATGCACGCTGCTTGTGTGTCGAGTTCGATGCATGCATATCTCCTCCGCTCAGCTTGTGAATGGTCATGTGGTCGCACAAGAGTTGATGTGAGTTCTGGCACCTTTTTTCTTACAAAAAAAAGCACTGTATACATCACAGCTAATATCAGTATCATGATACATAAAGACAACATTTCTTTGTTCATATTTATAAGCATTTATAAAAGATTTCAAAATGATGCAGTTTAGTGCTGCTCCATATCCATAAATAAAACTAGGATGTGGTTTGCAGGACAATTGTCTTATATCTGAAAGCTGTAGGGCCTGGGACACATCTGCAGGGCCCCACCCCCTGTGTGACATCATCTGTAATGGCACAGGAGGCGGGGCCCAGCAGACTTTTATTAACAGATGGCTGGTGCCGCAGTCTTGGTCGCAAGTCTGCATTTATTTAAGCGATGGGGATACGACTCCTGGAGTCACAAAGAGTCAAGTGTTTTTACCTAATCCTACCCACCTCTTTAC